>CM035408.1:36992652-37035152 GCA_020310875.1 Ceratopteris richardii | reverse complement strand
GGTGTAAGGGACCTTTATGTTTGATCGAGGAATGTAACTGGCATGTGGCACATGTGCTCACAGAATCCTTTACAGTTACATACATCCTTGCCCACCAATAACTTTCTCAAATCTTTTCATACATTGCTATGAAACCCTTATGACCAGCCGACAGGATTTTGTGCATATCTCTCATAACTTGCATTTGTAGACTTCTTAATCCTAATACTCTTTGAGGGTCACCTTCCCTTTAGCATGTCACCAAAGATATTCATCTTTCAAAAAGAAGTTAAAAGACTTCTTTCTGATATTCCGGAATTGATTTGTTGACCAGCTTGGGATAGGCTGCCATGTACTCAGATAATAGCCTTTATCTTTCCATTCTCCCTGATATTCTTCATTTCTGAATCGTTCATACATAAAAGTACATGGATCATAACTAATCAAGTTTATTCCTTGATCTGTTACTTCTTCATCATCATCATCAAATTTTTCTTGTGAGAGCATATCAATAGTGATATTATGCTTTTTCCAAAAATATTAACAAAATGTGGATTAATAAATTTGATTACTGCGATCCATCTCAACATCGCAATATCTGGAGATGAACAGTTAGCAATCATTCCTATTAATGGAAGGCAATCAGATTCAATGATCACATTACCTCCAATATAATATTCTTTATCTGTTTTTAAGGTAGTGACTAGTCCCCATACCTCTCTTTTAATTTGAGGATAATTTCTCTATGTGTCATGCAAAATTTTTACACCAAACCAAACTGCATATCTTTGCCCATTCTCATCATTCTCACCAATGACCCAGCCTATGCCAATAGGACTGGTATTAACGGTTAGAACTACAGGTTTATTTTTTGCATAATCGATCCTTTTCAAGGTTGGAGCATTGATAAGAAATTGCTTCAATTTTCTCATAGTTTTACTATGTTGGTTTGTCTAGAAGAATTTCCTTTTCTTTTATAACAGATCATACAATGGGTTTGTACCATGAGCAAAGTGAGGGATCCAGATTACATAGAAAACATAGGCTTCTAAGAATCTCCTCACTTCACTAATGTTACAACACACCTCTGAAATCCTACTTATGGCATCAAGTTTCTATGGATATGGCCTACGACCATAATGCCCACATAGATGTCCAACAATCAACACTTCGTCGACACCAAAAGTGGTTTTCTCTAAAGAGAAAGTCAGTATGACCTCCTCAAATCTCTAAAAGATTCTTTCATCATATAAATCTAAAGTTATATCTTTTTCTCTTTCCATACACCCTTTTATATGAATATCATCGATAAAAGGCATAGTCACTTTGAGAATGAAGTCATCTAAGACCAGGTTCATAGCATTCATCATGTGTGCCATGGAATTTGTTGCTCCTTCTAGTAGAGTACATATATGCACTAGACCCAAAGGAGTTTTCATCGTGGTTATATCTCTACTTCAATGTCTAATTGAAACTCTTCATATCCTGAATACATGTATCCCATTGAACATATGAATGTCCCACAAATGCCTCTACAAAAACATCTACAATGGGTTCTGTTCCTACATTTTTAATAGTGACTTTATTCATACGTTGAAGATCCTATATGAAGCATGTCTTCCCATTCTTGCTAGGTACCCTGAACCATTGGTTTGAATATGGTGCTAATGATGGTTCTAAGATTCTCATGGCAATCTTCTCCTTTAACAATCTCATCAACTCATGTAAGTGAGCCTTTGGGACTCATATCAATCGAAGATTCCATGGAATATGTGGTGCTATAAATATGATCATAGGAGCTACGAGCTTTAGTTCAACACATCCTATTTCATGTGGGAACAAGGAAAATGCCTTTCCATGATGCATGATCATTTTTCTAAATTGATTTTTTTCAAGTTCTGAAAGAAATTCTTCTCCAAAATTTATATATTTCATAGTTTCTTCAGTAAATGTATATCCTATCTTAGATCGATCTCTAAGAATATGATCCTTAGAAACTCGTCTAATTACACCATAAATCTATTTAGGCAATGGGTGAGCTACGTGTTTTATGTTCTTTTCTAATGTTCTACATTGTATATTAATCTTGATTTCATATCCTACTAAGAAATTAGGAATCAACTCATATTCCTTGATAGAGTCAACAATGATATGTTTTGAATCAAGTTTTTCTTGAAGAGCATTCTCAAGTTCTTCCATCAAGGTAGAAATTTTTGAAAGCTCAATCATACATTCAATATTTTCTTCAGGTGAAATTAATCTTAAGTTTTTGAAGTATTTTTCATTTCTTTTTTTAAACTTATTTGTAAGTTTTTGTTTTCTAATAAAATGTAAACTAGCTCTAGGAGTGCAAACTAAAAAACTTTCAAAGTTTTATACATCATCAAGTGAGACATCCATCTACTATTGTCTCGCTCAATAGTGGAATCTAATATAAATTTTGGTCATAGTAGGCCCCAAATTCTCTTACAGGTGGCACATTTTCACATACATGTTTGCAAGAATCAATGGGACTTCTTCGTAGGTTTTTCCTATTTCTTGAGTCATTAGGATAGACTATCATTACTTGCAAGGAATCCATTCTTGATTTAGAATGAATACTTGCATATGTTGACCCATCATTCAGCTTTCATTTCCATCCTCATTTCTACTATAAATGGTTGTGTGAGAATTCCTTCATATGAGCAGTTGTCTTGTACAAAGAAACGAAATTCCTCTCAAACACCCCCTACCATGATAGGTACATGTACACATGCACCTAACAAGATCCCTGACCCATTATTGCCTATTCTCATTCTCCAGCCATGGTCTTTGTCATGGGCCATCTAAATTTATCGAAGAAGTTCTTTGATATTACATTTATCTATGCTCCTGAAGTAATCAGGGCCAAAGCTAAACATGAATCTATTTCATCACAAATCTAAATTTTGACTTCTAGAGTTCCTCATGCCTAGAACGTCTTATCAAATTGGCTTTCACCCTTAATCATTTCATCATCATGAAGAATTGGACCCAAAAAATTTCTGTTTACACTTCCTATTGCAATCTCGTCTTCCTCATCATTATCACTCAATGTAATGGCTTCATTCATTGCGAAGGTTTCCTCTCTAACATCTTGCATGTCCTCATCTTGAGGCAGTGGAAACTATCTTATTCTAATAAGTCTTATAAAGCTACCCTTGAACTCAGGATTTGCAATAAAAAACTCTTGTTCAAGGGACATTGTAACTTGGCTTTTTAATAATATTTCATTTAGAATCTCTTTAGCATCATTCTTCTTCTCAAGTTCCGAGATCATTATTGCTCTCAGAGTCTTCCTTACTTTCTTTTTCCCTTTCTCCTCTCGTTGCTTTTTATCATCTTTTTGATCATTTTTATTATTTTGATTTTGATTATTTTCAATTACAAGTTTCTTTCCCTCTTTAATAGCTTTCTTCTTTTCCTCTTTAGTTGAGGTGTTTTGGTTTTCATGTGCTTGAGTATTCTCATCTAATGGTTTCTTATCTTATTTAATTGCATTTATTTTATCCTCCTCAGTTAGGTTTGTAGTATTGTCAAACTGCACTCTCTTTTCATTATTGGTATTTCTTTCTTTGTTTTGTCTAGTATGTGTTCTTGTCACTATTCTATATCTCTCATCTACCTCATCTTGCATGTAATCCTCTACAAAATAGGGATTTGGACTTGCAACTGATTGAGCCCCTTCCTCTAATGGATCTAGCTTAGCTGCCGAGGTACTGGCAAATGCATTGGAGATATTTAAGTTTTCATACAATTCCTTCATACATCCTTTGCCCCAATTAATGGACAAAGGAAGCCACATTCTAAAATCACATAAATTTCTATCAACTTCAACTACAAGCTGATTTTCCTTAGATTGTTTCAACTCTACACATGCATAAGTCGCATGGTCTTGACTATCACACTAGACACACCTTTTACTACCAATTCCTTGTTTATCGGTATTTCTTTGAAAAGGTGGCTGAGCACCTCACTGAGTAGGGGGAACTAGCAGATAAACTGACTGACGAGGAGGAGTGCATTGAGGAATAACAAGTTGTATTGGTAGAGCCATACTTGCTTGTGCCAATCCACTACTATGAGCCCTAGCCTTAAGCAAGCTCATGGAGAAGACCTTAAATGTGCAATCTCATTTGAAAGAGGTGCTTACATATTCATTACATTTTCCATTTGTTTGCACAAAAATCAAGTTCAAATTCAATTGAAGTCTTAGGTTTGACTACAACATTAGCCATAGCCATAGTTGCAAGTGTTGACATGTTAGAATGCCCTTATGTAGGTAGATCTCTAGGCTGAGTAGAAATAGGTTTTTCATATGGTATAGATTGACATTGCCTCATTTGAGCAACAACCTCTATTTCACATTTAACAATTTTCCAATGATCTGTCAAATCGTACCTTTTTGTAGCTCCTCTATTCTCAGTTCTACTTCAGCTCTATCCTCTGGGCTTAATATTTTCAAGAAGTGGATGATAAGATCTAGGTTTAATGCATTCCTATAATCTTTAGGAAGCTGAGCAAACTGTCTCATGAACTCACCATGAGGCTAAGTTAGAGACTCACTTGATTTAGGGGAATTAACACATGTCAAGAACCCTTCCTAACTACGCTAACTTAAAATCTTCAAGAAAGAGAATTTTATGAAGTTATTTCTTAAATCCAGCCCAAGGTTTACTAGCATGCTCATCGTCAAGCAAGATGTGCGCTTGCTCCTCAAACACAACCAAATAATCAGTAATATTCAATCCAATGAATTTACCATTGGCATGCAAGATTGATTGCAGTATTTGTGCACCTTGCTTTTCAATTATCATGTTTCTAGATACTTCTATCATTCTATGCCCTTGATGTCGCCTAGAGTGAAGTATCAAATCTATAATAATAGGTTCTAAAAGCTCTCTAAATTGTCTAAAACTATCACTATATAGGATATCTAGGAGATTAGACTTTATTAAAACCTAGACTTTTCTACCTTTCTTCTTTTTACTTTTCTTTGATTTTTCTTGACCTACTTTGATTAATTCTCTTTTAAGAAAATTTATTTTCTTGTATTTAAAGTTTATAAGTCTTTTACTTTCTATATTTACTCTAGTGTAAAATATTGAATTTTTTTTGTTTTTAAAGTTTATAATTCTTAATTTTAACTCTTAGATTCAATTAAATTTAAATAGAAATCTTGTTTTTATATACTTTTTGAAAGTTCTCTTAATTTTTTTTAAGAGTCTTTAGGTAGCAATGATAAAAAACAGAAAGTAACAACAAGTAAGTAAGTAGAGAAACTAAGAACAATATTTCCAAAGTGAAATGAAAACAAATAGAACCTTTTCTTTAGGCTTTCAATAAATTCAAATGAAGTGAATCCTCATGCAAGATGAAAACAGTCCGTTTTATGTATTTTATGTTTTGCAAATGCAAGTGATGTATGTACGCTTTTTTTATTTATGCCAAATTCAAAAAACTTTGAAAATTTTTACTTCTAAGTTTGTTGTAGTAGAAGCTTAAACGTGCATATTGATATTTTATTTACAAAATTTTATAAATAAATCCTAGGTACAGAAGCTAGAAGTGCAACTATCTTTATGTCGATGGGGGGGATTGTCAAGGCTCTACGTTAGGGATCAACGCTAACAACCAGGGAATAGATCTGGGATAGCAAAGGCTCAACATACCTACAAATAATAGAAATGTAAGGATTTAATTTTCAATCAATACTAAATCACATCTAACAAACCTAAGTACACAATTGTCACACTTCACATCGGGTTCACCAAAGGATGTCAGGGCATGCATGAATACCACTAGGTGGATCAGTTTGGATTTTGTAAAAAACTTACTGTGTGACTACACATGGGATGTTTCTTAGTGTGCTTTAGTTCCTTAGACTTGAAAACAGTACTGTGAAAGGTGTTCATTTATATCCTAGTGGTCTATGTAAATGACAAACATCATTTCACTACGTGCAAGATTTTTTTATTTTTAAATAAAGTGGTAATATAAAGATGAGATGAAAACCAAAATAGATACAACAAAGTAACTTTATGTAATTCTAAGTGTAAGTTTATAAGACATCCTTCAAGTTTGATTGTGATGAGGCAATAACATTCATGTGAAATGAAACTAATATAACAAACCTTATACAGCTTATGAAATACAAGAGTTTAAGTTCTAAGGCAACAAGTTTTAATATTCATTTGCTAGAAAAGTCAAGGTAGAAGGTTTTGAGTTTCTATAGCTTCGATCTTCTGTGCACTCTCTTGACGTTCGCGTTCGTAATTCTTGTCTATATCAGTGCTCTTTAGTCTTCTGCAAGAAAATGCATTACAAACAAAAACAGATACAAAACACATATATATAAGCTTAGACACACACATACAAGTTCACCATCTCCACTCTTAGTAACCATACACGTCATTTTATTCTAATTCTATGCACATGTTGGTAACACATGTATATACATAGATTCACGTGCACACTTTTTCTTTTTCTTTTTCATTTGATTTCTTTTGTTTCTAATTTTAATGCCTTTTAATACTTTTAATTAGATTTTTTAACTTTTACATATACACACATAAGCTTAAACACTTAGATGCATAAAGATTTAGGCAAAATACATATATGAAGACATACTTGAATATGGACAATCATACATAGATAATTACCAATACATAGACATAAGGTAAACATAAATATATTTGCATATGACTTCATTGATGCACACATACTCCCATTTATAGCTAGATTCAAAGACATATATTCATTTTCACATACACATTCATATTCATGCGCACACATCTACACATGCACATATAATATTTTAACTCACACATTTGCACATATGCTACACATCACACGGTATAACTAATGCCCACATAAATTTTGTTTTGACATATATTTTCATACCATACCCATGGGCATCGACACATACACAAATTCACTCCTTTCCACCCATATGTAAAAGTATATATTCACACATATTAATTAGGATTTCGCATGATCACAATAATTCCTATGGTCTTTCTAAATGGTAACCTATTTTGCTTACCCAATTGACAAGCTAAACACAAGTTCTTGAGATTGTGACTATGAAGATTTGTCAATCCAAGAATAACCTATTGTTCTCCATGTCCTTCAACCTCTGAGCATTGATATGCCCATACCTCCATGCCAAAGATTCACTTGTGCTACCTTTTTTATTCCATATGTGAAGTAGGTTGTGTAATAATTCTTTCTAAAAGATCTCTCAAGAAGATTTGAAAGTGAAAGCTTGATTAGTTGTGTGTCCATCTCACCTTCCATCCTTTTTTGGGTTTTTATACAAAAATGCTTGTTCAATATGCCTAGGAAGAATATATGCTTCTCTAGTTAATCACAGTATTTTTGAAGATTCAATTTCCCAAAACCCAGATAATTCACTTCTCAATGTGGAATTATTACCTTTATATATACTTGGTGCAAAAGCAATCAACCTTCAAAATCACCTATCAAAATATAAAAGAACAAAAACTCATTATTATGTACTTGAAAAAATAATGAACTTTATCATAAAAAATATAATGTTTTCTACTTGTTTGAAGATACAAAGCAATATTTCATGGGTACCAACAATGGTTCCTATGTAGCCAAGTTCTCTATGTATAAGGTTTGTATCTTTTGAATTAGCACATGATAGTTGCTTGAAAGAAGCAACAATTCTAGAATCCTTTGTTTTATGCAAAGAATCAATCACTTAGATTCTAATATGTTGTCCATAAGCCAACATATTAGTGAACATTCACGCTTGCATTAAAAATAAATTATTATAAGAGAAACTAAGATACATATATGTGCAAAAATAGAATATTAATATAATCAAATTACCTTTCTTTCACAATATATCATTAATTCCATCTACTCATCTAAGATTCATTCTAATTATTTGCATTGGCTCAGTGCATAGGAGTATATAACCAATTCCTGAAACAAGATATATCAGTATTCTCATTAATATCCAGATTACATCTATATCTTTTGTTTCTTTTGGAGATTTTTAAGTTCTTATTCATACTCACTAACTAATGCTTCCATGCTTTTGCTATTAAAATTAGAAATATCACTTTTTTCTTGCAATGTAAATTGAAATGGAACTCCCTTACCTAATAACATCTCATTTGTTAATTCTGAAGAAGACTCATTAGTCCATCATTAATTTTTGATACATCAATGACATTAATACATGTCCATAACTCTTGGAGGTCCTCATTGAGATGAGTAAGATATACATTCATGCCTTTAACTTGTCTTGTTCCTGGAATTAAGAATGAAAGCATTAAATGTTCCTTTTTAATGCTAAGATATGGTAAAAGATTATAGTTCATTACTAACACTGGTCACGTTGACCATTTACTAGATTTCATAAAAAATGGTTTAACCCCACCTAATGCAACTCCTAACTTGAAATTGCATGGCTCTTGTGCAAAATCAAGCCATCTAGAATCAATATGTAAAAAAGCTACAGTATCAGCTAGAATTAGCATTACTCCATCACTCCTTTTGTGATGAAATCCCCATGTCAAAAGCTTTCAACAGTCACTATGAAAGTAACCCTATAATCAACCTCACAACTAGAAGTGGCCATAGTAGGCTACATCTTGCTTAACCAAGATATGAATGAGCTACCAAGCATGAAGCAAAAGCACTAGTGGACACACTAGTATCATAGCAACCAATCCCGTGTGACCCAAAAATAGCACCGACATATATCGAAACATGTGTATACACACACACACACACACATATATCTATATCTATATATATATATATATATATATATATATATATATATATATATATATATATATATATATATATATATATATATATATATGTATGTATGTATGTATGTATGTGTGTGTGCGTGTATATATATATATGTGTGTGTGTATGTATGTATGTATGTATGTATGTATGTATGTATATATATATATATATATATATATATATATATATATATATATATATATATATATATATATATATATATATATATATATATATATATATATATATATATGTGTGTGTGTGTGTGTGTGTATGTATGTATGTATATATATTGTATGCTAGTTGTTAAAATAAAAAAGGAAGAAACGAAATAATGACTAGCACTCATTTATCAAACTTAAAACTTTAAGCCTTGCCATTTTATTAGAAAATTTTCCAACCTTAGCCTTTGCTTGCTTGAGTTCTCTTTTATTGATAAGTGCTATTTTTCTTCGATACAACAAGCTGCAACTAGATATGCCATTAAAGGAGATGCTAAAAACTAATGGAACTTGTTTATAATTTCCATTATCTATGTATATCTATGTGGTTCTCACTTTAATTTTTTGATAGTTTTTTGGCATACATGTGGGTAGACGTTAATGAATGTTTGTTAGAATACATCTTAGAAGGAAGTACACTCACCGCCTTCTCATTCGTCATAGCTACATCCATGCTATTCTAGTTTTACCTTCTAGA
Organism: Ceratopteris richardii; assembly: GCA_020310875.1. Lineage (NCBI taxonomy): Eukaryota > Viridiplantae > Streptophyta > Polypodiopsida > Polypodiales > Pteridaceae > Ceratopteris > Ceratopteris richardii. Next base: position 37,025,657 of record CM035408.1, on the reverse strand, counting down.
GCATGTGATGTTAACATATTCTTTAAGAACTAGCTGATGTTCTTGTTCTTGTTGAGGGATGAATTAGCACCTCTTGCAGCCTTGAAAAGTTGTAGGCGCTCATAGGTTGTGTTGGTAAGTGACCTAGACTCACTCTTCTCATTCTTTTTGAGAGTTCAAATGCCAAATGGTTATGACACTTTTTCATAACGCGAATAGTCACTTGGACTAGTCAAGTTTAGAACAATCTAATGGGAAATCTTATACAAAGAACCATAGTCAAGAGGATAGGCTATCTTGATGGGAGAATGTACAGTTTAAGTATGAAGCTTTGAAGCATGAATGGCCTCATAAGTATGTTCACAAATACCTTTGTTCACTCAAATGCATGGATCTCTGAGTTCTTAATGAATGAACCAAATAGATTTTGGTCCCTCAAAAAAGAGTAGGAGACCTTTCTAATGCAGGTTATGCCACTCAAAATACATAATTCTACTCTCAAAATCAATGTCTCCAGGATAGGATACTCACTACTTTCAATAGAAATTCACATTGAGAACATTGTTCACTGCAAACTTGATTCCTCTCGAAATACATAGAGTTTAGAATTGAGCTTCAAGAAAAATTTTGGGGGCTATATAAGATTACTAAGAAGACAAATACGACAAGAAATTAATACCATATGAAGACATTGGCCTTGGATGGATAATGTTTCTCACCCAATGCAAGATAAACGTCGCTAGACTTTACCTCACTTTTTCTTTCTAGTCTATGGAGGCCTTGTCTAGTTCAAGCTTCTTTTTAACACATGTGAAGATCGAATAGACCAAAATTTTGTGCAAATAATAAAATGAAGTAGGTTTTATGTTCTCTAAACCAGCTCAAATTGATTCTAGCAACTCAATAGAATGCACTTCAAGATAAGATAATCTGAAATCCCATACAATGATGAAGGCAAAACGATTATAAGGATATGGAATTTTTTCATAGACAGTCCTAAAATTAGACTTAAGAGTAAGCACATTTATAATGGACACATGTGTGCACACAAAGACACACACGCACACACACGCACATTAAATTGTTTCCATAGTTCTTGAGTGAGGCATGTGGTCAGCATGCTCATTGGCTCTACCTCCTAAACTGAGAACCTCAGAATATACCTCAAGCTAGGGACCTAGGCTAACTAGTGATTGTCCCATATCCACATAATGATGAACTTCTAGACTTAATGACTTACATTCTCTCCCCTATCCAAAGATCATTGCCCTCAATGATGTAAGATATGTGTTTTTAATGAACATTCTTTTCATGATACTAAATAATTTTGAGCAAGTAGGTTCCTCATGCGCATCTACCATTTAGCGTCATCTATTAAGTATCTAATGTTAATAACTCTAACACTCATTTATCAAACTTAAAACTTTAAGCCTTGCCATTTTAGCAACCATTTTTCAACCTTACCCTTTGCCTCATTGACTTCTCTTTTATTGATAGCTCAACTTGAGCTATTTTTATTTGATAATACGAGCAATTACAAGGTAGTCCATTAAACGAGATGCTAAAACCTAATGAAACATGTTTATAATTTCCAGCATCTATTTATATCTCTATGGTTTTCAAATAATTCTGTGATAGCTTTGTGGCATATATGTGAGTAAACGTTAACAAATGTATGTTAAAATACATCTTATAAGGAAGGACTATCACCACCATCTCATTCATCATAGGTACATCCATGCCATTCTATTTTATCTTCTAGAACATGTGACCTTAACATATTCTTTAAGAACTAGCTGATCTTCTTGTTCTTGTTGAGGGATGAATTAGCACCTCTTGCAGCTTTAAAAAGTTATAGGTCCTCATAGGTTGTGTTGATGAATGACCTAGACTTACTCTTCTCAGTCTTTTGAAGATTTCAAATGACAAATGGGTATGAAAATTTTTCATAATGCGAAGAGTCAATGGGAATAGTCAATTTTAAAACACTCAATTGGGAAACTCATATAAAAAAAACCATACTCTAAAAGATAGATTATCTTGATGGGAGATTTTATAGGTTCAGTATGTAGTTTGAACTATGAATGGTCTCACAAGTACAAAAAGCTTTGTTCACTCAAATGAATTGTTTTCTGAGTTCTTATGAGATGAATCAAAGGTATTTTTGTCACTCAAACTAGAGTAGGAGACCTTGCTTAGGCTATGTCACTCAAAATAAATATGTTCTTTCATATGTAATTTCTTAAAAATATTATCTGTTTATGAAAGGAATATTAAGACATATGTTCTATATTGTTTGAAATGATGAAGTGGAGATTAAGTATATAACATATAATTGCTTCAAGGAGTACATAAAAGCAAATGATCATCCAGGTGAGTTCATGATGAAATGATATGCTTTTAGTGTGCGGATGTATGCTATGTGCCTTTGCTTTCATGAAATTTGGTGCTAGTTGGTTAGTCTGATGACCTTGGCTACAAAGTGACTTTCTATGCATAATCCTTTCATGTTTGAAAAGAAATATGGTTATTATTAGAGATAGTGTTATAAATTATTGAATGTGTTGAACAAGGCATTGTTGAAGTCTTAATTTATTAATGTATTAATGTGTTTTTGTGTTTTTGATATAGCAGCTGAATGTTCGTGAGGGCCTGAAAGGGCAAACATCAATAATCATACTTTAGGGTCGACATCATTAATCCAACTTTAGGGTTGACATCAAGAATCCGACTTATAATCTAGTTTATAAATAAACCCACATAGAAGGTTCTGTTGTTAGAAACAGTTAGAAAAGTGGTGGTTAGAATAAGGGTCACTATAGACTGCAATTTTTGATATTGAAAACAAAGGCTTTCCACAAAAGCTACCAACTTTTACTTTCATGCATGCTTTTTGAAGCCGCTCTCATGTAACCACTATTTGGACATAATAAAAAATTCCTATAAATACATGCACTCTGTCGACTGTTGAAATAGAGTGCATGGGGGGAGATTGCACCCAATACTACGTTATGTCTTGTCTCTTGTGTTGAGATATCAAGCTCAACATGTGATGATCCAGGATGACACGTACCAATTTTTCATTTCTCTGACATGTATAGTGGTCATGCCGGTATATGTCAGGGATACTTCATTGAGCTTTATTAGATTTATCTACCGAGAGTGATGGCACATTTGTTTCTTGCCAGCTCACTCATTCATGGACATTAGGTTTTTCCTTATGTACTGTTCTTTATATATTGCACTTGTTATATTCTTGTTTTTAGGTCATTCTTGTACGTTCCTTTTATGTAATAGAAGAAGAAGAAGAAGATCATTTCTTCCTTATCTCAATTTATGTGTGTGCTTCTCCTTGAGAGTGAGAGTGTGTGTGTGAGCTGTCTTCCTTATCTCCTTCCTCATGACATGGTATCAGAGCCAGCGTGGCTGTAGAGAGCTCGTGGAGAAGGCGACGGTGAAGACTATGCGCCAAGGCGTGGAGAAAACGTTTCGAGCCCGTAAGGTGGGGCCCACAGAAAAACTAGGCCAATTTTAGAAACTGTAACTTGCGTTGTGTTCGGTGACACTCATATATTCCAGATCCAGAATTTCAAGTGATTCCGTGTACCCTTGATACACGAATACTGTGTTTTTCTGAGATCGAACTGTCACGTCATAGTGCGACAGTGTTCAAGCAGAAGTGCTGCTTGTAGTGTGTTGCGGTGTTGTGAATTGTTGCAAAAATGGCAAACACAGATGTAATGAGTCAGCTTATGAGCGATAAGCTGGACAAGAACAACTTCCATGCTTGGAGATTCCGAATGACGAATTTCCTGATGGGAAAAGGCTATTGGAAGTACATCGAAGGAGAGAATGAAAATGCTCCATAGTTACTAGAAAGGAATCAGAGTGCAGAATAGTTAAGAGCATATTAGGAATGGAATCAAGGACCACGAAAGGTAATGTATTGGCTATCTGTTAGCATACAGGATAGCATGATTGGACACATACAGGATGCCAAGACTCCAAAAGAGGCTTGGAACAGTTTGGTCACTTTGTATGAGACCAATACAAAGGCACGGAAACTGCAACTCAAGAACGAGCTGCATACATTGGAGAAAAAGAGCATGTCGGTAAGTGACTACACTCTAAAAATCAAAAGCATATGTGAGTCACTTGCATCTATTGGCGTGAATGTAGATGATGATGATAAGGTGGAAGTGTGTCTTCGTGGTTTAGGAGCTGCATATAAGCAGTTCAGGACTTCTATACAGACCAGGGAAAATATTCTAAATTTTGCTGATTTGGTATCTATGCTGATTATTGAAGAAAAGAATCTTAGTGAGGATTCAAACTCCCAAGGAAAGCCCAGTTCTGAGCAGGTATTTTACTCTGGCAGAGGAAGAGGTAGAGGTTTTGGAAGTGGAAGAGGAAACAGTAACCAAGACCAAGGTCAACAACAGAATCATGCAAGAGGAAGAGGACAGTTTCGAGGTAGGGGGAGTCAAAGAGGTTGCAGAAATTACCAAAGAAATGATTCAGGTAATGATAGTAAAGGATGCTAGAATTGTGGTAAACTTGGACACTTTGAACGTGATTGCAGGTTGAAGAATCAAAATAATAGAAGGCAGCAAAACAACTATGCATCCACAAGTGCAGATGATTCTGAGAAGTTGTTTAGGGTTCAACATCACATGATGAATACGATGTCTGCTGATGTTTCACAATCAAATGATAATGTCTGGTATGGTGATTCAGGTGCTTCAAATCACATGACTAGTCATGCAGAATGGTTTAGTAGTTTGCAGAAATGCCAGTTCCTGGATATGTTGAAAGAGGTGATGATACATCGCATCCTATTGAGCATACAGGAAACATAGCATTGTCTATGGATGAGTCTATGGATGATGGAAAGGTAAAACATTTTGCTGATGTGTTGCATGTTCCAAATATAACAAAGAATCTGGTTTCTGTTGGACAAATGGTTGACCATGGATTACAAGTCAGGTTCAATTCTGATGGATTATATGTAGAAGAGTACAAGCAGGATGGACGATTGGTTGCCAAAGGAAACAAAGTGGGTAGGATGTTCACCTTAAATGTGAAGATTCCTGAAATGAATGCAGCCATGTTTGCAAAAGGTGTAGTAGTTATTGCAGATATAGAGATATGGCACAAACTGATTGGACATGCAAACTTGCAAAGGCTGAAACTGATGCAGTCAAAGGAGATTGTCCATGGACTACCAAATTTCAAAGTTGTAGAAATGCAAAAGGTATGTGCAGCATGTCAATTTGGTAAACAGTCAAGAGCATCATTTCCACATGACAAGCATGTTAGTGAGAATGTACTAGAAGTAGTACATACAGATGTTTGGGGTCCAACAAAGACCACATCTATGGGTGGTTGCAAGTTTTATTTTACTTTCATTGATGACCATACACGCAAAGTATGGGTATATTTCATGAAAGAAAAGAGCGAGGTGTTTACTCACTTCTAGAATTTTAAAGTTATGGTGGAAAAGTAGAAAGGGAAGTACATTCAGACATTAAGATCTGATGGAGGAGGTGAATACATGTCAAATGAAATCAGCAGTTTTCTAAAAAATCATGAAATTTGGCGTCAGTTTTCATGCAGGTACACACCACAACAGAATGGTGTTACTGAATGCAAAAATAGACATATTGCAAAAATAGCAAGAGCCTTAATGGCTGAGAAGAATATGCCTCATTGTTATTGGGCAGAAGTTGTGCATATTGCTGTATACATCATGAACAGAACTTCGACTGCTGCTGTACATCAAGTTACACCTGAAGAGAAGTTTACAGGTAAAAAGCCAAACTTATCACATCTGAAAGTTTTTGGCAGTATTGCATATGTACATGTCCCAAATGAATTGAGGATGAAGCTTGATCCAAAAGCAGAAAAGTGTGTCTTCATTGGATACTCCCTTGAGCAAAAGGGATATAAATGTTATAACCCACTCACACGACAGGTAAAGGTGAGCAGAGATGTGGTATTTGATGAAATGTCAAGCTTCTATGCAGATGCCAAAGAAGGACTGAGTCTTGATTCAAATGACAAAGAAAATGCTGAAAAATCAAGTGCAGAATCTCAGGTTTTGAGTGGACTGGATGCATCACCAAGCAATAGTTCCAACTCAAATCCATGGAGTGGAAGATTACGTGGGAATTTTAGTCCAACAAATTCATCAAATACATCCAAGAAAGGTAAAGAAAAGCTTTCTGCTGGTCATAAAACATGTGCAGGTTTTGAAGACGTTGATGGAGATTCAAGCGGTTCAGAAAAGAGCCTTGATGAGGAACTTGGATTGCCCTATGTGAAGACTCCAGGAGTAAGAAGGGCACATGCAGATGATACAAGGAGAAGTGACCCAGGACCAAGAAGATCTGGGAGGATGCGTAATTTAGTGCAACGATTGACATATGATAGTTACATGGCTCGCCATTGTGCCTACATGACAAAGGTAATACAAGATGCTGAACCTTCTTGTTTTGAAGATGTAATTGGTAATGCAGATTGGGAAAAAGCTATGGATGAGGAGATGGCTGCACTTTATGGAAATGATACATGGAAGCTGGTTCCCTTGCCGCAAGGAAAGAAACCCATAGGCTGTAAATGGGTTTACAAGGTAAAGCATAATGCTGATGGTAGCATAAGCAGGTATAAAGCACGATTGGTAGCTAAAGGATATGCACAGACATATGGCATTGATTATGAGGAAAAATTCAGCCCTAAAGCTAAAATGTCTACTGTTAGGACACTTGTTGTATTAGCTACAACAAAAGGATGGACTTTGCATCAGATGGATGTGAAGAATGCTTTCCTACATGGTGAGTTACAAGAAGAAGTATATATGGACCAGCCACAAGGATACGAAGATTCAAAGCATCCAGAATATGTTTGCAGGTTGCAAAAGGCTTTGTATGGGCTGAAGCAGGCTCCGCATGCATGGCATGCAAGGATTGCTGATTACTTAACCAGCATTGGGTTTTCTATGTGTGATGGAGATCACTCACTATATGCAAGGAAGGCTGATGATGGCATCACTATTGTGGCTATTTATGTTGATGACCTGATTGTAGGTGGTGATAATGAAGAAAGCATCAAAGAGGTAAAGAACCTTCTTATGCAAGAATTCAACATGAAAGATCTTGGTGTGCTGCGCTATTTCTTGGGCATTGAGTTTATACATATAGAAACATGTATATGGATGTCGCAAAGGCAATATGGCTTGAATATGCTGCAAAAGTATGGTGTGGCTGATTGTAAGCCAATTTCTATGCCTTTAGATCAGAATTTGAAATTGGATACTACATCAGGTAAAGCATTGGAAAATGCTACTATGTACAAGAAAATTGTGGGAAGTCTTATATATCTTACAATTAGAAGGCGTGATTTAAGCTACACTGTTGGACTTGAAAGTCAGTTTATGCAGGTTCCCAGGAAGCCACATTTGGATGCGCTGAGGCGCACTCTACGTTATGTGAGTGCTACTTTGGATTATGCATTGTTTTATGATGCTGGTGTAGATTTGCAGGTTCATGGATACATCGATGCAGATTGGGCTGGTAGTACTCCAGATAGAAGATCTACTAGTGGCTTTCTTTTCTCACTTGGAGGTGGAGAAATTACATGGAGCAGTAAGAAGCAACCCACTGTTGCTTTGTCAAGTACAGAGGTTGAGTATAGAGGTGCTGCAACGGTAGCGTGTGAGGCATCATGGCTGGAGATGTTACTTGGGGAGTGTTGAGATATCAAGCTCAACATGTGATGATCCAGGATGACATGTACCAGTTTTTCATTTCTCTGACATGTATAGTGATGGCACATTTGTTTCTTGCCAGCTCACTCATTCACGGACATTAGGTTTTTCCTTATGTACTGGTCTTTATATATTGCACTTGTTGTATTCTTGTTTTTAGGTCATTCTTGTACATTCCTTTTATGTAATAGAAGAAGAAGAAGAAGATCATTTCTTCCTTGTCTCAATTTATGTGTGTGCTTCTCCTTGAGAGTGAGAGTGTGTGTGTGAGCTCTCTTCCTTATCTCCTTCCTCGTGACATCTTGTGTGTCTATTTTTCTGTGTGTGTTTTGCATTTGTAACCTTTGTGTGTGTGTGAGCAAGATCCTGATAACAATGATATTAGTGCCTTACACACGTCACTACGGAGGCGTCTGTTTTTGTTCATTTTGGACATGGATCTCTGTTTTGCTGTCCTATGATTCCGATTCTGATTTCGATACTAATTTTGATCCCGATTTTTGTTTCCATTTCCATTCTCGTTTTCGTTTCTATTTCTTATTCTGATTCTCTTTTCTTTTTGGTTTGGTTTCTGTTTCTAGTTCATGTTCCTATTCCTGTTCTTGTTCTAGCTTTTGGTTTCTATTTTTGTTCTAGTTCCAAAACCTGAACCTACGTAACACCTACGTTTACTCCTTTGGCTTACTCCAAGGCCTCGTCTAAGGCATAGAACTTGATACATAACTTAAGGCATAACTTAGGCATTACTTTCGCATCTTTGGCACCCAAGGCTTCCTTGGTGATTGTTGGTAGCCGTTGGCTATGCACGAGCCAATTTTAATTTATGAGTGGCAATGAGGAGTTTTATATTCACCAAGGTGGGAGGATTTGAACCCGCAACCTCACTCACACTAAGGAAGTGTTTTACCACTATAGTATCTCTTTGTGTTGTCACTCTAGTTCTTTTTTCTTATATTTAACACAACTTTCATCTCTCTCTTACTTTTTCAATTCCCAAGAACAACCCTCCCTTTTACATTTTAACTCAAACAATCTCAAAACTTGTTTTTACATATCTAGCAAAAGGGTTTTGTTCTCTACATCCTCATGGATCCTACGAACACCATGGAGGATTTCGGTGAGTCACCTCTACCCGAGGTAACACTCGAGCAACAACTAGAGCTCCTATGACATGAACTTTGAGGCGCTTAGAACAAGATCCGACAATGCGACAAAGTACTTGAGAAGATGCAAACTGATGAAGATAACCTTACAAGCATGGTCAATGCTATTGTCTTTGCCCAATCGAATGGCACACATTCCAAGAATTCTGTTATTACAAGTTTGTATGGTCTGATGGCTGTAAGGATGTCCATTTAGTCCTTTCATGATTGTCACAATTTGATGATTTTTATATTGATGAAACATATGCTAAAAGTGAAAAAGTCAAATTTGGCACTAACTGATTAGTAGGAAAAGTGCAACTCTGGTGGAATGTCCTACGGCACAGTACAGAGCGTCCAACAATGTGGAAGGCTTTCCAAGATAAAGCGAAGGATTCTTATCTTCCCCCTCAATACCATTTACATGCTCAATGCGCATTACGACCCTTACATGGAAGGAGGGTGATAGGGTTACTACCTACACATAGCCATTCAGGCAAAATTTGCTATTGATTGGAATGCTTGAAGATGTACTAGAGGATAGCTTGCAACAAAAATACAAAGATGGTTTGGAGGTGGGAATCCAAGCTAAGCTCCACACCCTATGACCTACAACCCTCAACGAGGCTATATCTTTTGCCTATGATGCAAAGAAAGAATTCCAATCCATAACCAAGTCAATCCATCTACAACAGCTGTGTCAACGACCACTTTTTGTTAAACCAAATCTTCCCATGAAACGTAATTTTAATGCCCCATCTTACTCTAGTTTTCCTCATCCACCGCAATCCAACTCCTCAACTCGACCTATTGCTTCATCTCTGCAACCTACCAAACTACCTACCCTACAAACTTCACTGATGGATGCCCAACAGAAAATACCACAAATCACCTACTAGAATTTTGGTAAACCCGGACATACAAAAACGAAGTGCCGATTGTGACCTTTTAACATGAAACTAGCTGCATCTCAATTCCATAACATGGAGGCCCAAAATGAAGAAATTACTTGTCTTTGGACAGAGGAATCATTGGAGAAGAACTTAAGTACCTTGGCTAATGATATCTCTCTTCATTCTCTACTTTGCATGCAGGGTACTATAAATAACAAACTCGTTAACATTTTACATGATGATGGTAGTTCACATGACTTCATTTCACATTTATTAGTACACGAACTTTAATCATAAATGTTTCCTTCCTTGTACAAAGTAAAAGCTGCATTTCAAGGTAATGGTTATAATGTAACACGACAAGTGCAAAATGTTACGATTAGCATAGGCCCATATGTTGATTCATGAACATTTTTTATTTCACCATTGCAATCTTACAATGTGATACTAGGTATTCCATTTTTTCATCATTATAACCCACACATTGACTACCATACACATACTTTTAACTTTTAATTTAAAGGTCAAATCATTACTTTGTTTGCATGACATGATTTCCAACCATTTCCATTGATTAATAATGCTCAAGTAGAACATGCATTTAGGAAAGGATTCAATTCATGCATTGTTTTTGTCAATGTCATCAATGATTATACTCACATACTTCTTATGCACATAAACCTTTCATGACTACTTATAAGGATTGTTTTAGGTCTGAGTATCCCGCTATACTACCACCATCTCAAGGATCCTTTGACCATAGCATAGACTTATTGCCTGGTAGTTCCCCTCCTCATAAAGCACCTTATAGAGATGGCCCACTAGACCAAAAAGAAATAGAAAACCAAGTAAAAGACCTATTACAAAAAGGACTTATAAGGTCTAGTTCTTCCCCATTTTGTGCACTAGTTCTCTTAGTAGAGAAGTTTGTATTTCTCACATGCATTGCATGACTTCAACAATGGTGCATCTTTATCTGATGAACGTTATACATTTCATAATGGTTTTCTTCATTTTCAACATAGATTATGCATAACCCAAGTTTTCAAAGATTTTATCATCAAACAAATGCATGAACCATCTTACATGGTCATAGAGGCATACAAAACACCATTCTTGCCTGCAAAGATTTCTTCTTTTGGTCACATATGGAAAAAGATATTGCGAATTATGTTTGTCAATGAATTGTATGTTAGTATGTAAAACGTCATCATGGTAAACCATTTAGATTATTAGTGCCACTTCCCATTCTGAAAGAGCCATGGGAACAAATTTCTGTGGATTTTATCACAGGTCTTTCCATCAATTCATCACATAATGATATGATTTGGACAATAAATGATAGGTTTAGTAAATATGCATATTTCATTCCATGTAGAAAAACTTTTTCTGCACCTCAGGCTCCAAAATTATTCAGTAAATGCATTTTCCCACATCATGGATTTCCTAAAGTAATGTTATCTGATCGTGATGTTAGATTTTGTAATCATTGTTGGGTTTTCGTATTTCAACATTTTGGTTCTAAAGTAGATTATAGCTCTTGATTTCATCCCGAAAGTAATGGACAAAGTGAAGCTACAAATATTACTATTCTTGATTTATTAAGTTGTTATTCATTAGATAGTCCAACTAATTGGGATGAAAAGCTTCCATTGCTTCAATTTGCTTATAATAACACCATACACACCACTATTGGTTGTGCATCTTTTGAAATTGTTTATGGCAAAAAGCTTCCCACTCCCATGCCACTCACCCAAACTGACATTCAGATGGCTGATTCTATTGCTCAAGGTCACATTTCTATACTTCACGATGTTCACGAGCACATTAGGAAAAGTCAAGAGCGATACACATGTAATATCAATACAAAATGATTAGCTAAGGAATTCAAGGAAAATGATCTTGTGTGGTTGGCTATCAATACAACATCCTAAAATTAAACTTGCACCATGCTATTATGGACCGTTTTGCATTATATGAAAAATTAATGATAATTCATTTAGATTAGATATACCATCTCATTAGAATATACATAACTCTTTTCATATTAGTTTACTTAAATCATTTAAAGGTACTTTACCACTCACTGCACTTCTTGATGACCCTCCTTTAATTGAAGAAACAATATGAAATCTTGGTTCCTGAGAAAATGATTGATCATGATGTTACTACTACATGCATAGGTACTCAATGTCATTGATATTTAGTTAAGTACAAAAATCACTCTATTGAAGAATTTCAATGGTTACATAAAACACAATTAACACCTCATTATGAACACTTGATTTCTACATATCATACATAAACACATTAATGTAATTCCTCCATGAATATTTCCATGCATGTGTTTTTACATGGACATGCTTATTTTTGTTTAGTGATGAAACATGTGTCTGGCCATCCATGATTTTTTTTTATCAACTAAGGTTAGTTGCTTATTCCACTAAGGGGCATGTTATAAATTATAGAATGTGTTGAACAAGGCATTGTTGGAGTGTTAACTTATTAATTTATTAATGTGTTTTGGTGTTTTTGATATAGCAACTGAAGGTTCATGAGGGCGTGAAAGGCATGAAAGGGCGGGCATGAATAATCCGACTTTAGGGTTGACATTAATAATCCGACTTTAGGGTCGACATTAATAATCCGACTTATAATTTACTTTGTAAATAAACCTGCATAGAAGGTTCTATTCTTGGAAACAGTTAGAAAAGTAATGGTTAGAATAAGGGTCATTGTAGACTGCAATTTTTGATATTGAAAGCAAAGGCTTTCCACAAAAGTTACCAACTTTTACTTTCACATATGCTTTTTGAAGCCACTCTCATGTAACCACTATTTCCACAAAATAAAAAATCCTATAAATACATGTACTCTATGGGCTGTCCAAACAAAGTGCATGGGGAGAGATCGCACTCAATAATGCGTTCTGTCTCATCTCTTGATGTGTCTATTTTCTTGTGTGTTTTTTGCATCCGTAACCTTTGTGTGCATGTGAGCAAGATCTCGATAACAGATAACAAATTCGGGCTCACTTTATCCATTGTTTGTGTCACAAAATGGAAAAAATTGTTACCTTTCACTCAACAAGATCGCATGGCCATTTAGGCCACATATCTTATAGTGGATTGAAAACTCTTTCTCCTATTGTCTACTTACCCGTGTTATCTTTTTGTGATTTTTCTTCTTGTGAGAATTTTCCATATGGAAAGAAAACTAGGAATGTGCATTGAATGCATTGAATCTTCAATTCAAGCATTAAATATTGTTCATTAGAATGTTTGTGGTCCTACGCCCACTAGATCATTAGGTGGTGGTCTTTACTTTGTCACTTTCATAGATGATGCTGGTAGGAAATTCTTGATTTAGCATATGAATTCTAAGGAAAAGATGTTCCCTACCTTTAGAAAATGGCTTGCCTCAATAAAATTGAGAAGGGAACAGAGATTAAGGCTTTAGATTCAAATAATGGAGGTGAGTATGTTTCACATGAATTCAACCATTTTATTCAATGTCGGGGAATAAAAAGAGAGCTTACAAGTCCTTATATCCTAGTACAAAATCGTATAGCTAAAACAATGAATCATATGTTTCTATGTTGCACCATTCAAACCTTTCACAAATCTCTTGGGCAAATGCAATCTATATTGTTGTTCATGTTATTAACCTTTCACCTAGTACTATTAAAAGCTTAAAAGTGGCACAAGATTTATGGATAGGGCAACCACCACATTATGATCATCTTAGAGTATTTTCTTATGGGGATTAGGTCCATGTTTTAGAAAACTTTAGTCAAAACTTGGTATATAATCTAGAAAATGCATTTTTCTTGGATGTGGAGGGGATGTGAAGTTTATATTTCCTTATGGGATGCTAAAACACGTTGAATTATAAAAATCAATGATTTTTTTCAATGCAATGAAGATGTATAAGAAAATCATTAAAGAGGTTGAAGTGAGTAGAGTTGCACTTGAGGTTTTGGTTCCTCCTTCTAGAGTGCATAAGAATTTGATAGAAAAGGTTGTTCATGAAAAATGTTCCAGAAGATTTTGTTATTCCTCATGATTAACAACCATCATAATGTTCTTCACATGTCTCACATCTACCTCATAGATGTTTTTGGGGATGGTTGTCTTTCATGTTGAAAAATGTTGCTGAGGTGTCTTGTTATAAAAGAGCTATGTAGACAAATGAACGTGTCAAGTTGGATCATGCCACAGAGAATGAACTTGATTCTATTCATAAGAATTGTTTTTGGGAATTGTGAATTTTTTTCAAAAGGAAGCAAAGCTTTACCATTCAAATGGGTATATAAGTTGAAATCCATAACAGATAGAGCTTCTCCAAAGTATAAAGCATGGTCGATTAAAAAAGGATTCAAGCAACAACAAGGCATTAATTTTGAGGAGCTGTTCTCAACTATAGTCAAAATTACAACATTATGCATGTCGCTTGGATTATTTGAAAAAGAGGACCTAGAGTTGGTCCAAATGGACGTGAATACTGCTTTCTTGCATGAAGATCTTACAAGCGAGATCCATATGGCACAACAAAAGTGTGATGGAGCTCCTAGAGAAGAAAATATAGCATGTAAGCTCAAGAGGAGCTTTTTGGACGGAAAAAATCACCTATAGAATGTTGTGAAAATTGTGATGCACTCATGAAGTCCCAAAGCTATTCTAGTAGCAATGCGGATAATTGTTTCTACTCTAAGGGAGATGTCGATGGAAGATTTATATGCTTGATACTTTATGTTGATGATATAATGATTGTTGGGAGGTTTGTAGATGACTTTTCTCTCTTAAAGACGAACTTGAGTCAAAATGTTGACATAAGAGATTTGAGAGATGCCAAGCACATTTTTTTCATATGTATTACTTGTGATAAGATTAAGAAAGTAATATAGTTTTCTTTGAGTGAGTACATATAGAAAGTAATTCACATATTCAATATGCATGATGGTAAGGCATTCAGTACACCACTATCTACATGTGTGAGCCTAGGCAAGAATGATTTTCCCAAAATTGATAAGGAAAAGGAATTCATGACCAAAGTTAACTATCAATGTGCTATTGGTATTCTCATATATTCTATGTTAACTAGAATATGAGACATTGTATTTGTAGTTGAATTTGAATATGATAAGGAGAAGGCATTCATGAGCAAAATTCACTATCAATGTGCTATTGGTAGTCTCATATATTCTGTGATAGCTACAACATGAGACATTGCATTTGCAGTTGAAGTTGTGAGCAGATATATGTTGAGTTCTAGCAAGAAGCATAAGTGGTGAAAGCCATTTTGAGATATCTAAATACCAATAAGAATATGTGTTCATGCTTAGTTAGAAGTGATGCATCCATTATTGGATACAAAAAATTTGACTACGCTAGTTGTGTAGACAATTAAAAGTGTGATTTATTGTACATTTTCACTTCACTGGGAATGTTATTCCTTGGAGGTCTCATCTTCAAGAACATACAACTATTTCAAACACAAAATTAGAGTATCTTCTTTGGAATGAGGTGTGTAAGAAAGCATTGTGGTTTTCTAGATTTGCATATGACATGGGAATACCTCACCATGTACTTCATTCATGCAATGCTAATTAGTTTGCATTAGATAAGAAATGAGTCTATCATGTAAAGACCTAGAACATTGAGGTGTGGTGTGAATTTATTCATGATTACATTTCCATTGAGCACGTTATACTTGAGAATTTTCATACTCAAGAAGATGCAACATATGCCTTGACAAACCCTCTACTCCATAAAGCCTAGAAGGTCATCACTATGTGAACATGGGACAATCACTAGTCAGCAAAGTTCCTAAGGTCGAGGTATATCCAGAGGTTTCACCTTTAGGAGGTAGATTCAATGAGCATGATGATCACATGTCTCATTCAAGAACTATGGAAACAATCTAACATGTGTGTGTGTGTGTGTGTCTCTATTATGAATGTGCTTACTCTTAAATCTAATTCTAGGATTTTCTATGAGAAATTTTAACATCCTTAGAATCCATTTGCCTTCATCCTTAGAAATTTTAACATCCTTAGAATCTGTTTGCCTCCATGATTTACTTGTGCTTGTAAGCTCTTCTTTTGGTTTTGTATTTTCATGTGGAGTAGGTCTTCCTCAGGTATTCCATTTTCCTTGTTTAGTCCATTTCTACTTTACTCTACACACATTTTTGCATGAAAAGCTTTCCCTTTGCTTCTTCTTTGCATAAAAAAGGAGTAAATGTATTCTAGATGTACCAATCTAACAAATGGTGATGGCATATTGGTTTGTTCTCCAAATCCCTCCTTATTCATAGAGATCATTTAAACATGAGGTGTTAATGTGGATTCTTTGTTCTTTATACAACAAATGTGTAGTGGTCTCTAGCCGCTAGGAATTGTCTGCAAAGAGGATAACCTTTTGGAAGAGGACACTTGCTTTGCTAATCTCCACACTCAGACACCGAAAGAACTGATTTTCCTTCTAGGCCCATTTCCAAAATTACCCCAAGGACATCAGTTGTATGTATTACCTTGACTTGTTGTAGTAGCCATTACATTTGGTGGTAGTTAGACTCCTTGTTCCCAATATGCTTGTGGAGGCATTCCTCTTGAGTGACAGTCATGGGCTTCATGGCCAAGTTTCGTGCATAACTGGAAAAGTCACACTTAAGAGAGGGAATTGACTCGCCACATGGTCCCTATTTGCTAAACATCGTGCACCATAGTCCACTTTTGATACAACTTCCATGACGTTCTTGTAGCCTTTGTCAAAATTGTGCCAATTCTTTTGCTTTGGCCTCCTCTTCTTTTTGTATTTTAGTGCTTCAATTTCATTCCTTAGTTGTGTCATTTTACTTTCTTCTTCTTTGTGGGGCTTGTTCTTTCTTAATTTCTCAAGCTCTCTCCTCAATTGTGCTACCAGGTCCTTAGGTTCGATGGGATCCATATTGGTTTCTATTTTCCTCCAACCTTGTTGTTGTACTTCAATTGTTGTTGTGGGAAGTACTAATTTGTTGATCTTGGACTATGTGAATATTGGAAGTGGTCTAGCAAGCCACTTTTTGATAAAAACAATCATGGGGAGGATCTGGTAATTTAGCCATAAGTGCTTTGCCTCTAGTAACAAATTTTGGAAATGTCTCTTTTTTACCTAGTCTTAAGTTCTCTAGCTCTTCAGTGATGTTTTTCATTGTGTTTCCTTGTTTAAAATATGCTTTGAAGGCATCCTTCTTGAAGTCCTAGGTAACAAAATGGTTGTCTATAAATTCGCTAAACCAGTTTTCTGCTAAACACTTCAATGTTACTAGGAAGAGGATTATAAATGCATCTTCTCTTATCATTGCCCCCTTGTTTTACATAGTCCTTAAAATCATCTCACATGCTATTGTAGGTCTTCATTTGGTTATCCTCTAAAGGAAGGAAATTCGATATTCAATCTTGAATATAAAGTTTCTAAGTCTACTTGAGCTATCATAGTTCCTAAGGCTGATGTGGATGAAAGAGGACTAGCTGATCTACAAGTGAATTTCCTCATTGTTTTAAAATAATCTCCTAATGTTTGTGAGAAGGTTGTGGTCATGGGTTGTGCACCGTATTCCTTAGGCTTAAGATGAATTCCAAGGAAAAGGGAAAGTTACCTCTTTAGTCACACTATTGACACCTTTCCACTTCATCTTTACTTTACAAGTGTGGTCCTCCTATGCTCAAGTAGTCTTGTCCCACTAGGTGAGCCAATTTGGTTGGGGGATTCTTTAGTTAAAAGAGGCTAGAGTGTTTGTATAAGAAGAATGGAGAAGAAGACGAAAGAAAATTGCACCAAAAGCATTTGCATCTTGATTAGCATCAAAGATTATAATTGCTTTGTCTAGAATAAGACAAACTATTCTCTATGTGTAGTAGTTAGGCCAAAAAAACACACACACACAAGTATAGAAAATATCACAATTACTTGTGCATTCAACCCCTACACTGATCTGTGGCCTTGTCTAGTAGCTTGCCCTTGTGAACTTCTTACACCCAAGCTTCCAATAAGGTTGAATGCTTGGTCACTTGTATTCTCAACATGCAACACCTCCTTGATGATACTTTCTCAACCCTTAGTTGCTCTCTTATATTTTTGATGTGCACTCTCTTTACGTGCTTTGTGACCTCCTTTGCATACTTTGTCTCTCTGTTGGCACACTAGGAAAAGAGTACACATAAAAGTACACCTAAAAGTACACCTAAAAGTACACCTAAAAGCTTCTCATCACACATCAATCAAATCAATCAAATACTTGAACAAATTTTGAACTCTATTCATCTTCGTGCAGTCAAAACATCACATCACGGTCAAAAAATCAAAGAAAATAAATTTTGAAAAAAATGTTGGTACAAAATCCTAAAGGGATTTCATCTCAACAACAAAAGCTCCTAAATTGTTAAAGAAAAAGAACTATAACTTAAGTGACGATTGTCTTCTTTTATGTGACGATTTTTGGATGCACTCTTAGTGTTTCAAAATGATGACTTAGAGCAATTCACAACCTCAATGTGATGCTTTGGTGTTCCTTAACCGACATTTTGGGAAATGACCAAAGTATTCAATTTCATCATGCACTATGAGCTACTTGGGGGGGGGAGGGAGAGAGAGAGAGAGAGAGAGAGAGAGAGAGAGAGAGAGAGAGAGAGAGAGAGAGAGAGAGAGAGAGAGAGAGAGAGAGAGAGAGAGAGAGAGAGAGAGAGAGAGAGAGAGAGAGAGAGAGAGAGAGAGAGAGAGAGAGAGAGAGAGAGAGAGAGAGAGACAACGAAGAGGCATAGAGAGAGGAAGAGGGTGGGAGAGGGGGGAGAGAGGGGACACACGTAGAGAGAGTGAGAGAGAGGTACTATATATGAGGTACTTGGGTCTTTTTGCCTCTTGTTAAATACATAGAAAACTACACAACATGCACATAGATAGATAACACATACACATGCAAAAACATGCATGCACATACATACACAACACACACACACACAATCCAAACATCACATCATGGTCAAAAAATCAAAGAAAATAAATTTGAAAAATCTTGGTATGCAATCCTAAAGGGATTTCATCCCAACAATGAATACTCTAAATTTTTAAAGAAAATGAATGATCACTTAAGTCATGATTGATCTTCACTTATGTGATGATTTTTGGATGCACTCTCAGTGTTGCAAAATGATGACTTAGAGCAATTCACAAGCTTGATGTGATGCTCGGGTGTTGCTTAACTGACATTTTGGGAAATGACAAAAAGTTTTCAATTTCTTCATGCACTATGAGCTACTTGGAGAGAGAGAGAGAGAGAGAGAGAGAGAGAGAGAGAGAGAGAGAGAGAGAGAGAGAGAGAGAGAGAGAGAGAGAGAGAGAGAGAGAGAGAGAGAGAGAGAGAGAGAGAGAGAGAGAGAGAGAGAGAGAGAGGGAGGGAGGGAGGGAGGGAGGGAGGGAGGGAGGGAGGGAGGGAGGGAGGGAGGGAGGGAGGGAGGGAGGGAGGGAGGGAGGGAGGGAGGGAGGGAGGGAGGGAGGGAGGGAATGAGGGAGGGAATGAGGGAGGGAGGGAGGGAGGGAGGGAGGGAGGGAGGGAGGGAGGGAGGGAGGGAGGGAGGGAGGGAGGGAGGGAGGGAGGGAGGGAGGGAGGGAGGGAGGGAGGGAGGGAGGAGAGAGAGAGAGAGAGAGAGAGAGAGAGAGAGAGAGAGAGAGAGAGAGAGAGAGAGAGAGAGAGAGAGAGAGAGAGAGAGAGAGAGAGAGAGAGAGAGAGAGAGAGAGAGAGAGAGAGAAGTGAACCTAGATGAAGGTGAGGGAGAGATAGAGAGAGATAGAGAGACAACATAGAGACATAGAGAGATGAAGAGGGTGCCATAGAGGGGGAGAGAGGGGAAGCACATAGAGAGAGTGAGAGAGAGATACTATATATGATGTACTTTGATCTTTTGGCCTCTTGTTCAACATATAGAAAACTACACAACATGCACACACGTAGATAACACATACACACATACACATGCAAAAACATGCATGCACATACATGCACAACAAACACACACACACACACACACACACACACACACACACACACACACACATATATATATATATATATATATATATATATATATATACATACATACATACATACATACATACATACATACATACATACATACATACATACATACATACATACATACATACATACATACATACATACATACATACAATACATACATACATACATACATACATACATACATACATACATACATACATACATACATACATACATACATACATACATACATACATACATACATACATACATACATACATACATACATACATACATGCATACATACATGCATACATACATACAAAGGTACATACATACATGCATGCATGCAAAAACACACACACATACACACACACACGCACACAAACGTAGGTAACAAAACTCATGCACATATATGCACACAAACGCACATGCAAAAAGGCACACACACACACATATAATCATCCAAACATATATAGATGGACACACACATACACATACACATACACACAACGATACACATACACACATGTACACACATGTACACGCACATATGTGGATATATGTGCACATTCAAACATACAAACATATACAACACATATGAACGCACACACACATAGGGCATAGAGTGTATGATTAACCACCTCTTGTATAACATGTTCTAAAAAGGCCATAGGAAACCGATCTACAATGGTAACCTTATTAAGTGCTCTAAAATCCACACATATTCTAACATCTATGTTGCACTTAATGGGCATTTTCTCCCCTCTTCCATGGCTTCTCTTTTTTTTGCCCAATCCAAAAAGTTGTGTACTCTCCTCTTTCTCTTCAGATACTTTGTGTGTACTTGAGTAATTTGGGAAAACTCCACATCAAGAAAATATGTTACCCACTTGCACAGAGGCCAAAATATCCTCTTCCTCATATAAATCCAACAGTGAGTTGTCCATCATGGCCTGTTCCATACAAATGCGAGGCCCTCCTTCTTAATGTATATTTTTAAAGATCTTTCCCTTCCTTGTAGATGTTGTCCTTTAATATTGATAGTGAGTCATAGGTTCTTATAATCTTTAAGGGGGGAGGCCTCCCCTATAAATTCACTCTCACTCATGGCATTCAACTTTGCAACAAGAGTGGATGTGGGGGCTTCATCAATGATATGTAGAACTTCTTATGTGAATTTTTCATACATTTTTAATAGATAGAAAAAAATTCTTATCTAGATTAAAATAGCCTAGAAGCCTTAGATTCCATAGGAGCATGGGCTAAGTGTGAATTTTCAAGCTCCTTTTGGGCCCTATTGAATGCATATCCAATGGCTTCACTTGTGCTTGTAAGATTTTCTTTTGGTTGTGTATCTTCACGTGGAGTAGGTCTTTCCCCAAGTATTCCCTTTTCCTTGTTTATTCCATTTGTACTTTAACTATGGGCACATTTTTTCTTGAGGTGCTTTCCCTTTTCTTCTTCTCTACATAACAAATGAGTAAATTTATTCTAGATGTACCACTCTAACAAATGGTGATGTCATATTGGTTTCTTCTCCAAGTCCTTCCTTACTCATATAAATCATCTAAATACGAGGCACTAATGTGGATGCTTCATTCCTTAGACAACAAATGGTGTAGTGGTCTCTAGTTGCTCTGAACCTTTTGCAAGGAGGAGAATCCTTTAGAAGAGGATACTTGCTTTTATAATTTCTATTTTTTCCATAGGGACCTATACTTTACGAGAATTAGATGGCACTCCTTTGAGGAATAGAATTGGAGGAAAAATAATTTAACTATTCAAACCAAAGATAAGCAATGACTACAAGATAGATGAAGAATTCTTAGACAAGCATGATACAGATGAAGAATGACAAAAAGAATAATCAGATGAAATGTTTCCAACTTAAATTCCATTTCCTTTTGTGAACATATGCACTTTATTTTTGCATGTAAATAAATATATCAAGATTTATACAAATTTAAGAAAATAAACTAGGCTCAAGATAGCGAACACCTATTGTGGATTCTTGTGAAGTATGAAAGACTAGAAATGATATGAATAGATCTAGTTAGCAAACTAGAAATTTTGAAAATGAATACTTAAGACGCGCTAGTATGCCTAAACTAAGTACATGTATATACTATTAGTTTGAACACTTGGTGAGTGCGATTCTTTGAATCCTACTATTTATTTCATATAAGATCCTACCTCTAGATAGATTATGAGTTAAGAAAACCTTCATGCTCAAGCCGGTAATATATTTATGTGCATGAGTTGTCAATGTGCTATGATGGGCTAGTAGGTGGGTGCAACAACCTTAGTCTGATCATCAAGGACACACGTTGATGCTAGTTTCATTGTAGGCCTGACCTATATGTTGTCATGCACCTATTTAGATCAGTAGGTGAATGGAGTCACTATGGTTGGGTGGTAAAAGCCATGAGCTGACATCGATTTCATATAGGGCTCATGTTGTGTGTCATACGCTATGCCTCATCCATACACAAATGAGTAAACTTGGCTAGGCGGTCAAGTCCATAAGTCGCATCCAATTTGGACCTAGGTCAACTTGTGAAAATAAAAATAAAAAGAAAAAACAGCCGGGCTCAGATTATGAGGAAGAGGAAAAGAAAAAGAAAAGTAAAATAAAAAGTAAAGAAATGAATAAGATTTGATGGAGTTTTGGATGGTATGAAACAAATGGGGAAACACAGTAAAATTGTTTTAGCATGCAAATCTACTCTAATAGTACTAAAGGGGAGCCTTCGAGCTCCATGCTAATTAGATTCTTTCTTTGGATAGTGTCACAATATTCCTATGTACCTCTTATGTAGGCCTCTAGAAAACAAAAAAGAACAGAGAACATAGAGTACAAATTTGTTGTATGCAGGTTTTACAAACAAGGATTCACAATAGAGTTCATGGATGTCCATGCCACTATATGTTTTATTAGAACAAACATACATAATAGTCTGACTAGTATTTGACCTTTCACATAAATAGGATAAAAATTTGTAACAAAGATGCATACAAATCAACATATACATGTGCACACACACACACACACACATATATATATATATATATATGTGTGTGTGTGTGTGTATACACATACATGCATACACACACACACACACACACACACATATATATATATATATATATATATATATATATATATATATATATATATATATATATATATATATATATATATATATATATATATATATATATATATATATATATATATATAGGTAAATAGATAGATAGATAGATAGATAGATAGATACCGCAACACATACACACTCATAAGCATGCACAAAAAAGACACATATAGACACACAAATATATATACGCATAGAGATGCACACACACACATACACACATACACACAATGCAGACATATATAAATGTGTAAGTGTGCACATACAAAGATGAAGCATAGACATACACAAGGGATACAAAGAGATGATACATACACACATATATACACATGTACAAATCTGACACACACACATCACATAGACATGCATGCATGGACACATATATACTACAAATACACAAACATGCATGCACACACATATTCACATGATGAATGAAGAAAATCAACCACTAATAACTCCACAAATTTGAATACCTTAGGTGTTCTTACTCGCTTAGATGCCTATAGTAAACCATCTACCTTAGGAACTCAAAAGATTTAGCACTCTTATTCTACATCTAGATGAAAAGACACTTCATAAGAGATGCCTTGTAATCACTTTTCTAGTACTGCTTAGAAATGGGTACCTAAACTGCCCCGAAACCAACTACCTTCATTATCATGTAAGAAAATCTACAAAACATTCACTTTGCCATGTAATCCCATTAGGGAACCTCTATCTCTCTAGAAAGCTTTTAAAATAATCCATATCTCATGAACATTGTAACATATGCTTGAATCATCGAAAGCATATTTAGTTTATGCATTATACAAAGTGTGCATATGGGTGGTCTATTAACGTGTAAAGAGGTGCGACTACAACAACTGGACCAACAAACAAAAGGGCCACAAGGGAATCATGTTAGTATACAAAAGGGAGCGAGGTCTTGCCATACTTGGATCAAAGTCCTTTTTAATATTAATATGTTTTTCTTGTGTAGTAGATCACTCTCGTCACCGAAATCAAAGATGTTGAGAAGAGGAAGTTGAATAGTAGGCCTAGTCAATGGCATGTTGATTAAAGAACCCTACCACTCAAGAATATCATCTTTCCCAACCTCAAGAATTTTCTAACTTTCAAGGAGAAATTCCTATCAATGATCCTCGTAAGGGCCGGATGGATAATGTTTACATCGAATCCCATTGGTTTCAAGGTTCGGTTGGTCCCCTCGCAAACATCAAATACATCTAAGAAACTAAAATTGAGTTTTATTATCAATAGGGTAGGTTCCAATTTTGCTCCCAAGAGTTCAAATCCCTACATAATTCAGAAGAGTCACAATCCATTTGGGAAAAAGATAGTTTGGTAGAATAATTTTTGGCTCCTTAACCTAATCTTAATTTTTCTTGGTGTTACTTCTTGATACACACTTTGTAAGCAGATATGGACAAAGATATAGCTCTTCTATCATATCAATACCTAAAGAAATTTAATCATACACATAAGCTAGTAAGGAAATCACCTAAAATTGCTAAGGACAAACATTCCTTTATATAAAGAGATGTTGATATAGGAAGAGATGAAGAAAAGAAAGGTCTTGTAGCTTACTTAAATGTCCATAATTACACTTAATCTATCAATTCCCCTTTCCATGTGTATGCATCACTTTGACTTTCTTGGACGTGACTAGTTTATAGAGCCACACAAAACAATATGGTTCAATCATTGCTCGGCCCAAAACATGTCACTCAATATTGACCTACCTCATTTAATCATGTAGCAACTCTACGTAGCTAATTCCACATGGCCTCCCATGCAAGTTCTCAATGGTTGTTGGGCTATTACTAGGATTGTATGCATGTCCTTAGTGTATGACATTCCAATGGAAAGTTTACCCAGTTATAGGCCATTGCAAGCATTAAATGATTGAAGAAGATCAACCTCTAATGAAGGGAAGAGGATGTGTGGCACCATGGTGTGCCTTCAACCAATAGAAACATCACCCACTCCCAACCATCTCCAATAGGACCTGTAGAAGTAATACCACAATTTCGAATAAGGGTACTAACCTATAGTGATAGATGAAAAATAAGAAATCACTCATGGAAAAACTCTTGGTGAGGCATACAAACCAAAACCACCTTCCTTGAGAGATTTTTCATTTTAGCTACAGACATAATCGTAGAGGAATTTACAACAACAATTGATCTTGAGTACCTAGCCCAATACATACAAAGTTTTCATTTGCAAATGCATAAATTGGTTTCCATGAATATGGAAGATGTAGGTACCCCAATTCTCAAATGGAATGGGATAAGGAAAGGGATGAAGATGATGAGCAACAACATGATGAACAAGAAGGCTAGCAAGAAGAACACGAAGAGCAACATGGTGAAAACCTTGCATACACCAATACACTATGAAGACTATATGTCAAAATAGAGGAAGTGCAAGCAAGAAACTAGTTAAATAGAGGAAGTGCAAGCAAGAAACTAGTTGAATGCCGAAAGAAGCCATTCTTTTTTAGAATAGGGACTTACCAAAAATTAGCACACTTTGGATTAAATAGATAGCTTTTCCATCGTATTGCTTTAGCTCCTTCAATCAATGAAAACCTTTGTTCCTTAAAACTTGGAGGTACTCCTTTCAAATACTTTTAATGCTACCCAAACACATCCACATAGATTTTCATAAAAGAAGCTACCTTTCAAAGCATCGCTAGATAATTTCATAACTTTGTGGCCACTAATATATGATTAGGGTTTTCCATGTTTCCTAATTGAATTTGTTTGACAAGGTTCCTATCCATCGATGTGTCTAGAGGTTCTTCTTCATCTTTGGGATGGTCCATCATTTCATCCTAGAAAGCCTGAGTGTCATATACAAGAGCACTTTGGATATGAATTTATTCTATCTTATCTTGCTTCCACTGTGTAGGGATTTCATGATTTGGAAAAGAAACTTCCTCAATAGATTGCTTTATCTTCAGGTTGTTTCCATTTTGGTATTTGAATCCGCTTCATCTATCTTGCACTTAAGAGGCATTATCTTCCCTCTTCTATTGCTTCTCAATGGTCTACCCAATCCAAAATCTTGTATAGTCTCCTCTTTTTCTTCATATACTTTGCGTGTATGTGAGTCATTTGGAAGAACTCCATATCAAGAAAATATGTTACCCACTTGTAGCGAGGCCAAAATATCCTCTTCCTTATATAGATATAACATCGAGTTGTTCATCATGGGTTCATCCATACAAATGCCAATTGTTTGTGTCACGCTCGTAAATTCCTAGTTGTGAAGTCCTTCTTCATAATGTATATTCTTAAGCTCTTTTCCTTCATGTTTTATCCACATAGTATCCCTACCCCAATCATGTAAAACACTCACATGCCTTAGCAAGGGTCTTCCAATCAATAGTGAAAAGGCTCCATCTACCTAAGGTAGTCTTAATACACCAAATTCCAAAGTAAAGATGTTACCTTGTATCTCAGTTGGAACTCGGGGGGACCACTACCATTCATCTTACTCTGCTTTGGTTTGCCAATCTCATAGTGAAGTTCGCTAGTCTTGGTGGTAGAATTCCAAGCTTTTTTGTAGTATGATCATGGACCAAGTTAATGCTTGAGCCGCCATCGGCTATAACTCCTTATAGATGTTGGCCTTTAGTACTCACAGTGAGTGGTAGGCTCTTATAAACTATAAGGGGGGCTTCCCCTATAGATTTACCTTTACTTATAACATTCATCCTTGCAACAACAATGGATGTGGAGGCTTCATCAAAGCTATGTATAACTTCTTATCTGATTTTTTCATACATATTTAATAGATAAAAAAATACTAACCTCTTTATAGTGGATTTAAATAGTCTTGAAGTCTCAAATTCCATATGAGCATGGGATAAGTGTTACTTTTCATTGGGCCCTCTTGAGTGCATATCCAATGGCTTCACTTGTGCTTGTAAGGTCTTCTTTTGGTTGTGTATTTTCACATGGAGTAGGTCTTTCCTCATTTATTCCCTTTTCCTTGTTTATTCCATTTCTACTTTTTTCTACACACATTTTTGCATGGGAAGCTTTCCCTTTGCTTCTTCTTTGCATAACAAAGGAGTAAATGTATTCTAGATGTATCACTATAAAAAATGGTGATGGCATATTGGTTTGTTCTCCAAATGCCTCCTTATTCATATAGATCATTTAAACATGAGGTGTTAATGTGGATTCTTTGTTCTTTAGACAACAAATGTGTAGTGGTCTCTAGCCGCTGGGAATTGTCTGCAAAGAGGATAGCCCTTTGGAAGAGTACACTTGCTTTGATAATCTCCACACTCCTCACACCAAAAGAAATGATTTTCCTTCTAGGCCCATTTCCGAAATTACCCCAAAGACATGAGTTGTATGTATTACCTTGACTTGTTGTAGTAGCCATTACATTTGGTGGTAGTTAGACTTCTTCTTGTTCCCAATATGCTTGAGGAGGCATTCCTCTTCAATGACACTCATGGGCTTCATAGCCAAGTTTCGTGCATAACTAGGAAAGTCACACTTAAGAGAAGGATTTTAATCGCCACATGGTCCCTATTTGCTAGGCATCGTGCACCACAGTCCACTTTTGATAGAACTTCCATGAAGTTCTTGTAACCCTTGTCAAAGTTGTGCCAATTCTTTTGCTTTGGCCTCCTCTTCTTTTTGTATTTTAGTGCTTCAATTTCATTCCTTAGTTGTGTCACTGTACTTTCTTCTTCTTTGTGGGGCTTGTTCTTTCTTAATTTCTCAAGCTCTCTCCTCAATTGTGCTACTAGGTCCTTAGGTTCCATAGGATCCATATTGGTTTCTAATTTTCTCCAACCTTGTTGTTGTACTTCAATTGTTGTTGTGGGAAGCACTGATTTGTTGATCTTGCACTATGTAAATATTGGAAGTGGTTTAGCAGGCCACTTTTTGATAAAAACAATCATGGGGAGGATTTGGTAATTTAGCCATAAGTGTTTTGCCTCTAGTAACAAATCCTGGAAATTCTCTTGTTTACCTAGTCTTAAGTTCTCTAGCTCTTCAATGATGTTTTTCGTTGTGTCTTCTTGTTTAAAAGGTGTCCATGCCACTATATGTTTTATTAGAACAAACATACATAATAGTCTGACTAGTATTTGACCTTTCACATAAATAGGATAAAAATTTGTAACAAAGATGCATACAAATCAACATATACATGTGCACACACACACACACACACACACACACACACACACATATATATATATATATATATATATATATATATATATATATATATATATATATATATATATATATATATATATGTATATATATATATATATATATGTGTGTGTGTGTGTGTGTGTGTGTGTATACACATACATGCATACACACACACACACACACACACACACACACATATATATATATATATATATATATATATATATATATATATATATATATATATATATATATATATATATAGGTAAATAGATAGATAGATATATAGATAGATAGATACCGCAACACATACACACTCATAAGCATGCACAAAAAAGACACATATAGACACACAAATATATATACGCATAGAGATGCACACACACACATACACACATACACACAATGCAGACATATATAAATGTGTAAGTGTGCACATACAAAGATGAAGCATAGATATACACAAGGGATACAAAGAGATGATACATACACACATATATACACATGTACAAATCTGACACACACACATCACATAGACATGCATGCATGGACACATATATACTACAAATACACAAACATGCATGCACACACATATTCACATGATGAATGAAGAAAATCAACCACTAATAACTCCACAAATTTGAATACCTTAGGTGTTCTTACTCGCTTAGATGCCTATAGTAAACCATCTACCTTAGGAACTCAAAAGATTTAGCACTCTTATTCTACATCTAGATGAAAAGACACTTCATAAGAGATGCCTTGTAATCACTTTTCTAGTACTGCTTAGAAATGGGTACCTAAACTGCCCCGAAACCAACTACCTTCATTATCATGTAAGAAAATCTACAAAACATTCACTTTGCCATGTAATCCCATTAGGGAACCTCTATCTCTCTAGAAAGCTTTTAAAATAATCCATATCTCATGAACATTGTAACATATGCTTGAATCATCGAAAGCATATTTAGTTTATGCATTATACAAAGTGTGCATATGGGTGGTCTATTAACGTGTAAAGAGGTGCGACTACAACAACTGGACCAACAAACAAAAGGGCCACAAGGGAATCATGTTAGTATACAAAAGGGAGCGAGGTCTTGCCATACTTGGATCAAAGTCCTTTTTAATATTAATATGTTTTTCTTGTGTAGTAGATCACTCTCGTCACCGAAATCAAAGATGTTGAGAAGAGGAAGTTGAATAGTAGGCCTAGTCAATGGCATGTTGATTAAAGAACCCTACCACTCAAGAATATCATCTTTCCCAACCTCAAGAATTTTCTAACTTTCAAGGAGAAATTCCTATCAATGATCCTCGTAAGGGCCGGATGGATAATGTTTACATCGAATCCCATTGGTTTCAAGGTTCGGTTGGTCCCCTCGCAAACACCAAATACATCTAAGAGACTAAAATTGAGTTTTATTATCAATAGGGTAGGTTCCAATTTTGCTCCCAAGAGTTCAAATCCCTACATAATTCAGAAGAGTCACAATCCATTTGGGAAAAAGATAGTTTGGTAGAATAATTTTTGGCTCCTTAACCTAATCTTAATTTTTCTTGGTGTTACTTCTTGATACACACTTTGTAAGCAGATATGGACAAAGATATAGCTCTTCTATCATATCAATACCTAAAGAAATTTAATCATACACATAAGCTAGTAAGGAAATCACCTAAAATTGCTAAGGACAAACATTCCTTTATATAAAGAGATGTTGATATAGGAAGAGATGAAGAAAAGAAAGGTCTTGTAGCTTACTTAAATGTCCAGAATTACACTTAATCTATCAATTCCCCTTTCCATGTGTATGCATCACTTTGCCTTTCTTGGACGTGACTAGTTTATAGAGCCACACAAAACAATATGGTTCAATCATTGCTCGGCCCAAAACATGTCACTCAATATTGACCTACCTCATTTAATCATGTAGCAACTCTACGTAGCTAATTCCACATGGCCTCCCATGCAAGTTCTCAATGGTTGTTGGGCTATTACTAGGATTGTATGCATGTCCTTAGTGTATGACATTCCAATGGAAAGTTTACCCAGTTATAGGCCATTGCAAGCATTAAATGATTGAAGAAGATCAACCTCTAATGAAGGGAAGAGGATGTGTGGCACCATGGTGTGCCTTCAACCAATAGAAACATCACCCACTCCCAACCATCTCCAATAGGACCTGTAGAAGTAATACCACAATTTCGAATAAGGGTACTAACCTATAGTGATAGATGAAAAATAAGAAATCACTCATGGAAAAACTCTTGGTGAGGCATACAAACCAAAACCACCTTCCTTGAGAGATTTTTCATTTTAGCTACAGACATAATCGTAGAGGAATTTACAACAACAATTGATCTTGAGTACCTAGCCCAATACATACAAAGTTTTCATTTGCAAATGCGTAAATTGGTTTCCATGAATATGGAAGATGTAGGTACCCCAATTCTCAAATGGAATGGGATAAGGAAAGGGATGAAGATGATGAGCAACAACATGATGAACAAGAAGGCTAGCAAGAAGAACACGAAGAGCAACATGGTGAAAACCTTGCATACACCAATACACTATGAAGACTATATGTCAAAATAGAGGAAGTGCAAGCAAGAAACTAGTTAATTAGAGGAAGTGCAAGCAAGAAACTAGTTGAATGCCAAAAGAAGCCATTCTTTTTTAGAATAGGGACTTACCAAAAATTAGCACACTTTGGATTAAATAGATAGCTTTTCCATCGTATTGCTTTAGCTCCTTCAATCAATGAAAACCTTTGTTCCCCAAAACTTGGAGGTACTCCTTTCAAATACTTTTAATGCTACCCAAACACATCCACATAGATTTTCATAAAAGAAGCTACCTTTCAAAGCATCGCTAGATAATTTCATAACTTTGTGGCCACTAATATATGATTAGGGTTTTCCATGTTTCCTAATTGAATTTGTTTGACAAGCTTCCTATCCATCGATGTGTCTAGAGGTTCTTCTTCATCTTTGGGATGGTCCATCATTTCATCCTAGAAATCCTGAGTGTCATATACAAGAGCACTTTGGATATGAATTTATTCTTTCTTATCTTGCTTCCACTGTGTAGGGATTTCATGATTTGGAAAAGAAACTTCCTCAATAGATTGCTTTATCTTCAGGTTGTTTCCATTTTGGTATTTGAATCCGCTTCATCTATCTTGCACTTAAGAGGCATTATCTTCCCTCTTCTATTGCTTCTCACTTGTCTACCCAATCCAAAATCTTGTATAGTCTCTTCTTTTTCTTCATATACTTTGCGTGTATGTGAGTCATTTGGAAGAACTCCATATCAAGAAAATATGTTACCCACTTGTAGCGAGGCCAAAATATCCTCTTCCTTATATAGATATAACACCGAGTTGTTCATCATGGGTTCATCCATACAAATGCCAATTGTTTGTGTCACGCTCGTAAATTCCTAGTTGTGAAGTCCTTCTTCATAATGTATATTCTTAAGCTCTTTTCCTTCATGTTTTATCCACATAGTATCCCTACCCCAATCATGTAAAACACTCACATGCCTTAGCAAGGGTCTTCCAATCAATAGTGAAAAGGCTCCATCTACCTAAGGTAGTCTTAATACACCAAATTCCAAAGTAAAGATGTTACCTTGTATCTCAGTTGGAACTCGGGGGGACCACTACCATTCATCTTACTCTGCTTTGGTTTGCCAATCTCATAGTGAAGTTCGCTAGTCTTGGTGGTAGAATTCCAAGCTTTTTTGTAGTATGATCATGGACCAAGTTAATGCTTGAGCCGCCATCGGCTATAACTCCTTATAGATGTTGCCCTTTAGTACTCACAGTGAGTGGTAGGCTCTTATAAACTATAAGGGGGGCTTCCCCTATAGATTTACCTTTACTTATAACATTCATCCTTGCAACAACAATGGATGTGGAGGCTTCATCAAAGCTATGTATAACTTCTTATCTGATTTTTTCATACATATTTAATAGATAAAAAAATACTAACCTCTTTATAGTGGATTTAAATAGTCTTGAAGTCTCAAATTCCATATGAGCATGGGATAAGTGTTACTTTTCATTGGGCCCTCTTGAGTGCATATCCAATGGCTTCACTTGTGATTGTAAGGTCTTCTTTTGGTTGTGTATTTTCACATGGAGTAGGTCTTTCCTCATTTATTCCCTTTTCCTTGTTTATTTCATTTCTACTTTTTTCTACACACATTTTTGCATGGGAAGCTTTCCCTTTGCTTCTTCTTTGCATAACAAAGGAGTAAATGTATTCTAGATGTATCACTATAAAAAATGGTGATGGCATATTGGTTTGTTCTCCAAATGCCTCCTTATTCATATAGATCATTTACACATGAGGTGTTAATGTGGATTCTTTGTTCTTTAGACAACAAATGTGTAGTGGTCTCTAGCCGCTGGGAATTGTCTGCAAAGAGGATAGTCCTTTGGAAGAGTACACTTGCTTTGATAATCTCCACACTCCTCACACCAAAAGAAATGATTTTCCTTCTAGGCCCATTTCCGAAATTACCCCAAAGACATGAGTTGTATGTATTACCTTGACTTGTTGTAGTAGCCATTACATTTGGTGGTAGTTAGACTCCTTCTTGTTCCCAATATGCTTGAGGAGGCATTCCTCTTCAATGACACTCATGGGCTTCATAGCCAAGTTTCGTGCATAACTGGGAAAGTCACACTTAAGAGAGGGATTTTAATCGCCACATGGTCCCTATTTGCTAGGCATCGTGCACCATAGTCCACTTTTGATAGAACTTCCATGAAGTTCTTGTAACCCTTGTCAAAGTTGTGCCAATTCTTTTG
>CM035408.1:36702652-36987652 GCA_020310875.1 Ceratopteris richardii | reverse complement strand
GAGGCTTCCCCTATAAATCTACTCTCACTCATGGCATTCACCTTTGCAACAAGAGTGGATGTGGAGGCTTCATCAATGATATGTAGAACTTTTTATGTGAATTTTTCATACATTTTTAATAGATAAAAATGAAATTCTTATCTAGATTAAAATAGCCTAGAAGCCATAGATTCCATAGGAGCATGGGCTAAGTGTGAGTTTTCAAGCCCCTGTTGAATGCATATCCAATGGCTTTGCTTGTGCTTGTAAGCTTTTCTTTTGTTTGTGCATCTTCACTTGGAGTAGGTCTTTCCTCAAGTATTCCATTTTCCTTGTTTTTTCCATTTGTACTTTAACTCTAGGCACATTTTTTCTTGATGGGCTTTCCCTTTTCTTCTTCTCTGCATAAGAAATGAGTAAATTTATTCTAGATGTACCACTCTAACAAATGGTGATGTCATATTGGTTTCTTCTCCAACTCCTTCCATATTAATGTAAATAATCTAAATACGAGGCACTAATGTGGATGCTTCACTCCCCACACCTAAAGAAATGATTATACTTCTAGGCCCATTTCCAAAATTACCCCAAGGATGTACGTGTTACCTTGACTTGTTGCAGGAGCCATTAGATTTGGTGGTAGTTGGAATCCTCTTTGTTACCAATATGCTTGTGGAGGCATTCCTCTTGAGAGACACTCATGGGCTTCATGGCCAAGTTTCCTAGATAACTGGAAAGTCAAACTTAAGAGAGGAAAGTACTCATCACATGGTCCCTATTTGCTAAACATGGTGCACCACTGTCCACTTTTGATACAACTTCATGAAGTTCTTCTAGCTCTTCTCAAAGTCCTACCAATGCTTTTGCTTGGGCCTCCTCTTCTTTTTGTAGATTTAGTGTGTCAATTTCATGCCTTAGTTGTGTCATTGCACTTTCTTCTTCTTTTTTGGGGCTTGGTTCATACCTTTCTAACCACTTTTGCATAGGCTCAGAGTTAACTATGCAAAACTTCATTGCCTTCTCTCTGAAAGCTGCATCCATTTTTCTTTGCAATCCTTTACCTTGTGGTTCATCGCCTACGAGACGAACATCTTCATCATCGCTCCATAAGCGAGGCATTTCGGGATCCGATATACGTAGAAACTCAGTTATGAATACAAGAGATTCTTGTACAAGCCATCCCTCTGCCATGCTACCCTCTGGACGTGCTCTCTCTCGAACAAACCCTTTTAATGTCTTCATAAAGCGCTCTAAGAAGAACATCCATCGACGATGGACAATTCCTGCTATTGCAACTTCATCTACCACATGAACCAGTAAATAAAGTTGAATAGTGAGAATACTTCTAGGAAAGTATTTCTCTACCATACGAATAGCCTCGATAGCATTGAGTTTCGCACTCTCTATGCTATCTCTATTTATCTCTTTAGAAGATATCCACCATACTAAAGAACTAATTTTATAAATGGTTTTTCGTACATCCTCTGAAAGACAATCTTTTAGGGCTACAGGGAGCACAAACTGTAAAAACTTGTGCCACTCATGAGACTTGAGTCCTGCAAGATCGTCATTCGTGTGAAAGCAGTCTTTAGACACCTCATGCATCCAGTAGGTGTATGAAACTCTGAAATTGTTTTCTTCACTTATTGCTCTTCCATCCTGCGAAACACCCAAGGAGCTCTTGATAATGATATTGTTCCGTTGGGCTTAGTAATTGCCCACAACTCTCGCATACGACCTCGCTCTTCTAAGTCCTCCCTTTGTGCTTTGCTTTCTTTCTTTCCGATCAAAGTTTTCCAAAGAATCTCTCCCACATTCTTAAAGATATGCATCAGGTCTACCAAATGATTGATCACCAATTCACTCCAATAAGGGAGTTCATGAAAAATGGACAACCGTTTCATGCCAGCAATTGGATTTTCTGAATCCCACAGTTGTTTCCAATCGCTATCTTTCATTTGGTGTTGCAATTGTCGACCAATTTGTCCTTCATGTAAAACATGTCCATCAGGCAAATATCTATGATGTCCTTCATAGACAGTTTTACGTAGTGCTTTGGAATAGCGTGCTTCAAGTTGTGGTCCGCATAAAGAACAAGCATGGTAACCTGAAATCGATAAACCTGAACATTCACCATAACCAGGCCAATCATGCATTGTCCACATAAGTATGCCTTGCACTCGCACGTCTCGTCTTCTTATAGGTTGAGACATGTCACACACAGTAATCCCATCCCATAAAATGCATAGTTCTTCCACAAGTGGTGCAAGATATACATCCATGTTTTTTACCTTATACTTACCTGGTACAATAAGAGCTAATATACATCCATGGTGGGATATTATAATTGACCAAAAATACAAGCCATGTGCTCCATGAAGAACTGCATAATCCAAATGGATTCACTCCATCCATAGCTAGGCCTCGTTGTATGGACCGAGGCTCACTAGCAAACTCTGGCCACTTACTATCTATGTGCTTCCAAGCATGAGAGTTAGTTGGCACTCGCATCACATTATCTATAGACTTGCTCTTTGTATGCCATGACATTAACTTAGCTATAGATTTGCATCTAAACATGTTCTTAATTCTTGGAATGATAGAAAAGTGGCGAAGAATCTTTGCGGGCATTGCTTCGCCTACAATGTCTTCTCTAAATCTATTTTCTCCACACTTTGGACATACGTGGAGATGCTAAGACTCATTCCGAAAGAGAATGCAATCATTCGGACAAGCATGAATTTTAGTATAATCCATTGCAATGGACTATAAAAGTTTTTTCGCATCTCCACGTGTTGGAGGCATGTCATTGCCCTCTGGCAAAAATTGATCTTTAAGAAGCCTGCAATAAGCAATTAAAATGATATTAGTAAATGAAGTTATCACACTATTAGTAAATGAAGTTATTGTGATACAACAATGAAAGCCAATTTGTTCTCCACTTACCTGAACAATTCAGTGACACTACTAACTGACCATCCATAAATGGATTGCAGATTGAGCATCGCGAGTGAAGCACGTAGTACATATATCTTTGCTCCATTGTAAAGTGGTAAACAAGCTAATCTTCACATGTTTTCATATTCTTCATCAACTTCTGATCGTGGAATTTCTATTGTGTCCATCTCGACACCTTCTTCACCATCATGATCTTCGTCCATCTCATAAAATGCTTCAAGCATCTCTTCCATATGTTCATTCTGTGTAATATTATTAGTGCTTGCTTGTATATCTAAGTACTTTTTTGCTCTCTTTTGTCCACGAGAGGTTACCGGTGCAATGTCGTTTGGGTCCATCTGCTCACTTGGGGGACCATGCGAATGATAACGTAGGTTTTCCAGTCGACTCCTATCAAAGGATCCATGCTCTCTAACATGTGCAGTACAAATCCGTCATTTCCTATAAATTTGATACTTGCATTGTGTGCAAGGACATGCAATTCTCTCTTAAGGATCCAAAGAAGCCATTTGCTACAATATGGAAATTTTAGAACATTTGTTTTTTTTTTAACCTAAAAATCTAACTCTTAAAGATTTAAATCTGAAATACTAAATTTAAATACTTAAATACCTAAAAAAACTTATATTTAATTATATATATTTAATTAAATTATTTAAAACACTAATTCTTTTTATATTTATTTATGTATATAATTATCTTATTTTATATATATATATATATATATATATATGTTTATTTATATATTCAGATTTTTTCCTTACGTAATCATAT
The DNA here is from genome assembly GCA_020310875.1 of Ceratopteris richardii. Lineage (NCBI taxonomy): Eukaryota > Viridiplantae > Streptophyta > Polypodiopsida > Polypodiales > Pteridaceae > Ceratopteris > Ceratopteris richardii. The sequence continues at coordinate 36,983,941 of CM035408.1, read as the reverse complement.
TTTTATATATTTAATTTTATATATTTAATTAAATTATTTAAAACACTAGTTCTTTTCATATTTATTTATATATAATTATCTTATTAAAACCCTAAAATCCTAATTTTAAAGATTTAGACTTAAATCTAAAATATTAAAACCTAAATACTTAACCACCAATAAAAATCTAAACCGCTAATCCTAAAACCCTAATCATATTTTATATATATATTTATTTATATATTCAGATTTTTTTCTTATTTTTCTCTATATTTTTCCTTAATAGAAATATAATTGAGTTATATGTATGTCTAAACCCTAAAACCCTAATCTTAAAGATCTAGACCTAAAATATGTATATTTTTGTATACATGTGTATATATTATGTGCATGTGTATGTGTGCATATATTTGTGTTGGAGTTAATGCAGAATGTCCGCTCCATGTAAACTCATGAATCACCATATGAAGGGACACTAATTCGATTATATATATGTTTGATAGATCAATAATCACACAACTGTCCGACTCTCTCTTGGCACGTGTCATCTTCTCCTGCTTTCTCTCTCTTCTTGGGTGATTCTCTATAGCATCTCTAGTTTCCACATGGTATCATCATAGCTTACCGGCTTGACGTGCTTGTGCAATGTAGATGCTGCTAAACTAAAAGTGAAGAATTGCATGGCTTTCACGCTTCAATGTTCATCCCGTCATTCTTGTTTCTTCGCATACCTGATCACGGACATTTATGAGAGTGTGCCATCGTAAAGGACAAGCATGATCAGGGACGTTCTCTTTTTCTTTATATTTCCTTCTTATAAATGAACACAACATCTTCGCACTCTCAAATCCAACCTATGGAGTCTCATTTACCCACCCGCCCTTCCCTCATTTGATCGCACACTTTGACATTGCGCATTGGACACATTCAAGCCCCATCGTGTCGCAGAGCACCTCATATGCATACCTTCTCCACCCAATAGAATCAAATCATCCACCTGTGCACCTTCAAATTCTTCAATGGCTCTTTGTGCTTCCCACAATGCTATGTTGTTTTCTGTGCTTTTTGCATCAAAACAAGATTATGCAACAGCAAAACAAAGTGAGGTAGATATCAATAATTGTTGCACTCAACTTGACCATGGAGATGCAAACATCGTCCATCACCAATAGAGTTCACTCGTATCCACTCTTCTAGAGCGGGTTTCGCTCATCTCCACACACCATCAAGAAAAATGGTACCCAGGATCAAGAAACACAGATCTAGATGGAGTTGAATACCCTCTCTGTTTTCTCCGCAGAAAACATGGATGCATTCCAAATTACAGTGAAGCTCTCTTTTTTTGTTTCTTTGAAATTTATAAACACATTTTGTTGACTTTGTGTTTTTTCACATCACGCATATGCATTGCCTCATAGAGAAGTGCCTACAATGCAAGGATATCTCTAAATCATGGACATGCTTCCTATTTAGGAACTATCCTTGATGGAGGCACCATATTCTAGAAATTTTGTGTTTTTGCCCCTTTGTTTTGTTGCATCTTATTGTGCTTATGTGTATAAGCATTTTTTTGATGTCACTCCAAAGATAGCTCAGAATTTCCATTGTTCACATTCCAAAGTGTTAACATGCTCACTCTAATGATGGCATTGCTCACATAAGTCTCATGTTCAATCTCCATGAAGGGGAGCCTGAGTGTTTCATATCTTCACCAGGCCACTATTACGATTGCATTGTGAACTTCACATTTTCCTCGTTTAGAGACCTTTCTCTACAAAACAAGATAGAACCGATCCTAATGAAGAGCACCTATATTTTTCGTCAATAAAATCTACACGATTTAAATCCACACATTATGACACAATAGGGGCATTTGCATCACCCATTTTGTTTCACTGAGTAATCTTTACATAGGATATAATCTCTTTTATGTTATGTTCTTGCATGTGCCAATCGTGACTTGTTTTTGAGAAGGAGCAAACTAAGGTGGTGCAAGTACAATTCAGAGCAGTCACTGATCATGAAGAGAACTAATATTTTATGATTCATTCCAAATCCTCTACACTTACTCTCTGTGTGGACATTCGCATTAAGGGAGGGTGTTGGAGTTAATACGGAATGTCCGCTCCATGTACACTCATGAACTGCCATATGAATAAACACTAATTTGATTACATATATGTAATGATAGATCAATAATCACACAACTGTTTGACTCTCTCTTGGTGTGTGTCATGTTCTCCCACTTCCTCTCTATTCTCACGTAATTCTTTGTGGCACATCTCGTTTCCACAATTTGAATTACATGCACATCTTTGGGTAGTTGACATGAAGCAACTTGAGTTCGGTCTTCGGGCATAAAACTTATTTCTGATTGCACACCTCATGCATGTCCAACATTGCAGGAATGTATTTCTCTCTAATTTTCCTTACAAGAAAACCTTGATTGACGATAGGAAGTGAAAGAAGTTTTGGTTTAGACTTCCATTAAGGCAACAATCATACTAAATATTTGAGATCTTGATTATCTTTTGGCAATAATTTCGGAACAAAGGTCCAGGGGCCAGGAACTCACTAAAATTTATCCACTTTTGTACAAAGTTTTTCTAAGGGAGTATAAAAGGTCATTTTTAGAGAACTAGAAAACAAGGATGTTCTTGCTAGTCCAATAGCGATATCAAGGCAAATGTAGAGGAAGGAAAGGAAGAGGAGATACTCTCAACAAAATCAAGGGATAAAGTTTTCTTCATCATGAGAAAAATGCAAATAAAGAAGATGAGGGGAGGCAAAAATCACGGTTGAGGCAACGAAAACCCAAATGGATGCTACATACATGGAAAGTAAGTCCACCATGCAAAGGGATTGCTATGAGAGAGAAAAAGAAACTCATGATACAAAGGGCAAAGTAACTATGCTTCTACTTCATATGATAATGGAAGCATGTTAGCTAGGATGTAGATGAGTGACTATAAGTCATAATTTTGAAGCATATGATATATTGATAGTTGATGCAACAATTAGATGAGTTACAACAAGGACCTCTTCTCAAATATGCAAGTACCATCAACAAAATGGCATGTGGATATAGTTTATGAATGCCATTACACATATAGATGATATTATGTCGGATAGTTATCAAGAGGATTAGTGCTTGAAATATGTTCTTCATGCTCCCTCTATCAATAGGAATTGTGTTTTGTGTATCAAATGGTTGAGAGGATTGAACTTCATATTAAATTAGAAGAGATGCTTTGTGGAAAACCCTAAAGAAGGGTTTGAATTGGTGGCCAATGGTGAAAAGTAGGGAAGGATGTTCATATTGGATATGAATCCAAGCATCAACAAAAACTATTAGAAATTGGTCTATAGAGACATGTATATATGTGTGTATGGGACAAGGGTTAAGGTTAGCCAAGGTCCCTAGATCAAGGGATACCTTTATGTATCTAACGAGTATTGGGAATAAGTGTGCATTATGGACACATGTCCATAAAAGCATTCTACATCCTCAATATCTTGGGTGCAGCAGGATATATGGGATGGGAGCAGAGTTTCACACACAACTAATCAAGATTTAATTTTCAAGTCTTACTGAGAGATTTTATAGGAGGGATTACCACACAACCTACTTCACATATGGAAGCAAAAACATAGCAGAAGTGGATCTTTAGCATAGAGGTAAGGGCAAATCAATGCTCACAGGTTGAAGGACATGGAGAAGAACACGTTATTCTTGCATTGTTGAATCTTCATAGTGAGAATCTCAAGAACTTGTGTGAGTCTCGCCAATTGGGTAACAAAACAAGGTTACCATTTAGAAACAGAAATTCTCTAAGTTATCATCCACTTGATTTGGTTCATACAAATTTTGGGGGACTGACAAAGCAGAGGTCAAATTGAGGTAATATATATTTTGTAACCTTCAGTTTTTATTGCACGAGGATGACCTATATCTTTTTATGAAGCATAAATCACATGTCTTTTATTACTTCAAGAAGTTCAAATCTATTGTACACAGGAAATTTGATTGGTACATAAAATGATTGAGTTTAGATCGAGGGGGAAAGTACTTCTACCATGACATCTATGATTTCTTGGAGCCAAGTGACATAAAGAGAAAAAATGCATACAACTATGCACCATAACAAAATGATGTATCAGAAAGGAACAATAGGTATATTGCAGAATATGTTAGGGCTATGATGAGGGACATCGGAATGCCAAATTACTATTGAGATGATGCAACAACCACTCCCATATAGATAATGAACAAAGAATGCATGTGAGGTACACATGCTTCAATGCTATATGAAGCTTGGTATATAGAAAACTAGATGTGTCACACTTGATCGTGTTTGGTTATACTTTTTATGTTTTAATACCGAGTGAATTGAGAAGAAAAATCAATGATAGATCACAAGGATGTATATTCATAGGGTATGTAGGTGCAATGAAGGGATATAGATACTAAAACTCCATAACCAGGGATCTAGAAGTATCAAGGCATGTGAGGGTTGATGCACATTTACCCTGGTACTCTTCAAATGTATCAATGCAGGCAAATGAAGATGATGATGTAAGGAATTCAACATGAAACAAAGAACTAGAAAGCATGGTTCTTAGTGGACCAAAGGAGCCAAATAGAAACTCATCATGGAGTGAAGAAACCCCTAATTAAAGTAAACTTAGTGATGCATGGAACAAACACAAGGCCAAGATTACAAAGATTGAAGAACATGAATACTTATTGATAGAGTTGAATGTAGACAATTATGCAAAGAATGGGGGAGAGATCAAAAGCAAAAAAAAAAATCAATAAATAGAAAGGTGAAATCAAAGGGTCTCATTGGGTAAGACATCTAATTGAGGGACTCACTTATGACTCACTCATTACTAGGTATTATGCATATATGAACGAAGCTTTTGAAGAACCCACATGCTTTGAACAAGTAAATACATCCAAACAATTGAAAGAGCCTATGGAAGAGGATAATCACCCTTCGACAATAGTGACAAGGAAGAAAAACATGAACTTCATTAGACACAAGTGGGTATATAAGGTAAAGAAGCACTTAGATCATAGCATTGAAGCATTAAAAGCAAGGCTTGTAGCTAAAGGCTTTGCGGCTTATGGAGTAATCTATGAATTGTATAAAATATCAATATCATTTGAACAATCCTTTCAATTGTAGGTAGCAAGCAGTGAAAAATGTGTTGGTAGAATATCAACTTCCGTATGGAGCCTTGAAGCTATAGTTTTCTAACACGCAACTTCACAGAATGTCTCCTTAATATAACTGTCGAATCTCTTACAATATGCAAAGTGAACCCAATAGTGTTTACACTCATAGAATAGACTCATAGGCCTTGCCAAAGCGAGTATTTCACTTAAATTGGTTACTCCTACTAGGAGAACCAATACCTTTAGGACATACTTAATTTGCTCTTCACTAGTTGTAGATACATAGAAACCTATTAACCCATGAAGCTCATTCTCTAAGAATATGCAAAGAATTGCTCCATTACTTTAATCACCTTTAGATAACTTTGTTAGCTATCTAACAAGACAAAGATTACAACAATTCAATAACATATGATTAATGAACCATGCTCAACACTTAAAACACTCTAGAGTGCTCACACAAAATTTAGTGTCTTAGCTATGGCTACCCAAAACCTTATTCAAAATCACCCATGTAACCAACCAGCAGGCTAGCTTAGCTTAGGGTCCTACTAACTTGCTTCCAAACTATCTAGGAGCACACATATGTGGGATTTCACGAACTCAAAACTGAGTGTGTGCATATATACAGATGAAAAGATTCCCTCTAAGTTAGGAGTTACTTTTCCTAGATTGTTGGAAATTACTCCCACCTAAGTGTGACTCAAATTTTATGGCTTTTGAGGAGAGGATTCAAATTCAAATTAGATTCATGATTTCTCACTCTTGAATTCTTGCTTTATGAGGCTCCAAGCATCCATCTGATAGTGCAAATTGGACAAAGTTGGAGGCTTGTATATCAAAACCCCCCCTCAAGCTTGAAGCATCAATTCTTCATCCTAACTCCAACAATCGAATTCCTTTGTTGAAACGTTTTTAACTTCTTTGAGTCCGAAGCTTTGGTGAAAATATTGACATATAGGTCCTTGGTACTTATATCTTGAACTTGAAGCTTTTTAGTGAGGACCTTCTTGCTTATGTAATGATAGTGCACGTATATGGGTTTTCTTCTAGCATCGAACATGGGAATGACTGATAGATACAGACTGCTCATATTGTCACATATGATTCGAAGTTCAACTCAAACATTAGCTTCTTGAGGCACATAAGCTCACAAGTCACGTGAGCTAATGCCCTTTATTTAGCTTTAGTGGATGTAGCATTTCCTCAAGAATAGTGGAAGAGATGGACAGATTGATAGATAAGAGAAAATACGATCCACATGACTAGACAAGACACAAATCAAAGATAGAGAAAACTTTTGCAAAAGCATGCATTTGTAGTAGTCAACTCCTCTCTTTAGCCATACCTATCCAAAAATAGAAGAAATGCAATGAAAAGACATATCCTAAGACATCCTAAGTGTGCATGGCAACACATATGCTTCAAAACCATAGATTTGAATAGAAATAGAGAAGCCCAATTCTCTTTTAGTGAGTAAAAAAGATATAATTTCTCCAAGCCCTATAACTCAAAAATAGTGAGGAATTAGCTTAAGCTTGTGAGATACAAAAATGTTAAGCTCTTCGATCTACACAATAGTGTTAGAGATGACCTAGGTCAAAATCCTCCTCTATGTATTACTTTTAAGCCATGCTAGTTTAGAAATTCTAGAGAGAGAATAAAATAAAGGCATTTTTTATGAAAAGCCTTCAACAAGGTACTTAACATGATTGATAGAAATTTCATAGAGACACTTTTATTCTCTTTTGCATGCTCTACATTACTCTTATACAACATGATGAGGATAAGGTTTAGAGAGAGAATAATAAAGTTCTCATCCCTAAATTTTGCCAACATGCAAAAAATGACCTTATTATTCATTCTAATTATTCATTATGATAGAATTTCGCCTACATGCATAAAATGACCTTATTATTATTCATTCTGGGGAACAAGGAGGTCCTTGCTAGTCCAATAGCCCACAGAATGTGCCTTCTCTAGATGTTCCAGAACACTAAGTCCATTTTGTCCCAACATCCTATAATGATCTCATTTGAACTAAGAGATATGAGTACTTAAATATTATAATTTAAACTTGAAGGGAGGTTTGAAAGTAGGGGCAAGCTATGGTTTGTATATTGCATGGCTATTTGGGCCCACATATCTCATGTGGTATGAAAATTCTTTCTCCTATTGGCTACTTACCTATGTTATCTTTCTATGATTTATCTTTTTGTGAGCATTGTCCATATGGGAAAAAAACTAGGGTTGTGCATTGAATGCAGGTTGACTCTTCCATTCAACTATTGGATAGTCTTCATAAGAATATGTGTGGTCCTATGCCCACTAGATCATTAGGTGATGATATTTACTTTGTCACTTTCATAGATGATGCTAGTAGGAAAGCCTAGGTTTAGAGTATGAAGTCTAAGGATGATATGTTCCCTACCTTTAGAAAATTGATTGCCTCAATAAAATTAAGAAGGCAATAGAGATTAAGGCTTTACATTCAAATAATGGTGATGAGTATGTTTCACATGAATTCAACCAGTTTTGTTATTGTAGGGGAATAAAAAGAGACCTTACAAGTCCTTGTACCCTAGTACAAAATGGTGTTGTTGAAAAAATGAATAGTACTATTCAAGATAGATTAGTTTCTATGTTGCATCATCCGAATATTTCACAAATATAATGGGAAATAGTAATGTTTATTGTTGCTCACTTTAATAACCTTTCACCTAGTACTAGTAGAGACTTAAAAGTGGCAAAAGATTTATGGATAAGGTGGCCACCACATTAGGATCATCTTAGAGTATTTGCTTATGGGGATTATATCCATGTTCCAAACAACTTGAGTCAAAACATAATCTAGAAAATGCAATTTTCTTGGATATGGAGGAGATTTATTTCCTTATAAGATCCTAAAGCACGTTCAATGATAAAAATCAATGATATTATTTTCAATACAATGAAGATGTATAAGAAAATCATTAAAGAGGTTGAAATGAGTGAAAGTCAATTTTGAGGATGTTGATCCTCTTGATAGTATGCATAAGAATTTGATAAAAAAGGTTGTTCATGAAAAATGTTCCAAAAGAGTCTTTTATTGCTCATGATTAACAACCATCATGAAGTTCTTCAGATGTCTCACATCTACGTCTTAGACTTTTTTTGGGATGCATTTTTTTCATGTTCACAAATGTTGGTGAGGCTTCTTGCTATAGAAAAGCTATGCAGATAAATGATTGTGTCAAGTACCACGTCATGAATAATGTACTTGATTCTATACATAAGAATGGTACCTAGAAATTGGTAAATTTTATGCAAAGGGAAGCAAAGCATTGCCATTGAAATGGGTATATAAGTTGAACTTCATAGCAAATAGTGCTTTTCCATAGTATAAAGCATGGTTGGTTACAAAAAGAATTCAAGCAACAACAGGACATTGGTTTTGAGGAACTCTTCTCAACTATGTTCAAGATGACAACTTTATGCATGTTGCTTGGATTAGTTGAAAAAATAGGACTGAAACTGGTCCAAATGAATGTCAACACTGCTTTCTTGCATGAAGAACTTACAAGCGAGATCCATATGGCACAACTAGAGGGCGATAAAGCTCTTAGAGAAGAGATTCTAGCATGTAAGCTCAAGAAGAGATTGTATGGACATAAGAAATCACCTCTAGAATGATTTCGAAATTTTGATGCATTCACGAAGTCCCAAACCTATTCTAGTAGCAATGAATATCATTCTTTCCCCTCCGCAAGATATTCAGATGGAAGATGATATGCTTGATACTTATGTTGATGATATGTTGATTGTTGGAAAGTTTGCAAAGGACTTTTATTTCTTCAAGAGAAAGTTCAGTCCAAATTTTTTCATGAAAGATTTGGGAGATTCTAAACACATTTTTTTCATGCATGGTTCTTTTGATAAGATTCAAAAATTAATATAATTGTCTCAGAGTGAGTAGATAAAGAAAATACGTAACATATTCAATATCTATGGTGGTAAGGCATTTAGTACAACATCGCCTACATATCTGAGCCTAGGGAGGAATGATTTTCCAAAATTTGATAAGGTGAAAGAATTCATGACCAAAATTAACTATCAATGTGCTATTTGAAGTCTCATATATACTATGATACCTACAATATGAGACATTACATTTGTAGTTGATTTTTAAAATGATAAGGAAAAGGAACTCATGACCAAAATTAAGTATCAATGTGCTATTGTTAGTCTTATATATACTATGCTACCTACAAGATGAGATATTGAATTTGTAGTTGTAGTTGTTAGCATATATATATATATATATATATATATATATATATATATATATATATATATATATATATATATATATATATATATATATATATATATAGATAGATAGATAGATAGAGAGAGAGAGAGTTCTACCAAGACACATAAGGAAGTGTTGAAAATCATATTGAGATATCTAAATAGCACTAAGGATATATGTTAATTCTTGGTTAGGAGTAATGAATGGATTATTGGATACACAAAATTTCACTATGTTAGTGTAGATAATTGAAAGTCTTCTTTATGGTACATTTTTTACTTCATTGGGAATGTTATTCCTTGGAGGTCTCATCTTCAATAATATACAATTATTTCAAATACAACAGTAGAATATCTTGTCCAGAGTGAGGCATGTAAGAAAGAATTGTGGTTTTCTAGATTTGAATGTGACATAGGCATACCTCACCATGTACCTTGTTTACATTTGCTAATTAGTTTGCATTAGCTTAGAAATCAATACATCATGTAAAGATCAAGAACATTGAGGTGTAGTATGACTTTATTCCTAATTACATTTCCATTTAGCAAATTCTACTTTAGAAGTTTCATACTCAAGAAAATGCAACAGATGCCTTGACAAACACTCTACCACATGGTAGCTTTAGACATTAATGTTACTTGATGGGGGTTACTTGATCTTATATTGCACATTGCCTAGTTAACTATGTAACATTCCCATGAGGTGAGAGGTATAGCTCATATACTCATACTTAGATATTCTTTTTAATTCCTTATTTTTTTCTCCCTAGTTCATATTCTTGATATTGGACTGTTAGTTTAAGGGTCTATGTGAAAGGACGAATGGTTGATGGACACTGTTGTATGTGTTTGTTCTAATAAAACATATAGCAGCTTGGTCACTGATGAACTATATTGAAACTACCCATTCTAAAGCTTGCATGTAAAAAAATTTTCTCTCTGTTCTTTAGTTTTTTGGGTTTTTGGGAGGTCTTCACATACATCTACAAAGGTGCATTGTGATGCCATCCAAAAAAATAATTCATTCTATGTGAAGTTCAAAGGCTCTCTTTCATTCTTGTGTAATTTTTGTGTTAATGCGTGAATGTATGTGTGCCTTTATATTTTTCTTTGAGTATTCATGTGTTGTATGTATATGTGTGTGCATCCATATATCTATGTGTGTTTATATATATGTGGACATGCATTTATATGCATGTGATGTGTCTTTGTTCTATGTACACGTGTGTATGAGTGTATGCTTTTTGTGCCTATGTTTGTGTGTGTGTGTGTGTTGCGTATGTTTTTGTGTTTAAATGTGCACATGTATCCACATATGTGTGTTTGTACATGTGAATATGTGTATATTTGTGTGTATGTGTATGTGTGTGTCAATGTATGTGTGTTTGGATGTTTGTATGTGTATATGTGACTTTTGGCATGTGTGTCTATGTGTATATATGTGTATGCGTTTACTTCTCTACGTTTGTGTCTGTGTGTGCTAATGCATATATATATATATATATATATATATATATATATATATATATATATATATATATATATATATATATCTATTATATGTGTTCTGTATGTATGTGCATGCATGTGTTTTCCATGTGTATGCGTGTATAGGTTGTCTATGTATGTGCATGTGCATGTTGTGTATATTTCTATGTGTTTAACAATAGGGAAAAATATTAAAGTACCTTATATATATATATATATATATATATATATATATATATATATATATATATATATATATATTAACGCTCTTTCTTTCTATGTTCTTCCCCCTCTTTCCCCCTCTATCCTACTCTCTCTCTCTCTCTGGCTCTCTCTCTGGGAATACTATAAGAACTGTAGATTTAAAAGCTGCAACACGGACTTTAGATCCAATATCAGTATATCAAATCATGTGTTAATTCTATAGAGGTTTGGTGCGGATGGAAAAATTGGATGTCTTTGTATATTTCTCTTATTAGTAATCAAAACTAGAGATCCATGATTGGACACATCTAAATTAAGCAAGTTAGGTCTATGGGCTAAGTGCTCAAAAAAATATGGCTTGTATGGAATGCAAAACGTTTGTAAAAGATTTTTTTTCGTTTTGTGGATGTCCCCATGCAGGATAGAAACATTTGGACAGTATACATTTGGAGAGAGATAAAGTGTTCCAACAGAGAGACAAAGTATTCTTGTAGATTATTTCAAAACAATGAGGAAGGTCACTTGTAGATCAGCTATTCCTCTTTCATCCACATCAACCATAGGAAATATGGCAGCTCAAGTAGACTTAAAAACTTTATATTCAAGATTAACTATCAAATTTCCTTCATTTAGAGGATAAGCAAATGAAGACCTAGAACAACATGTCAGATGGTTTGAAGGTCTATGTAAAACAAGGGGGTAATGGGAAGAAAAGATGTATCTCTAATGCTCTTCCTAGTAACATAAGAGGATTTATCATACTAATGGTTTAGCCAATTTATAGACAAGCTTTTTGCTACATGGGACTTGATGAAGGATTCCTTCAAGCATACTTTCAACAAGGAAACACAATGGGAAACATCATTAAAGAGTTAGAGAACTTAAGACTATATAGAGAAGATACATTTTTGGAATTTGTTATGAGAGACAAAGAACTTATTGCTGAATAACAAGATCCTCCCCACAACTGTTTTTTTCAAAAATTGGCTTGCTAAACCACTCTCAATATCCGCATACTGCAAGATCAACAAGTAAGTGCTTCCCACAACAACTGTTGAAGTACAACAACAACATTGGAGAAAATTAGAAACCAATATGGAACCTAACGATCTAGTAACACAATTGACGAGAGAGAACTTGAGGGCCAAGGAAACTAACGCAAAGGAAAGAGCTCAGTTTCGACGAAATTGTTTCACTCGATTTTTGCCTCTTCCAGAAAATCTTTGACCTCTCCCACCTTTTCCAACGAGCAGATGGCTAGATACAGCGGTTTCACAAGCAAAGGCAGTAGGTGAAGATATCTCTGAAGAAGAAGAAGAACTCGCAAACAGATGTGATTGGGAGTATATTAAATATGGTGCACTATGGTCTCATGGGCAACACTTTTGAATTGCACGAATCGATCAAAATAGGTCTACTTTTGATAGTGGAGTGATGGTGAATTTTTTGCAAAAAAGTAGAGCGACTGCAAGAGATAATAATGCTCTAGAAGGCGAGTTAGATTATTGTGGTGTGATTCAAGACATCTTGAAACTATCTTTCAGAAAGTTTGATTACTTTGTTTTTGATGTGAAATGGTTCAAAGTAGTCACCTTTGGAAGAAACGCAATAGTGAGATGGGATAAGAGCAGTTTGCTTCAAATCGACTCCACAAGATTATGGACAGATGAAAGGGATACATTTGTACTTCCCAAACACTGTGAGCAAGTTGTTTTTATACCAGATTCAAAAGACCCAGAGTGGCTATTTGTTTTACAAGTCGCTCCACGTAGTAGATAATTGTTTGAAAACATAGATGTAGAAGAGAGTCCATCTCTAGTGGACTCAGAGATTCATTCGATAGTTGAGGAGGAAGAGATCATTGTTCAAAAAGAAGAGGTCATTGAAGAAGAGGTCATTGTTCGAGAAGACGAAGCAATAGATGATGATCAGGAGGAAACCAGCATAGCAAGTGATTTAGAAGCCATCCATATAGAGATAGATATTCTCGGTGCATCGGATCTTCAAGAGGATGCTAGAATAGAGGATTTTTGAATAAAACACTTGTACGTACTAATTTTTGTTTTTTTTTTTGTTTATTCTCTATATTACTTTTCTTACTCGCATGCTAATTATTTGAGTTCTTTTATTACAGAGCACGATGGGAGACAGTCCTCCAGTCACTCCACATTCCATGATAGAGGAACAGTTTTTGGAGTTCATCTCTCAGGTTCCTCCTGCGTATATGGCTGTTGCATCATAGTATTGGATCGCTCGAGGTAGCACTCCTCCCGGCCTCACTCCTGGCGGCCTTACTCTTGCCGGCCTCACTCCTGCGGGCCTCACTCTCGCCGGTGTCACTCCCGCCGGTGTCACTCCTGTCGGTGTCACTCCTGCGGGTGGTGCTACTCCCATAGGAGGTATGTCTCCTAGCTTTGTGACTCCACCATGACCATGATGACCATGATGGCTCGAAGGTGTATAGTATCCGAGATGGAGCTCCAGTGATGGATGCGGCTGGCAAAGCAATGCGTGCACGCATACGAGAGCTTTGCTCCATCTAGTTTGGACAGTGCATCATGCTGAAATGGAGTGAACAGGATAAAGATCGGAAGAATTATATCACACAGACGATTTATGAGGAGTTCCGACCAGCCGATGGATAGTCTATTGTCAGTTCAGAGTGGATTCTGCACACCACACGTGAGGTCATGTCCCATCGACGATCCGAGGCACATGATGCATTCAGAGAAGGCTTACCAAAGCCTGTATGGTTAGATGCTGAGGAGTGGGACATGATTCGTGACGAGCAGTAGCAGACTCGTGATCGATATCGCCAGCAGCGAAATGCCGCAGCCACACGTTTAGATACGATTGGACCGTCACATTTGGGCAGAGGCAGATATGACACGATGTGTCATGAGTTTGTAAGTACCATTTCATTTATTGAATTTATTTGTGCTAAATTTCTCATGTATGTTTCTCTAATCTTTTTATATTTGTTTCAGGAGGTGGCAATGGGTCGTCCTCCAACACGAACGGGGAGTCTTACGGATATAGTCATGGGTTGACTGCATTATTGTAGGACTTGGAGGGATGCGGTGCGGTAGTTTCATGGGAGCATTTGCGATGAGGTAGTTAATTTATAAACTTGGTTTTTACTTGTTGTTTGTCATTTTCATATGAATTTATCTCATTCCATTAATGTTCTTTGTTGCAAGACTGTTGATATGGAACGTTCTTTGCATGTGTATGGCAGTGGAAGACCAATATTTTGTATTTGATTTTCATATGGCAATACATTGCTTTGCCACATTTTGTAAAAGCGTCATATATGACAGTGGTTTGCCACACTCTTGTACATGCTTCATTATTGAAATATATAACTTCTTTTGCACATGGTTCATAGTTCATTCTAATTATCTCTTTTGTGTCCAATAATACTCTGTTTCATGAAATCTTATTTCGGTTTTCATTAGAGTACACATCACATGTACTCGGTTTTTTTTGGGAAGAGTGTATTGTCTTGTGTTAAGCAACATCATCGTAATGTTGCTGTAGCAAAAGACAAAACACTCTGCCCAAAAAATATGGTCGTCGGTATACGCGATGGTACTTCCATTAGTGTCATCGGAATAACTATCGGTACACCCAGCAGGCGATGGTATAGGCGACGGTATCTCCAATAGAAGCCTTGGTATTTGCGCCGATATTACCGATGCATATACCGACACGTATACCGATGCATATACCCACACATATACCAACGCTTTGGTACCGACACGCAAACTGACCTTTACACTGGCGTCGCAGCAAATTAAGCCGCGTTCATTTTCCTCGTTAAAAACCTCGGTATACCATCGATCTGTTGTAGTGTAACGTGTTTTTGTGTTTTTGATATAGCAGCTGAATGTTCATGAGGGCGTGAAAGGCGTGAAAGGGCAGACATCAATAAGCATACTTTAGGGCCGACATCAATAATCCAACTTTAGGGCCGACATCAATAATCCGACTTATAATCTAGTTTGTAAATTAACCCGCATAGAAGGGTCTGTTGTTAGAAACAATTAGAAAAGTGGTGGTTAGAATAAGGGTCACTATAGACTACAATTTTTGATATTGAAAGCAAAGGTTTTCCACAAAAGCTATCAACTTTTACTTTCATGCATGCTTTTTGAAGCCGCTCTCATGTAACCACTATTTCGACATAATAAAGAATTCCTATAAATACATGCACTCTGTCAACTATCGAAATAGAGTGCATGGGGGGAGATTGCACCCAATACTGCGTTATGTCTTGTCTCTTGGTGTGTCTATTTTTCTGTGTGTGTTTTGCATCTATAACCTTTGTGTGCATGTGAGCAAGATCCTGATAACAGTGATATAAGTGCCTTACACGCGTCACTACGGAGGGGTCTGTTTTTTTCATTTTGGAGATGGATCTCTGTTTCGCTGTTCTACGATTCTGATTCTAATTTTGATTCTGATTTTGATCCCGATTTTTGTTTCCATTTCCATTCTCATTTTTGTTTCCATTTCCTATTCTGATTCTCTTTTCTTTCTGGTTTGGTTTCTATTTTTGGTCCGTTCTTATTCCTGTTCGTGTTCTAGCTTCTGGTTTCTGTTTTTGTTCTAATTTCAGAACCTGAACCTACGTAACACTCCTTCGACTTACTCCAAGGCCTCATCTAAGGCATAGAACTTAAGGCATAACCTAAGGCATAACTTAGGCATTAATCCAAGCTATTTTTGTTTACTCCTTCGACTTACTCCAAGGCCTCATCTAAGGCATAACTAAGGCATAACTTAGGCATTACTTTCGCATCTTTGGCACCCAAGGCTACCTTGGTGGCTGTTGGTAGCTGTTGGCTATGCACGAGCCAATTTTAACTTATGAGTGGCAATGAGGAGTTTTATATTCACCAAGGTGGGAGGATTTGAACCCGCAACCTCACTCACACTAGGGAAGTGTTTTACCACTACACTATCTCTTTGTGTTGTCACTCTAGTTCTTTTTTCTTATATTTAACACAACTTTCATCTCTCTTTTACTTTTTCAATTCCCAAGAAGAAACCTTCGTTTTACATTTTAACTCAAACAATCTCAAAAATTGTTTTTACATATCTAGCAAAAGGGTTTTGTTCTATACATCCTCATGGACCCTACGAACACCATGGAGGATTTTAGTGAGTCACCTCTACCCAAGGTAACACTTGAGCAACAACTAGAGCTCCTGCGACATGAACTTCGAGGCGCTTAAAACAATATTCGACAATGAGACAAAGTACTCGAGAAGATGCAAACTGATGAAGATAACCTTACGAGCATGGTCAAAGCTATTTTCTTTAACCAATCGAATGGCACACACTCGAAGACTTCTATTAAGAATTACAAGTTTGTGCGGTCTGATGGCCGTAAGGATGTCCCTTTAGTCCTTTCATGGTTGTCACAGTTTGACGATTTTTATATTGATGAAACATATGCTGAAAGTGAAAAGGTCAAATTTGGCACTAACTGATTAGTAAGAAAAGTGCAACTCTGGTGGAATGTCCTATGGCACAGTACAGAGCATCCAACAATGTGGAAGGCTTTCCAAGATAAAGTGAAGGATTTTTTTCTTCCTCCTCAATACCATTTACATGTTCGATGCGCATGATGACCCTTACATGGAAGGAGGGTGATAGGGTTACTATCTACACAGAGCCATTCAGGCAAAATTTTCTATTGGTTTGAATGTTTGAATATGTACCAGAGGATAGCTTCCGACAAAAATACAAAGATGGTTTGGAGGTGGGAATCCAAGCTAAGCTTCCCACCCTATGACCTACAACCCTCAATGAGGCTATATCTTTTCCCTATGATGCAAAGAAAGAATTCCAATCCATAACCAAGTCAATCCATCTACAACAGCTGTGTCAACGACCACTTTTTGTTAAACCAAATCTTCCCATGAAACGTAATTTTAATGCCCCATCTTACTCTAGTTTTCCTCATCCATCGCAATCCAACTCCTCAACTCCACCTATTGCTTCATCTCTGCAACCTACCAAACTACCTACCCTACAAACTTCACGGATGGATGCCCAACAGAAGAAACCACGAATCACCTACTAGAATTTTGGTAAGCCTAGACATACAAAAACGAAGTGCCGATTGCGACCTTTTAACATGAAATCAGCTGCATCTCAATTTCATAACATGGAGGCCCAAAATGAAGAAATTACATGTCTTTGGATAGAGGAATTATTGGAGAAGGACTTAAGTACCTTGGGTAACGATATCTCTCTTCATTCTCTACTTTGCATGCAGGGTACTATAAATAAAAAACTCGTTAAAATTCTACATGACGATGGTAGTTCACATGACTTCATTTCACATTTATTAGTACACGAACTTTAATTAAAAAAGTTTCCTTCCTTGTATAAAGTAAAAGATGCATTTCAAGGTAATGGTTATAATGTAACATGAGAAGTGCAAAATGTTACGATTAGCATAGGCCCATATGTTGATTCATGAACATTTTTTATTGCTGCATTGCAATCTTGCAACGTGATACTAGGTATTCCGTTTTGTCATCATTATAACCCACACATTGGCTAGCATACACATACATTTAACTTTGAATTTAAAGGTCAAATCATTACTTTGTTTACACGAGATGATTTCCAGCCATTTCCATTGATTAGTAATGCTCAAGTAGAACATGCATTTAGGAAAGGATTCAATTCATGCGTTGTTTTTGTCAATGTCATCAATGATTATACTCATATACTTCCTGATGCACATAAACCTTTCATGACTACTTATAAGGATTGTTTTAGGTCTGAGTATCCCGCTATACTACCATAATCTCGAGGATCCTTTGACCATAGCATAGACTTTTTTTTTATATAAAGGAAGTTCAGCCTTAGCCTACTCTCCCAGACTTGAATTAAATAAAGGAAAAATACAAAAGGAGGGGACTAGTGGCCACGAGATCCCCTGAATCCCATAGAGCGGGGGAAGCATTTACAAAGTGTAGTTGGCTTTACAAGAAAAGGTTATTCGCCTACCCATCACCCACAAACGGGGCCCACGTGGGTAAAGTGTGTTCTTTGTTCAAAAGGAAAACTTGATGACTCCTAAAAAAAAGGGGGTATCTTACAATTAACAATCCTTTTGCCAGGGAGGAACAGTGAAAACTCAATCGACCAGAGTTTCGAGCATTCCGGAGAGTTGCGGAGCAACCACTCGCTTCTCCCAACAGAGCTGGCTTCCACCTGATCTATTTCTGATGACTAATTTTCATTCCAATGATCTGCCATAGCCTTTGTGGTAGACCTTGCAAGGCTTACATGGAGTTATAGAGGAGGTTGATAAACCTCGCATCCCCGTCATGTGGAGCCCACTTGGCTTTAAGATTATTGATGACATACTATAACTCTTTGTGATGTTTGAAGGGGGGGTTTTCTTACAGTTAGCAATTCTTCTGCCGAGAAGGAAAAGGGACTTCTCAATCGACCACTCCTTGGGGGTATTGCCAAAGTTTGGAGCACATCTTTCTTGCCAAATCTTCCAAAGGATCTCTCCCCTAATCGCATTCCACAACATCACAGAGCAATCGATTGCTTCACCAATGAGGGCTTGCTTCCAATTGATTTCTTCTTGGAGTCCCAAAGAACAACCAAGGACCCTCCATAACCGAAGGGATTTAGGGCAAGCAAAGAAGAGGTGACCTATATCCTCTTTGCTACGGCGACATCACTTGCACCAGGGTGGAACCCCACAGATCTTGTTAGCTTTTGCATTGGTCCATATTCCACGGTGTAGGATTTGCCATAGGAGAACCGACTTTTTGTTTTCAATGAGAGGGTGCCAAATAGACATAAATTTCATATCATCGAAGTCACGTCCAATTGAGACACCATTTCTTGTTGAGATTGATGTGAATGTCATTGCAAGCTTCAACATATGGAAGCTTGGAAAGGTGATTACCATTATACCATTTAAGGCCCATTGGGTTCGGAGAGTCCTGTTCCATAAGTAGTTGGATTTTAGATCGGTCCCAAGCATGGCGTCTGCTTAGTAAAACATTCCATTCCTCGTATGTGACCACAATAGTAGGGTCAAGGTCCTCAAAGTACACCCATCTGTTTGTGTCCTATTTCCAGAGGTGCTTCCATTGTTTGAATCCCTTATTCCAGAGTCTCTTGGCACTCAACACATTCCAAGGCTCCACGTTTCTCATGCCTTGGATCGGGAACCAAATAGAGTCGTTTTGTCTTATACCTACAGCCCACTTCTAATCTTCATTGATTCTGATGTGAGGTTTGAATGTGTTCGAGCTCAACCACAATGATCTTTCCACGATCGATCCTTTGGGTGAGACCGGAATCATAGAGAATAGGAGGGTGAGGATGTCAAGGTTTTGCCATCTAGGGTAGCCTACCAAAGTAATCATATTTGTGTTTCTGAAAATTAATGTGGCCCAAGAGGAATCTCTGTTGCACCATGCCTTAATCATCCATTAGCCGCAAGTTTATTGGCCACGCTACCAATGTCCATAATACCCAAAACTCCATTCTCCTTTTGGCTAGTGCATATGGACCATTTGGTTTTAGAAACTCCCCTCTGGTTATGGTCCCCCGATCCATAGAAAGTTCCTACAAGTACTTTCTAATTTAGATAAATCTTGATTCTTCGATCTCCAGCAAGAAAGAAAGTATATGATTGAGGATATGAGGAACGTGTTGATCACCATGGCCCAACCAACAAGATTTATTTGCAAACCCCTCCTGTAGTTAAGTTTATTATTAAGTCTAGCGAGGACCCAAGCCCACCTTTGTTCCAGAGTAACACCGAATCCCAAGGGGATACCAAGAATACGAACGACTTGACTTGATTGAATGCTTTGGCATCCTTGCACAGTGAGGAGATTGGGTTGATTCCCTTTGATAGCCCTAAATGCACTCTTGGTATGGTTAATTCTGGATCCAGAGGCCTCACAAAACGTGTCGAGGCACCACCAAAAGGTTTACAAGCTGGTATCATCATTGTGAACAAAGGCATTTGTGTCATCCGCAAATAGCCTCATGGTCATTTGCCTAGAGTTATGTGGCAAAGTGATGCCTCATATATGACCAAGCTCCATCTATTGCTCCACAAGTCGGCTCAGTGGCGATGGCAAAGAGCAGCAGGGCAAACGGGCAACCTTGCTTGATGGATCATTTCAGTTTGATTGCCTTTGAAAGTTGTCCGTTGACATTGACTTTGGTCAAAGCATTGCCAAGGAGAGTGGA
Organism: Ceratopteris richardii; assembly: GCA_020310875.1. Classification (NCBI taxonomy): domain Eukaryota; kingdom Viridiplantae; phylum Streptophyta; class Polypodiopsida; order Polypodiales; family Pteridaceae; genus Ceratopteris; species Ceratopteris richardii. The sequence goes on along the minus strand of CM035408.1, from coordinate 36,963,540 downwards.
AATCATCCTGAGGAATCTCTGACTACACCCGAGTTCTTTTAGCAATTGTAAAATATAGTCCCATTCCAATCTGTTGTAGGCTTTGTCAAAGTCAATCTTGAGGAAGACCATGTCCTGATTAGATTCCTCAGCGTAGTCCAGACCTTCGCAGATATCAATGATGGCTTCCAATATTGACCTTCCCTTAATGAAGCCTTTTTGGTCCTTGCTAAGCCACTGGTCTAAATGATAGGATATCCTATTGGCAATGACTTTAGCAAGAATCTTATATATGGTTTGAAGCATTGTGATAGGTCTCCAATTCTCAATTCTGTTCCTCTCCCCTTTTTTATGTATAAGTTTGATGATGCCATTGTTGAGACAAGTGGTAAGGGCGCCAAACTCGAGTACCTCAAGCCAAACAAGACGCAAGGGGGTGGCCACCACATATTTGAATGATTTAAAGAACTCATTAGTGAGCCCATCTGGCCCCAGGCTCTTGTCGTTCGGAAGTGAATCGATACTTCTAGGATCTCTTGTTCAGAAACGGCGGCATCAAGCAGAGCGCTCAAGTTGCATGGGATTCTATGTGGGGAAGTCCGAGAGATGGCGAGCATGCAATCCCGCCTATGGGAGGAGAGGGGACAAGCACTACCCAAGAGACTCGTGAAGTGTGCTTCTATAATGCCAATGTTTTCTTTTGCTAATTTACATTCCACCCCATCCTTGTCAAGCAATAGTGGGATCTCCTCTCTAATTTGTTTTCTTCTGAGAATATTGCACATCTCTTTGGAAGGTCTGTCTGCCTTACCATCCCACCATTCCTTAAAATAAATTTGAAGATTTCTCCTATTGATCTCCTCCTCGTATCTTAATCTTCCTCTGATATTTTGGAGTCCCTTCTGAGATTGAGTCTGCCCTTTATTAACTTCTTCTTCGAGTCTTCGGAGCCGGTGGTATAGGTTTTCTCTACGTCTTCGGCGGATGGTTTTGAGAGCCTTCATAGTCCTAATCAAAATTTGACGAGACTTTTCCACCACGTTTCTCCAACACTTGGCTGGAGAGGTGCAGATTGCAAAGGCCTCAAGCCACGCATTAGTGATTTCATGGTGGATGGAGGGGAGCGAAAAGACAAACGGGCTGGCATGAAACCAAGGTGCCTTGCGACTCTTAGATGAAGGGGGGAAGATGAGCACCATTGGGCAATGGTTTGAGACGGTGAGGTCGATACGTTGCGCTAGGGTGGGAGGTCCCCATTGATGAACGAGATTCTGTCAAATGTAGCTTCTGTCGAGTCTCCCTTTCCTCAAGTCCTCACCCAATTGAAGATTGGACCAAGAAAAGCCATTCGGGTCCTTGACTTCGACCAGATCCAGAAATAGTTTGGTTTGGTCCCATGTGTCTTTCTCTTAGCCATCAATGATACGGCCCTTGTTGTTCCACCTATCAGAGGGGTCCTCCACCATATTGAAGTCACTGCAAATCATGACATTATGAGAAAACAAATCCAAGGAGGACCAAGTATCGATCCTTGCAGCATCCTCGTTTGGAGCGTACATAGAAATCAGGGAGAATTGGAAGGGGGTGCTGAATGTCACGGCCAACAACCTATGGTTTTTGTCTTTGCTTGTGTAGTCAAGCTTATTAGCCCAGGGGTGATTAATACCAATGGCAGTTCCACCAGAACCGGGCTTGATGGGTTGTGGAAAACCACACATGGGACTGAGAGATGCCCTTAAGTCTTTTTTGAAGGTCTTCCCCTTCAATTTTAATCTCTTGAAGACAGATGAAGTCTGGGTTTAAGCTTATGTCGCGGAAGTGCTTATTATCTCTTGAAGACAGATAAGTCTTTAGTGAAGCGATGATCATTTTCTTGCACTTCCCTCATTCCGAGGGTGGGTCTTCCCTTTTTTCCTCTTGGATTCTTCTTTCTTTCTTGAGGGGGGATGGTCACAACCATGTGTCTTCGATGTGAGGGGGCTTTTCCAAGGCATACCTGCCAACTGTTTTCCCTTGCGGGAAGCCTCCTATGGGGGAGAAGGAGAGGCCGTTTCTAGTATTGTTGTTCCAATGATGGAACTTTCAGTGTCCATATTGTCCTCATTACTTGTGGTGAATCCATCTTCTTTGCTAGTTGTGTAGTCCTCTTGATTAACCGCATTAGCGGGTGGCGACTCCAAGGGTAAGTTACTTGTGCCCGCTAAGTCCCGCGTCCCTCCCGGATAATCAAGCTCATTAACCTCCTTCTCGAGGTTGCAAAATAATTTATTGAGTGACTTTTCTGGCATTTGGGACTTCTCTAAATGTCTCCTTGGGCTTGAGCTTCTCTTAGGGCTAGCTTTCCTTCTTCTTCTAACCTCTGTAAACCCTTCTGAGTCAGTTTCTGGGATTCGGTCATCCTTGTCTTTCTCTTCAACTGATGGGCTGACCTGCTTCCCCTTGAGAGTTTGGACGTTGCTATCTGTTTCTTGCTTCTTCTGCTTCAAGGGGCAATCTTTTATTCGATGGCTTTGTTGACCACAATGAAAGCAGGCATTGGGTAGATTTTTAAAAGAGATCTCCTGAACCCAAGATTCCCCTTCACCCAAATCGACAATAATCTTCGAGGGGAGAGGCTTGCTGAGGTCTGCTTCCACACACATTTGAGGATGCCACCGAGCATTAAACCCATGTTTTGTGCCGTCATAAATGAAGCCCCCAACATCTCCATGTGAGGCCAACAACTTGCCAATCGAAGAGACAATATCCCACAAAAAGCCATAAAGGAGGTAAGGGAGATTGGGGAGCTCAACCCAGAGAGGGTACCGAAGGGGTTTAGAGTTGTCGGGCATGAAATTGGGGGCCCATTTGAAGAGGCAGAGAGTGGTACGCCCGACTTGCCAAAACCCAACATTGAGGGCCTGGAGTGCCATTTCTTCGTTCTCAAAGACAAGCAAGAGGTGTCTGGCTGGAAGGAATTGGCACTTACTCACTACTATGCCACGCGGGAACCACTCTTTGCGAAACCACTGGTGCACAGAATCTAGCGGGGGCCTAGTACCGAACAACTGGCCAACGAGGCAAGTTCTCTTGAGTTCTTCTTGCATTGAAAGGATCGCCTCACGATTAAGGGCAACTCGAGGGGCCACCATGGTCTCTGACAAGCTAGGAGCAGCATCAACCTCGCCAGTGACAATTGGAGCTAAATTACTCATAATGAGGGAGGGGACCCCCACTTCCATAGAGGCGGCCATAGAGAGAAAGGAGCAAAGACTCCTTAAAATCGAAGCGACAAGCCCATGCAAACCTTCAAAACTCCACTGGTGGATGGTGTTGAAGAATTCTTGAAAACCGCCTCCTATAGTCAACAAACAAGTGCTAGTTTCTTATCTTTAAGCTTAAGTAGAGTTGAAGATGCACAGAAGTTGTAAAACATGCAATGCCTCCGAATCAATAGTCAAAGCCTCCATGCCAATAGTTGAACTAAAAAATTAGAGGTTTCCAATGCTCCCAAAAGGATAATCACGTGAGTGGCGCACTCTCAAACTCTCTACACGAAAAAACATTCCAAAAGAGTTTCCAACTTCACTGACTATGAGAATTCCAAGAACTATTCAAACTGAAAGGAATATTTTGTCATCTTAAACTCTAGAGCCACGTCGAACAACTGTCAAGCCCACAAGGTAGAGAGAATAGAAGCCAGCAGCAAACAGGAACCCATCAGACGCGGGAAGAAAACCGTCAGCCGCGAGACAAAACCATTAGTCGTGGGGACAAAACCAACAATCACCGAGGTGGGGGAAAACCAGCAGCCACCAAACCATCGATCGCCATGGCAAAAGTAGACCTAAAAAAACCATCAATCGCGGGGAAAACTATCCATCGCGGAAAAAGCGGTCAATCGCGGGAAAGAGTCCGTCATGGAGAATCTTGTCCATCGCAGCGAGAAACCCGTCAATCGTGCGATAGATGCTTTGGCGATAAAAAATGGTGGTTCATCAATGGCAATCAACGACAAAATCTTCTGCGCATACTCTGGCCCATACTATCGTCGCTATTGTTGGGGGATTCTTGGACAAGAAGGGATTTGAGTGTTTGTAGGAGAAAAGGGAAAGGAAAGAAGAGAAAATACACACTAGAAGCCTCTGCCGATTGATTATAATAAGAGAATTACAGTGGGGATGCACAATACACTAAAATGCTTCTATGCAAAATCCCACAGAGTGCTCAAGTACAAAATACCAAATACCCAAAGTCTTGTGAACTCTTGTTGCTGCCGGACTCCTCTGCACCAAACCTCCACCTTCTCCAAGCCTGCACGTGCACACCTTACACCAAGCTTCCAATAAGGGGAGGGCTGGACACCTTCTCTCGGCACGCGCACACTGCAATGAGACCTTGGGATCCTTGGGGGACTAGCTTAGCACTTCTCTGCACACTTCCTTAGTCACTCTCCATGCACACCTTGCACTTCACTTCCCTGCGTCACACACTGTGTCTCCTGCTCTTCTCTCTCTTGCTCCCCTTAGACTATGCTCACTCTGCTTACACTTAGGATTCCCAAGAATAGTCCTTGCCTTGATTTTAGTGTGTCGATTCACGTACGCTCCTAACTGCAAGAGTATCTTGGTGCTCACTTTGATGTCCCAAGATTGTCTTCACAAGTGGGCAGCCAACGATTTGCTGTTTTGTCCTGTAGTGACTTTAGCCTAGAACAAAAATTTTAATTGGGGGGCCATACTTTCTTTTCTGCGTACGCTGCCGCTTCACATACCTTCACATTTCCTTTTAAGTCTTCACTTTTGCACATAAGAGAGGGTTCACCTGAACCTTCCAAAACACTTTAAAAACACTTTGAACCTTAGGGAAATTAGAGAAATACCTCTGCAACCTGCAACCCACTTTCTCCAATTTACCCTTTGTGGACAATTAATTGTGCACTACCTGTGCACTTTGACACCTACACTTTAGCACTTTGACTTTGCACCTATTGACTTTGACCTTGACTTTGTTGACTTTGACTAGTTTGACTTTGACCTTTTGACTTTGACGATGGTTGACTTTGATTGCAATTGACTTTGACCAATATGACTTGTATGGGCTCAACAGTTGCCCACCACCTAATGTGCTCTCCGTCCTGGACAGCTACAACAAAAAATCTTAGCAGAGAGGACACCAGGATTCTGGAGCTGCAAAATCTTCAACAGGATACCTGAGCAACAACCAATTCCACCAGAACAAGCACCAGAGAAGAACCAAAAGTGGGCGTTTGTTATGGAAAAGCAAAGGGGGGCAATGGGAGGGTAGAAAGGAGGTGGAGGGGAGGGCTGAGGGGGCTGAGATGGATGGGGCAGGGAGGGGATAGATGTGGCTGGGAAGAAGGGTAAAGGGAGGCTGAGTTAGAAGGATTATGGGGTCTAGGGAGGGGCAAAATGATCAAGCAGTAGAGCTACAGAGGGTGCATATGGGAAATTTTGAAACATAAGGTAAAACAAAGTGAGAATAGACCATGTGGACAATGCAGTAAAAGAAAAACATGTGAAAAATGTGCTTAAAACATGTGGGTGTTGACCAAAAGGCAGAGAAAATGTGGGAATTTGGAAAAATAAAGCCAAAAACTGAGTCTAGAGGTGTCAAAAAACATGAAAATGACTCCAATTTTGGAAAAAAACGGCCAATCGAGGCACGATCGAGAGCCAAACGCTTTAAGCCATGAATATATATATCTATCCATATATATATATATATATATATATATATATATATATATATATATATATATATATATATATATATATATATATATATATATATATATATATATATATTGATATATATATATATATAAAATATATAAAAATAAAAAATATATAAAAATAAAAGAAAAAATATAAAATGTAAAAATAAAAGAAAGAATAAAATAATAAAAAAAACGGGGAGGGGGGGGGATGTGTCAGAACCGTGGGGGGGTGGGGTGCGGGGCGGGGGGGGTGGGGGAGGGGGGGGGGGGACAAAAGGGGGGGGTGGGTGGGGGGGAGGGAGAGAGAGAGAGAGAGAGAGAGAGAGAGAGAGAGAGAGAGAGAGAGAGAGAGAGAGAGAGAGAGAGAGAGAGAGAGAGAGAGAGAGAGAGAGAGAGAGAGAGAGAGAGAGAGAGAGAGAGAGAGAGAGAGAGAGAGAGAGAGAGAGAGAGAGAGAGAGAGAGAGAGAGAGAGAGAGTTTTTTCGAAAAAACAAAACGCCTAGGGGGGGCTTCTTTTTTTGGAGAAAAGATATCCAAAAAATTTGAAAAAAATACATAAAATATAAAAACAAAATGCAAGAAAAATCCAAAAAATCTTCAAAAAATTCTCAAAAATTTTCCTATAGGCCTAAGCTAGTTTTTTGCACTCAAACCCATAGAGATCTTCCTTTATTTCTCAAATTTGGCAAGAAAATGACACATGAAAAGGAGAAAAATGCTAGAAAAATTCTAAAAAATGCTTGAAAAATTATGAAGAAAATATTCCAAAGATTGTACCTTTGCAAAGTTATGAAATGGCTGCTAAATTTGCTAAAACTCAAGAAACAAGCATGAAATGGATAATGAAAACTGCTAAAACTTAAGCAAAAAAGAAATGAGAGGGCTATGTACAACCTCGACAAATTTTGCCGGTTCCAGGTAATCCATAATTCTTCAGTTGGCTTGATGATAGGCCTTTAGCCATGATCTCTATATGTTGACCGCGAGAAACTCCTCCATAATCTCCAATTGTGTTGCACTTCATTTGTTTTATCTTCTTGTTGGGCACACTGATGATCTAATAGGGGTATCCTGAATCCTTTATATTATCTCCTCCATACTGCATCTTTTGTATCTTTGTTTCAGCTACATTATGACTTAATCTGCAAAATTTCATTTTCACTATTGCATCTTCTTCATCAAATCAAACCATCTATTTCCAAAAACTTGCAGGTACTTCATAAAAATTGACACAACAGATGATATCCATACTAGTATCCATAAAAAAGTGGCCATTCACATATGATTTGAAGTATCTTCAACACTATTGCACTTAAGGGCTCCTCTTTTCTCCTCTCTTCTATGGCCTTTGATTGAGACTTTTGTTACTCGAATCAATATCCTGAGTGATTTCCTCTTTTTCTTCATATGCTTCTTCTCTGCTTGAGTTTGGAAAAATTCCATAGCAGGAAGATTGGTCTTCTGCATGGAGCCAAGCCAACATGTTTTCATCTTCATATAAATCTGCTTCTTCAAATAGGTCTGCTTCTAGGTTGTCCAACAATTCTTCTTCCATACAAATACCAATTGTCTGCATCATGCTAGTATTTCTCTGATTGTCTGGTCCTTCTTCTAAAATTATCTGCTACAACTCTTTTCCCTCTTGCTTTACCCACATTGTGTCCTTCCCCCAATCATGTAGCACATTGGCATGCCTTAACCAAGGTCTCCCAATTAACATGGGAAAACTTCCTTCTACCTGTGGCAGCCTTAAAACAACAAAGTCCAAGTTAAAGATGGTACCTTGTATCTTGACTGAGACTCCCGGGACCACTCCCATAGGCTTAACTATGCTTTGGTCTGCCATTGTTACAGTGAAGTTGGCAGGTCTTGAAGCGTATAGTCCAATCTTTTTCATGGTATATTCCGGCGTCAAATTAATGCCAAAACCACCATCTACAATAACTCCTTGAAACTCATGACCCTTAATAGAGACTGTTAGCGGAGGGCTCTTGTAATCTTTGAGGGGTTCTTCCCCTACACTTTTATCTTTATGCATAACAACAGCCTTTGCCACTAAACTTGTGCTGAACATTTCATCAATTATCTGCAAGAGTTCTGACCTGAACTTCCCATCCATCTTTATTAAATAAAAAATACTAACCTCCTTTTTCATGGACTTGAGCAGTCTTGAAGCTTCTGATTCCTTAAGAGCATGGGCTCCATTTGAATTATCAAACTCCTCATGAGCCCTGTTGAATGCGTGTCCAATGGCATCACTCGTACCTATGAAATTTTCTATTTGCTTTGTATCTGCACCTGTGGTGGATCTATCTTCAGATGCAACTTTTTCTTTGTTCAATCCATTAATCATTGGTTCTTGACCTATGTCCACTTGAGCCTTCCCCTTGCTTCTTGTCTGCACTGTAAAAGATTCAATTTCTTCTAACTGCACCACCTTGGTAGATGGTGATGGTGCATTGACTTGATCTACCATTTCTTCTTTGCACACAGAAATCATTTGAATGTGGGGCCCAGATGAAGATGCTTGGTTCTTAGGACAACAATTAGTATAGTGGTCTCTGGCCTCTGGGTAGTTCCTGCAAGGAGGGGCATTTTCCGGGAGATTGCACCTACTTTGATAGTGCCCACATTCTCCACATCTGAAACAAATAATTGGCCTTCTAGGCCCATTTCCAAAATTATCCCTCTGTCTATGGTTGTAATTGTTACCTTGATTCGGTGCAGTAGCCATCACATTTGCTGGTGGTAGGGGTCCTCCTTGTGTCCAGTATGTTGTTGCAGGTATTCCCCTTGATTGGCATTCATGGGCCTCATGACCAACCTTCCTGCATAATTGGCAAGTCACACTTAACAGAGGACATTCACTTACTATATGACCTTGCTTGCTACACATGGAACACCAAAGTCCACCCTTGATGCCACCCCCTTTGAGTTCTTGCAGCTTCTGTCGCAGTTGGGCCAATTCCTCTGCTTGGGCCTCCTCCTCCTTTTGGAGTTTTAATGCTTCAATCTCCCTTCTCAACTGAGTAACAACATTCTCCTCCTCTTTGTGGGGCTTATTCCTTTTTAAGCCCTCCAGCTCCTTCCTTAGCTGGATTACTGGATCCTCCATTTCTGTGGAATATGGTAGTTGAGAAGAAGTTGCTCCATATTGTTGCCTTATCTGCTCTAGTCCTGTAGCTGTGTTGATGAACTCCTCTATGGAGGCTGTAGGCAACACTAATTCCTTGATCTTGCATTGGGTGGCCACTAGAAGTGGCTTAGCTAAACATTTCTTAACAAAAAAATCATGTGGTGGGTCTGGTAATTTAGCCATTAGTGCCTTGGCCCTAGTCACAAACTCTGGGAACTTTTCACCTGGACCCAATCTCAAATTCGCTAATTCCTCTATGATGATCTCTACAGTATTTGCATGCTGAAATTGGTTCTTGAATGCATCTTTCATCAGATCCCAAGTTGTAAAATGGTTCTCAGCGAATTGGCTGAACCATTTATTTGCTAATCCAATGTGGCAGGGAAGAGTATCAAAAAGGCATCCTCCCTACCCATTAAGCCTCTAGTTTTGCATAGTGCCAAAAATCTTCTAATATGCTCGTTCGGATCTTCCTGAGCTAGGCCTTTGAAAGAAGGAAATTTTATATTTAATCTTGAGAGTAAGGTTTCCAAGTCTACCTATCCCGCCATGGTCCTTACTGTCTTTGATCGTAATTAACTTTGACCAATATGATTTGTAAGGGCTCAACATCTATATCCGCCATTTTTTTTTCAAACTTTCACGACTCTTTGGATGCATGCTCTTGTCACGAACAAGGCGAATCAAACACTCAAACAGTCATGCCTGAGAACTCCATTGCGCCTGCTGCTCAGCTCTCCTGCCTGCTTGTTCGCATCATCCCAAAGTTCACCCTCTCACCATAGCATAGACTTATTCCATGGTAGTTCCCCTCCTCATAAAGCACCTTATAGAAATGTCCCACTACACCAAAATGAAAGAGAAAACCAAGTAAAAGACCTACTACAAAAAGGACTTATAAGGCCTAGTTCTTCCCCAATTTATGCACCAGTTCTCTTAGTAGAGAAGAAGAATAAAACTTATCAAATGTGCATTATAGAGCCCTTAATAAGATCACAATAAAGAATAGATACCCTATTTGTCGAATAGATGATCTTTTAGATAAATTACGAGCAGCTCGTGTCTTAAGTAAAATTGATCTAAAAGTAGGATACCATCATATTTGTATGACGCAAAGGGACATTTTTAAGACTGCATTTAGAACTCGAACCGGCCATTATGAATTTATAGTAATGCTCTTTGGACTTACTAGTGCCCCTACTACATTTGCACAAATGATGAACAACATTTTTCTTGATTACCAAGCTTTTGTTCTTGTATTTTTTGACAATATACTTGTTTACAGTAAGAATGATAGTGAGCATGAGAAGCATCTTATAATAGTTTTTTCATTCACTACGAGTGAACACACTTTACGCTAATCCTAAAAAGAGTTACTTCTTTCACAATTAGTCAATGATGTTCCTTCTTTTCTTGGGGTGGATAGTTTTTATAAGAACTTTGTTCCATTTTTTTCTTATTTAGCATTGCCTCTTACCTTGTTATGAGAAAAGAAAATAAAATTTGCATGGAGACTTACCCAACAACAATCCTTTAAAAAACTCAAACATGCACTTTCACATGCACCTGTTTTAGAGTTACCTGATTTTTCTCAACCCTTTCATGTTGTTAATGATGCTAGTGGCTCAGGAATAGGCGTTGTTTTAATCCAAAATGATCATCCCATTGCATTTGAGAGTAGGAAGCTTAATCCCTCAGAAAATAGTTATAGTACATATGGTAAAGAATTGTTAGTAGTTGTGCATGCTTTGTGAATTTGGACACACAATCTTATGGGTTACGAGGTCTTAATCAAAACCGATCAACAGACTATTAAGCATTTGTTGAATTAGCTCTTAATCTCTGATTGGCATCTTAAATGGGCATCATTCGTTCAAAATTTCCAACCCATGATCCAATATGAGCCTGGTAAAGCTAATGTTGTAGCTGATGCTCTTAGATGATTTCCTTCACATTCTATTGTTTTGCATAATATTTTTGCCATCCAAATTCATTCTTTCCAAGAAATGGTTTCCACTTATGCATCTCATTTGTATTTCTCACGTGCATGGCATGACTTCAATAATGGTGCATCTTTATCTGATGAACATTATACATTTCATAATGGTTTTCTTCATTTTCAACATAGATTATGCATAACCCAAGCTTTTGAAGATTTTATCATAAAAAAAATGCATGAACCATCTTACATGGTCATAGAGGCATACAACGCACCATTTCTGCCTACAAAGATTTCTTCTTTTGGTCACACATGGAAAAAGATATTGAGAATTATGTTTGTCAATGAATTGTATGTTTGTGTGTAGAATCTCATCATGGTAAACCATTTGGATTATTAATGCCACTTCCCATTCCGAACGAGCCATGGGAACAAATTTCTGTGGATTTTATCACACGTCTTTCCATCACTTCATCACATAATGATATGATTTGGACAATAAATGATAGGTTTAGTAAATATGCATATTTCATTCCATGTAGAAAAAGATTTTCTGCACCTCAGGCTCCGAAATTATTCATTAAATTCATTTTTTCACATCATGGATTTCCTAAAGTAATGTCATCTGATCGTGATGTTAGATGTTGTAATCATTGTTGGGTTTTCGTATCTCAACATTTTGGTTCTAAAGTAGATTATAGCTCTCCATTTCATCCCGAAAGTAATGGACAATGTGAGGCTACAAATATTACTATTCTTGATTTATTAAGTCGTTATTCATTAGATAGTCCCACTAATTTGGATGAAAAGTTGCCATTGCTTCAAGTTGCTTATAATAACACCATACACACCACTATTAGTCGTGCATCTTTTGAAATTTTTTATGGCAAAAAGCTTCCCACTCCCATGCCACTCACCCAAACTGACATTCAGATGGCTGATTCTATTACTCAAGATCACATTTCTATACTTCGCGATGTTCACAAGCACATTAGGAAAAGTCAAGAGCGATTCATACGTAATATCAATACAAAACTATTAGCTAAGGAATTCAAGGAAAATGATCTTGTGTGATTGCGTATCATTAAAAGTTGTGTCAAAAATATTTTGTAGCATCCTAAAATTAAACTTGCACCATGCTATTATGGACCGTTTTGCATTATACAAAAAATTAATGATAATTCATTTAGATTAGATATACCATCTCATTAGAATATACATAACTCTTTTCATATTAGTTTACTTAAATCATTTAAAAGAACTTTACCACTCACTCCACTTCTTGATGATCCTCCTTTGATTGAAGAACAATATGAACTCTTGGCTCGTGAGAAAATAATTGATCATGATGTTACTACTACATGCATAGGTACTCAATGCCATTGATATTTAGTTAAGTACAAAAATCACTCTATTGAAGAATGTCAATGGATGCATAAAACACAATTAACACCTCATTATGACCACTTGATTTCTGAATATCATACATAAACACATTAATGTAATTCCTCCATGAATATTTCCATGCATGTGTTTTTACATGGAACATGCTCATTTTTGTGTAGTGATGAAACAAGTGTCTGGCCATCCATGATTTTTATTATAAACTATAGAATTTGTTGAACAAGGCATTGTTGGAGTGTTAATTTATTAATGTATTAATGTGTTTTGGTGTTTTTGATATAGTAGCTAAAGGTTCGTGAGGGCCTGAAAGGCATTAAAGGGCGGACATCAATAATTTGACTTTAGGGTCGACATTAATAATCCCACTTATAATTTACTTTGTAAATAAACCTGCATAGAAGGTTCTATTCTTGGAAACAGTTAGAAAAGTAATGGTTAGAATAAGGGCCATTGTAGAATACAATTTTTGATATTGAAAGCAAAGACTTTCCACAAAAGTTACCAACTTTTACTTTTACACATGCTTTTTGAAGCCATTCTCATGTTACCACTATTTCCACATAATCGAAAATTCCTATAAATACATGTACTCTATGGACTGTCCAAACACAGTGCATGGGGAGAGATTGCACTCAATACTGCGTTGTGTCTCATCTCTTGATGTGTCTATTTTTCCGTGTGTTTTTTTGCATCTGTAACCCTTGTGTGCGTGTGAGCAAGATCCTGATAACAGATAGCAAATTTGGCTCACTTTATCCATTGTTTGTGTCACAGGAGGGAAAAATTGTTACCTTTCACTCAACAAGATTGCATGGCCATTTAGGCCACATATCTTATAGTGGATTGAAAACTCTTTCTCCTATTGTCTACTTACCCGTGTTATCTTTCTTTTATTTTTCTTCTTGTGAGCATTTTCCATATGGAAAGAAAACTAGGAATGTGCATTGAATGCACATTGACTCTTCAATTCAAGCATTAAATATTGTTCATTAGAATGTTTGTGGTCCTATGCCCACTAGATCATTAGGTGGTGCTCTTTACTTTGTCACTTTCATAGATGATGCTGGTAGGAAATTCTTGATTTACCATATGAATTCTAAGGAAGAGATATTCCCTACCTTTAGAAAATGGCTTGCCTCAATAAAATTGAGAAGGGAATAGAGATTAAGGATTTAGATTCAAATAATGGAGGTGAGTATGTTTCACATGAATTCAACCATTTTATTCAATGTTAGGGAATAAAAAGAGAGCTTACAAGTCCTTATACCCTAGTATAAAATCGTATAGCTAAAAGAATAAATCATATGTTTCTATGTTGCACCATTCAAACCTTTCACAAATCTCTTGGGCAAAAGCAATCTATATTGTTGTCCATGTTCACCTAGTACTATTAAAGCTTAAAAGTGGCACAAGATTTATGGATAGGGCAGCCACCACATTATGATCATCTTAGAGTACTTTCTTATGGGGATTAGGTCCATGTTTTAGAAAACTTTAGTCAAAACTTGGTATATAATCTAGAAAATGCATTTTTCTTGGATGTGGAGGGGATGTGAAGTGTATATCTCCTTATGGGATGCTAAAACACGTTAAATTATAAAAATCAATTATTTCTTTTTTCAATGCAATGAAGATGTATAAAAAAATCTTCGCTCAGCTGCAGGTAGAGTGCATCACACATGCAGAGACAAAGAGAGATAAATTTCTATCTATGACCTACTCCACTCCTTATGGCTCGCATGCCACACTTGTGATGATAGAGAAGATGAGAGAGAGAGAGAGAAAGAAAGAAATGAATTTGTACATAGAAATGGAGAATAGGATTTTTTGTTGCTTTGTGACTCAGAGGTGGAAGATATTGGATTGCTAAGTAGAGAACGCATGGTAGCGCATACACAAAGAGAGTCCGGGCAAATAACACATAAAAATTTTATTTGTTGTGAGATGTAGAAGAGAGAAGCTTGGACACCTTCATAGATTGATGCCTTGGAGCGCCTATGACCACGTAGAGAGAAAGAGAGAACACAATATGACTAAGAAGCATAGATGGAGAGAGGGAGAGAGGGGAGGAGAGATCACAAAGCGCAGAGGCATATGAGAGACAAAGAGAGAGAGAGAGAGAGAGAGAGAGAGAGAGAGAGAGAGAGAGAGAGAGAGAGAGAGAGAGAGAGAGAGAGAGAGAGAGAGAGAGAGAGAGAGAGAGAGAGAGAGAGAGAGAGAGAGAGAGAGAGAGAGAGAGAGAGAGAGAGAGAGAAAGAGAAGGAGAGAGTGAGAAAGAGAGTGAAAGAGAGATTATTGATGATCCTTCCTTCTTCCACAGTTCTAACGTGTAGACAAAGCTGTAGAATGATAGAGAGAGAGAGAGCTCACTGAAATCTTTCGACTACTTTACTTCTAAACTGTGCATGATGATTGGTTGTGGACAACAAGGAGAGAGAGAGATAGATAGATAGATAGATAGATAGAGAGAGATAGAGAGAGATAGAGAGAGAGAGAGATTTTTGATGCTCACCCTTGCCAATAGTCACCAAGCAAGCCTTGGGTGCCAAAGATGTGAAAGTAATGCCTAGTTATGCCTTAGTTATGCCTGAAGTTATGCCTTAAGTTCTATGTCTTAGACGAGGCCTTTGAGTAAGTTGAAGGAGTAAACATAGGTGTAAACATAGGTTCTGGTTGTGGAACTAGAACAAAAACAGAAACTAGGAACTAGAACAGGAACATGAACAAGAATAGGAACCAAAAACAGAAACCGAACAAAAACGAAAAGGGAATCAGAATAGGAAATGGAAATGGAAACGAGAATGGAAATGGAAACAAAAATCGGGATCGGAATCAGAACCGGAATCAGAGAATAGCGAATGAGAGATTAAGCTCCAAAATGAACAGAAATAGACCCGTCCATAGTGACACGTGTAAGGCTCTAATATCATTGTTATTAGGATCTTGCTCACACGCACACAAAAGTTATAGATGCAAAAAACACACACAAAAATAGACACGCCAAGAGACAAGACATAACGCAGTATTGGGTGCAATCTCCCCCCCATGCACTCTATTTCGATAGTTGACAAAGTGCATGGATTTATAGGAATTTTTTATTATGTCTGAATAGTGGTTACATGAAAGCGGCTTCAAAAAGCATGGGTGAAAGTAAAAGTTGGTAACTTTTGTGGTAAGCCTTTGCTTTCAATATCAAAAATTGCGGTCTACAGTGAACCTTATTCTAACCACTACTTTTCTAACTGTGTCTAAAAACAGAACCTTCTACGTGAGTTTATTTACAAACTAGATTATAAGTCGGATTATTGATGTCAGCCCTAAAGTTGGATTATTGATGTTAGCCCTAAAGTCTGATTATTGATGTCTGCCCTTTTATGCCTTTCACGTCCTCACGAACATTCAGCTGCTATACCAAAAACACCAAAACACGTTAATACATTAATAAATTAAGACTTCAACAATGCCTTGTTCAACACATTCCATAATTTATAACACTATCTCTAATAATAACCATATTTCTTTTGAAACATGAAAGGATTATGCATAGAAAGTCACTTTGTAGCCAAGGTCATCAGACTAACCAACTAGCACCAAATTTCATGAAAGCAAAGGCACATAGCATACATCCACACACTAAAAGCATATCATCTCATCATGAACTCACGTGGATGATCATTTGCTTTTATGTACTCCTTGAAGCAATGATATGTTGTATACTTAATCTCCACTTCATCATTTCAAACAATATAGAACATATGTCTTAATATTCCTTTCATAAACAGATAATATTTCTAAGAAATTACATATGAAAGAACATGTTTATTTTGAGTGACATAACTTGCCTAAGGAAGGTCTCCTACTCTAGTTTGAGTGACCAAAATATCTTTGATTCATCTCATAAGAACTCAGAAAACAATTCATTTGAGTGAACAAAGCTACTTGTACTTGTGAGACCGTTCATAGTTCAAACTACATACTGAAGCTATAAAATCTCCCATCAAGATAATCTATCTTTTGGAGTATGGTTTTTTGTATATGACTTTCCCAATTGAGTGTTTTAAAATTGACTATTCCCATTGACTATTTGCATTATGAAGAATTTTCATACCCATTTGTCATTTGAAATCTTAAAAAGAATGAGAAGAGTGAGTCTAGGTCAATCATCAACACAACCTATGAGGGACTACAACTTTTTAAAGCTGCAAGAGGTGCTAATTCATCCCTCAAGAAGAACAAGAAGTTCAGCTAGTTCTTAAAGAATATTTTAAGGTCACAGGTTCTAGAAGATAAAATAGAATGGCATGGATGTACCTATGATGAATTTTCATTAAAAACACATCTCTTACATCATGGACGGCAATGATCTTTGGATAAGGGAGAGAGTGTAAGTCATTAAGTCTAGAAGTTCATTATTATGTGGATATGGGACAATCACTAGTTATCCAAGGTCCTTAGCTTGAGGTATATTCTAAGGTTCTCACTTTAAGAGGTAGAGCCAATGAGCATGCTGAGCACATGCCTCACTCAAGAACTATGGAAACAATTTAATGTGTGTGTGTGTGTGTGTGTGTGTGTGTGTGTGTGTTTGTGTGCACGCTCTGTCCATATGTGCTTAATCTTAAGTCTAATTTTAGGATTGTCTATGAAAAAATTCCATATCCTTATAATTGTTTTGCCTTCATCATTGTATGGGATTTCAGATTATCTTATCTTGAAGTGCTTTCTATTGAGTTGCTAGAATCGATTTGAGGTGGTTTATAGAACATAAAACCTACTTCATTTTATTATTTGCACAAACTTTTGGTCTATTCAATCTTCACATGTGTAAAAAAGAAGCTTGAACTATACAAGGCCTCCATAGACTAGAAAGCAAAAGTGAGGTAAAGTCTGGTGACGTTTATCTTGCATTGGGTGCAAACTCTCTCTCTCTAGGTAGATGTGAGACATGTGAAGAACATTATGATGGTTGTTAATCATGAAGAATAACAAAATCTTCTGGAATATTTTTCATGAACAACCTTTTCTATCGAATTCTTATGCATTCTAGAAGGAGGAACAAAAACCTTAAGTGCAACTCTACTCACTTCAACCTCTTTAATGATTTTTTATATAAAAAGAAAATCATTGCTTTTTATAATTTAACATGTTTTAGGATCCCATAAGGAAATATAAACTTCACATCCCCTCAACATCCAAGAAAAATGCATTTTCCTGATTATATACCAATTTTTCACTTAAGTTTTCTAAAACATGGACCTTATCCCCATAAGAAAATACTCTAAGATGATCATAATGTGGTGGCAGCCCTATCCATAAATCTTGTGCCACTTTTAAGCTTTTATTAGTCCTAGGTGAAAGGTTAATAACATGAACAACAATATAGATTGCTTTTGCCCAAGAGATTTGTGAAAGGTTTCAATGATGCAACATAGAAACATATGATTCATTGTTTTAGCTATATGATTTTGTACTAGGGTATAAGGAATTGTAAGCTCTCTTTTTATTCCCCAACATTGAATAAAATGGTTGAATTCATGTGAAACATACTCACCTCCATTATTTGAATCTAAAGCCTTAATCTCTATGGCCTTCTCAATTTTATTGAGGCAAGTCATTTTCCAAAGGTAGGGAACATCTCTTCCTTAGAATTCATATGCTAAATCAAGAATCTCCTACCCGCATCATCTATGAAAGTGACAAAGTAAAGACCACCACCTAATGATCTAGTGGGGGTAGGACCAAAAACATTCCAATGAACAATATTTAATGCTTGAATTGAAGATTCAATGTGAATTCAATGCACATTCCTAGTTTTCTTTCCATATGGAAAATTCTCACAAGAAGAAAAATCAAAGAAGCATAATGTAGGTAAGTAGACAATAGGAGAAAGAGTTTTCAATCCACTATGAGATATGTGGCCTAAATGGTCATGCCGTCTTGTTACGTGAAAGGTAACAAGTTTTCCCTTTTGTGACACAAACAATGGATAAAGTGAGCCAAATTTGCTATCTATCATTAGGATCTTGCTCACACGCACACAAAGGTTAGGGATGCAGAAAACACACAGAAAAATAGACACGTCAAGAGGTGAGACATAATGCAGTATTGGGTGCAATCTCTCCCCATGCACTTTTTTTCGAGAGTACATAGAGTACATGTATTTATAGGAATTTTTTATTATGTCAAAATAGTGGTTAAATGAGAGTGGCTTCAAAAAGCATGCATGAAAGTAAAAGTTGGTAACTTTTGTGGAAAGCCTTTGTTTTCAATATCAAAAATTGCGATCAATAGTGACCCTTATTCTAACCATTACTTTTCTAACTATTTCTAAGAATAGAACCTTCTATGTAGGTTAATTTACAAACTAAATAATAAGTTGGATTATTAATGTCGGCCCTAAAGTCGGATTATTGATGTCAACCCTTTCGTGCCTTTCACGCCCTCACGAACCTTCAGTTGCTATATTAAAAACACCAAAGCTCATGAATACATTAATAAATTAACACTCCAACAATGCCTCGTTCAACACATTCTATAATTTATAACATGCCCCTTAGTGGAAAAAGTAACTGACCTCAGTTGATAAAACGAAAAAATCATGGATGGCAAGCCACATGTTTCATCACTGAACAAAAATAAGCATGTTCCATGTAAAAACACATGCATCACGGAGGAATTACATTAATGTGTTTATGTATGATACGCAGATCTTAAGTGGTCATAATGAAGTGTTAATTGTGTTTTATGTATCCATTGACATTCTTCAATAGAGTGATTTTTGTACTTAACTAAATATCAATGACATTGAGTACCTATGCATGTAGTACTAACATCATGATCAATTATTTTTTGAGGAACCAAGATTTCAAGTTGTTCTTCAATTAAAGGAGGTTCATCAAGAAGTGGATTGAGTGGTAAAGTTCCTTTAAATGATTTAAGTAAAATAATATGAAAAGAGTTATGCATGTTCTAATGAGATGGTATATCTAATCTAAATTAGTTATCATTATATTTTTGTATAATGCAAAACGGTCCATAATGGCATGGTGCTTTAGGATGTTGCAAAATATTTTTGAGATGTCTTTTAATGATACGCAACCACACAAGATCATTTTCCTTGAATTCCTTAGCTAATCATTTTGTATTGATATTACATGTGTCACTCTTGACTTTTCCGAATGTGCTCGTGAAGATCGTGAAGTATAGAAATGTGATCTTGAGCAATAGAATCAGTCATCTAAATGTCAGTTTGGGTGAGTGGCATGGGAGTGGGAAGATTTTTGCCATAAACAATTTCAAAAGATGCACGACCAGTAGTGGTGTCTATGGTGTTATTGTAAGCAAATTGAAGCAATGGCAACTTTTCATCCCAATTAGTGGGACTATCTAATGAATAACACAAGAATAGTATTATTTGTAGCCTCACTTTGTCCATTACGTTCGGGATGAAATGGAGACCTAAAATCTAGTTTAGAACCAAAATGTTGAAATACGGAAACCCAATAATGATTACAAAATCTAACATCATGATCAGATAACATTACTTTAGGAAATTCATGATGTGGGAAAATGCATTTAATGAATAATTTTGGAGCCAGAGGTGCAAAAAATGTTTTTCTACATGGAATGAAATATGCATATTTACTAAAGCTATCAACTATTGTCCAAATCGTATCATTATGTGATGAAGTGATGGGAAGGCGTATGATAAAATCCACAAAAAATTGTTCCCATGGCTCGTTCCGAATGGGAAGTGGCATTAATAATCCAAATGGTTTACCATGATGATGTTTTACATGTTGACATACAATTCATTGACAAACATTATGTGCAATATCTTTTTCCATGTGTGGCCAAAAGAAGAAATCTCTGCAGCCAGAAATGGTGCTTTCTATGCCTCTATGACCCATGTAAGGTGGTTCATGCATTTCTTTGATGATAAAATCTTTAAAAGCTTGGGTTATGCATAATCTATGTTGAAAATGAAAAAAACCATTATGAAATGTATAATGTTAATCAGATAAAGATGCACCATTGTTGAAGTCATTCCATGCACGTGAGAAATACAAATCAGATGCATAAGTGGAAACCATTTCTTGAAAAGAATGAATTTCGATGGCAGAAATATTATGCAAAACAATAGAATGTGAAGGAAATCAGGTAAAGAGCATCAATTAGAACATTAGCTTTACTAGGTTGATATTGGATCATGGGTTGGAAATTTTGAATGAATGATGCCCATTTAAGATGCCGATCAGAGATTAAGGGCTAATTTAATAAATGGTTAATAGTCTGTTGATCGGTTTTGATTAAGACCTCGGATCCCATAAGATAGTGTGTCCAAATTCACAAAGCATGCACAACTGCTAACAATTATTTACCATATGTACTATCATTATTTTTTGAGGGATTAAGCTTCCTACTCTCAAATGCAATGGGATGATCATTTTGGATTAAAACAGCACCTATTCCTGAACCACTGCCATCAGTAACAACATGAAAGGGTTGAGAAAAATCAAGTAACTCTAAAACAGGTGCATGTGAAAGTGCATGTTTGAGATTTTCAAAGGATTCTTGTTGGGTAAGTCCCCATGCAAATTTTATTTTCTTTTTCAACAACAAGGTAAGAGGAGCTGCTAAATAAGAAAAAATTCGAACAAAGTTCGTATAAAAACTAGCCAACCCAAGAGAAGAAGGAACATCATTGACTAATTGTGGTGTAAGCCATTCTACTATAACTTTAATGTTTTTTGGATCCACATGCACACCTTCAATTGAGATAATATGTCCTAGATATTCTAGATTACGTTGAAAGAAGTAACTCTTTTCAGGATTAGTGTAAAGTATGTTCACTCATAGTAAATGAAAACCTATTTTAAGATGCTTCTTA
Organism: Ceratopteris richardii; assembly: GCA_020310875.1. Taxonomy (NCBI): domain Eukaryota; kingdom Viridiplantae; phylum Streptophyta; class Polypodiopsida; order Polypodiales; family Pteridaceae; genus Ceratopteris; species Ceratopteris richardii. The sequence goes on along the minus strand of CM035408.1, from coordinate 36,942,474 downwards.
TGCTCACTATCATTCTTACTGTAAACAAGTATATCATCAAAGAATACAAGAACAAAAGCTTGGTAATCAAGAAAAATGTTGTTCATCATTCTTGCAAATGTAGTAGGGGCATTAGAAAGTCCAAAGGGCATTATCATAAATTCATAATGGCCAGCTTGAGTTCTAAATGCAGTCTTAAAAATGTCACTTTGTATCATACGAATCTGATGGTATCCCGATTTAAGATCAATTTTACTAAAGACATGAGCTCCTCATAATTTATCTAAAAGATCATCTATTCGGCAAATAGGGTATCTATTCTTTATTGTGATCTTGTTAAGGGCTCTATAATGCACATTTGATAAGTTTTATTCTTCTTCTCTACTAAGAGAACTAGTGCACAAAATGGGGAAGAACTAGGCCTTATAAGTCCTTTTTGTAGTTACATGTCTTTTACTTGGTTTTCTATTTCTTTTTGGTGTAGTGGGTCATGTCTATAAGGTGCTTTATGAGGAGGGGAAATACCAGGGACTAAGTCTATGCTATGGTCAAAGCATCCTCGAGATGGTGGTCGTTCAGCAGGATACTCAGACCTAAAACAATCCTTATAAGTGTATGAGTATAATCATTGATGACATTGACAAAAACAATGCATGAATTGAATCCTTTCCTAAATGCACGTTTTACTTGAGCATGACTAATCAATGGAAATGGTTGGAAATCATGTCGTGCAAACAAAGTAATCATTTGAACTTTAAATTCAAAGTTAAAGGTATATGTATGGTAGTCAATGTGTGGGATATAATGATGACAAAACGGGATACCTAGTATCACATTGTAAGATTGCAATGGTGCAATTGAAAATGTTCATGAATCAACATATGGGCCTATGCTAATCGTAACATCTTGCACTTCTCGTGTTACATTATAATCATTACCTTGAAATGCAGCTTTTACTTTATACAAGGAAGGAGACAATTTTAATTAAAGTTCTTGTACTGATAAATGTGAAATGAAGTCATGTGAACTACCATCGTCATGTAGAATTTTAACAAGTTTGTTATTTATAGTACCCTACATGCAAAGTAGAAAATGAAGAGAGATATCGTTACCCAAGTTACTTAAGTCCTTCTCCAATGATTCCACTATCCAAAGAGGAGGAATTTCTTCATTTTGGGACTCCATGTTATGTAATTGAGATGCAAATGGTTTCATGTTAAAGGTCACAATTGGCACTTCGTTTTTCTATGCCTAGGTTTACCACAATTCTAGTAGGTGATTCATGGTTGCTTCTGTTGGGCATCCATCGCTGAAGTTTGTAGGGTAGGTGGTTTGGTAGGTTGCAGAGATGAAGCAATAGGTGTAGTTGAGTAGTTGGATTGTGGTGGATGAGGAAAACTAGAGTAAGATGGGGCACTAAAATTACGTTTCATGGGAAGATTTGGTTTAACAAAAAGTGGTCATTGATACAGTTGTTGTAGATGGATTGACTTGGTTATGGATTGGAATTCTTTCTCTACATATGATAGGCACAATATATAGCCTTGTTCAGGGTTATAGGTCATAGAGTGTGAAGCTTAGCTTGGATTCCCACCTCCAAACCATCTTCTTCTTTCCGTTGATCACCCTCCTTCCATGTAAGGGTTGTCATGCACATCGAGCATGTAAATGGTATTGAGGAGGAAGAAAAGAATCCTTCACTTTATCATGGAAAGCCTTCCACATTGTTGGATGTTGTGTACTGTGCCGTAGGACATTCCACCAGAGTTGCACTTTACCTACTAATCAGTTAATGCAAAATTTGACCTTTTCACTTTCAGCCTATGTTTCATCAATATAAAAATCATCAAATTGTGACAACCATGAAAGGACTAAAGGGACATCCTATGGCCATCAGACTCTACAAACTGGTAATGCTTCACAGAAATCTTGGAATGTGTGCCATTTGATTGGGCAAAGACAATAGCTTTGACCACACTTGTAAGGTTATCTTCATAAGTTTGCATCTTCTGGAGTACTTTGTCACATTGTTGCATCTTGTTCTAAGCGCCTCCAAGTTCATGTCGCAAGAGCTCTAGTTGTTGCTTGAGTGTTACCTCGGGCAGAGGTGACTCACCGAAATCCTCCATGGTGTTCGTAGGGTCCATGAGGATGTAGAGATCAAAAACCTTTTGCTAGATATGTAAAAACAATACTTGAGATTGTTTGAGTTAAAATGTAAAAGGAAGGGTTGTTTTTGGGAATTGAAAAAGTAAGAGAGAGATAAAAGTTGTGTTAAATATAAGAAAGGAGAACTAAAGTGACAACACAAAGAGATAGTGTAGTGGTAAACACTTCCCTAGTGTGAGTGAGGTTGCGGGTTCAAATCCTCCCACCTTGGTGAATATCAAAATAAGTTCTAAACCTTGCATGATGATGGGTTGCATACATGGAGCTGTGTGAGAGAGAGAGAGGGAGATAGATAGATAGATAGAGAGAGAGAGAGAGAGAGAGAGAGAGAGAGAGAGAGAGAGAGAGAGAGAGAGAGAGAGAGAGAGAGAGAGAGAGAGAGAGAGAGAGAGAGAGAGAGAGAGAGAGAGAGAGAGAGAGAGAGAGAGAGAGAGAGAGAGAGAGAGAGAGAGAGAGAGAGAGAGAGAGAGAGGAGGGAGGGAGAGAGAGAGGGAGGGAGGGAGGGAGGGAGAGAGGGAGGGGGAGAGAGAGAGAGAGAGAGAGAGAGAGAGAGAGAGAGAGAGAGAGAGAGAGAGAGAGAGAGAGAGAGAGAGAGAGAGAGAGAGAGAGAGAGAGAGAGAGAGAGAGAGAGAGAGAGAGAGAGAGAGAGAGAGAGAGAGAGAGAGAGAGAGAGAGAGAGAGAGAGAGAGAGAGAGAGAGAGAGAGAGAGAGAGAGAGAGAGAGAGATGAATAATGTATATAGTTATTTGAGTTTATATATGTTTACATGTGTATGTGTGTGTTCTTAGGAGTACCTATAAAAAAATAAGTGTAGATTGAGAAGAATGTAAATGTCTAGGTGAATGCATGTAAGTGTACATGCATATTATGATAGCATCCATGTATGCATGAGTGCATGAACGTGCATGACTATGCATGCATATGTAAGTGTGAAAATGCATGCATGCATAATTTTACGCATTTATGCATGAGTGAGCATGTATGTATGCAAGAGTGCATGCATGTATGTATGTAGGTATGTGCATAGGTGCATGCATGTATGTGAGTGAGAATGCATGTATTAGTGAGGGCATGCATGTATGTGAGTGAGTATGCATATGCATGAGTGTCTGTGTGCATGTGCATTAGTGTATGCACGAATGTTAGAGGATTATGTACGCATGAACATGAGTTTATGCATATATGTGAGTGAGAGTGCACGCATGTGGACATGAGTGCATGCATGTTTGAGAGTGTATGCATGCATGTGTGAGAGAAATATGCATGTAAGTATGGGTGTGTATGTGCATGAATGTATGTATATGCATGAGTGTACGTCCTACTAGCACAAAACTACTTGAGAGCCATAGAGCTATAAATAGATCATGGAAATTATAAACATGTTTCATTAGTTCTTTTTTTGGTCACAACAGACAAATATTAGTAGAGGATAAGATTCTACAAATCCTTGTAGTAGCTAGATTGTGTGCCATTTTAACAAGACAAAATATCCCTAGACCTCCTTCCTCCTTTGGTAAGAAACATTGCATAGTTCGTCTTTACTCGACTACGACATTGACGTTAGGTAATCTAGTGAAATTCAATATGAAATTTACTTCAATAAAAAATAATGAGCTTCAAGATGCAATCATAGAGAGGCCTATTATGGGATCATTGAATTACCCCACTACCACAAGGCCTTACTTAGGGTCTATAGTTAAGGTGCTATTGCACTTGATGCAACACTTAGGGTTGCTAATTTACGTGCAACCATGATAGTACTATGATATCTCAAAGGTACCTTGAATGAAGATCTCTTCTATCCTTTTGAAGATAGTTTGTAGGTGAAATAGTATACAAATGCTAATTGGGCTGACTCGAAAGATGAAAGGAGGACTACAAGTGGATTTGAAGTGATGCTAGCGAAGAAGGTCATTTCATGAATGGTTTCCTATCTTCAACAAAATCGATATAGAGAGCATAAGCACAGGTTCTAGATGCGAGACAATGTGGTTCAAGAAGCTTATGGTTGATTTAAATTTTTAGGTGAATCAATTTCTTTTAATGGCGTTATAACATGAGTTGTGTGTATGTATCAACCAATCCTACATACCATGTTAGGACCAAATTTATACATGTAAAATATCACTACATCATAGAGAAGGGGTTGGCTAAGGAGGTGCAAGTAGAACACATACGTTTTCTACCATGTTCACCAAATCATTGGATTCAACCAAGCTACCAATGTTCAAAAGAGGCATTGGAATGGTAGAGATAGGATGAAGACTCGAAGGTTGAAGCTTGAGGGGGATTGCTGACAGTAATTTCCCAACCTTAGGAGCATATGAACCTTATCCCTAACAGAAACTTGGGGACCCATGAAGCGAGCAGCCAACCACAAGCATTTGTGTATTCAAATTTGAATTTGAATCCCCCTCATAACTCTCAATCCATCACGTGTCTCACTTAGGTTTCATAGACCCTATTTTCAAGCGAATGTGCATCCTAACATTAGGGAATCTTTTCCAAGTCATATTAACACAATTGTCTTAGAATTAATATGATCCTTCTATTTTTATTTATTTTACGATTTAAAAAATCTAGTAGACCACTTTCTAAGAACGATTTTTGCTTGGTTGGGTATTTTATTCTTGCTTTGCGTAGCCAAAGCTCATAGCCTATTTAATCTATCAAGGAGCCAATTAGACTGAGTGTTGAGAAGAGTTCCCTAGTCATATGGTATTAATTTCTTGTAGTATTTGTCTTGTTACAAAGCTGATATAGTGCTCAACCGTTTTCTTGAAGCTGAATTCTAAACACTACATATTTTGAAAGAAATTCGCGAACAATGATCTTAATGTGCATGTCTAGTGAAAGTAGTGAGTATCCTATATTGGTGGCATGAGTTCTAAGAGAAGAATGTTGCATTTTGAGTAGAATAAGTTGCATTAGGAATTTCTCGTACTCTAGTATGAGTGACCAACATCTCAATGGTTATTTCCATAATAACTTAGAGAACCATTCATTTGAGTGAACATATGTATTTTTGAACATAGTTGTGATGCCATTCATCCTTCAACATGGATAGTGAAGCGATAAATTCTCCCATCAATATATTCTATCTTATGGAGTGTGGTTCTATGTAAAGGAGTTTCTCAATTGAGCGTTTTTAAATGGATTATTCCAATTTACTATTCACATTATGAAAAAGTAGTTTTATACCATTTGACATTTGAACTCTTAGGATCAATGAGAAGACTGAGTCTGGGGCACTCATAAAAAAAACCCACGAGCACCTTCATCTTTTCAGAGTCGCAAGGGGCGCTAATTTATCTCTTATCAAGAGCAACAAGATCAGCTAGTTCTTACGGAATATGTTCAGGTCACATGTTCTAGAAAATAAATAGAATGGCATGGATCTAGCTCTAATGAATGAGAAGGTGGTGAGTGTACTTCCTAGTAAGGTGTATTATAACATACCTTTGTTAATTTGTACTACCACAAATATATAAATAGATAATGGAAATTATAAACATGTGTCATTAGGTTTTAGCATCTTTAATGGCATATCTAGTCCCTGCTCATAGTTGGAAACAAAAATAGCTCAAGGTAAGCTACCAATAAAAGAGAAGTCAAGGAAGGAAACGCTAAGGTTGAGAAATTGCTACTTAGATGGAAAGGCTTAAATTTTAAGTTTGATTAAGGAGTGCTAGAGTTCTTAGCATTAGATACTTCACAGAAGATGCTAAATAGCAGAGTAGCATAAGGAACCTACTCGCTCAATGTAATTTAGTAACCTTAAAAGAATGTTCAATAAAAACACTTCTCTTACGTCATTGAGGGCAATGACCTTTGGATGAGGAAGAGAGTGTAAGCCATGAGGCCTAGAAGGTCATCATTATGTGAAGATGGGACAATCACTAATGAGCAAAGTTCCTAAGCTCGAGGTGTATCCGTAGGTTCCACCTTTAGGAGGCAGATTCAATGAGCATGATGACCACATGTCTCACTCAAGAACTACGGAAACAATCTAACTTGTGTGTGTGTGTATCTATTATGAATGTGCTTACTCTTAAGTCTAATTCTAGGATTCCAGAATCCTTAGAATATTTGTGGCTTCATCATTGTATGGGATTCCAGATTGTCTTATCTTGAAGTGCATTCTGTTGCGTTTCCAGAGTCGGTTGGAGGTGATTAAGAGAATATAAAAGATACTTCATTTTATTATTTGCACAAAATTTTGGTCTATTCGATCTTCACAAGCATCAAAAAGAAGTTTGAACTAGAAGAGGTCTCCGTAAACTATAAATTATAAGCTTACGTGATTATCTAAGCGTAATTTCATAAGAACTTTTATAAGTTACGTATGAATTGACATTCTCTTTAACCGTTATTAACATGGGATGCGTTTCTTACGAAGAATGTTTGATGATTTATTTTGTAAATAATTACTGTATAGTTAGTCTCCACTTCACTTTTGGCAAGTGTATACTTAATCTCCCCTTCATTATTTTTGAGTGTCCTGATGAATGAGCATTTCATTCCATCTAGTTTTGCTTTCAACATTTTGAAACGCGATAAAACATGTCTTAAGATTCCTTTCGTAAACGGATAACCCTTTTAAGAAATAACATATCAAAGAACATATTTATTTGAATATCAGAGAAATCATCATGTGAGACAACACGAATCCCACCGTCTTATATGAGCACACTCTGTAGATGCTCCGGATAACGCATTCGACGCGACAACACATAGTTCTCGAGTCTGCTATTATCCTACTTACAGCGAAACAAGCTGTCGTTGGAGTCGTCGGAGATGCATTTCGGACTATATATAGGAGGTAGTTTTGTCGTGGGAATCGTCGGAGCTGCGATTCGGAGGCATATATAGATGACGTTTGGATTGTCTTTCCACCACATAATCGACAATCTATCAATGAAGCTCAGCAGTTACGGAATTGTGTAGTTGACATCTGTATTACAGCAATATCTTCTGGTGCTCATTGCTACCTTTTGTTCATACAACTTACTTTAGCGTAGCAAGGAGTCCTTGCGCTGCTTGGCGGAGAGCCAGACGAGCTCGAGCGACTACTGAGAAGATGGCGAGAACCAAACTAGTGGAGACGGAAATGGGATCGATTCCTTCTGTTTCTTCTTCTCTGTCGTCTTCTACTAGGTGGCGGGCGATTACGTCAAAGGCTAGTTCTGATGACGCAACGATGCGGATCGAACCCAAGTATGAGAATGCCGAAACAGAAGTTTGCTCTCCTATTCCTTCATCAAGTCAGCTCATGGTCTCATCGAGGCTTACTGCGCGTCCTCCAGGCACTTCAAGGAGGACAATCAAGGCGAAACATATGGCTGTCTTTACGATCAACGATGGGAAGGAGGATAGCGACAAAAGCGAGGAAGCCATGTCGATTACTTTGTCGAGGACGAAAGAAAGCAACGACTGCAAGACGATAAGTGTAAAGACGACATTCGTGAAGCCCACACTGAAGAATCCGGTGATCTCCAGTCATGAGAACAACAGAGGAGATGTGAAGCGGAAAGCAGAGTTTGGTACTTCCACTCTTTCTTACAATATCGCCATCCACACCTCTCTTAGACGGCCACAATCCGATCTATTGAAAGAGCTAGGAACGCCCGCTGCTGTGTATATGAAGAACAAGGATGATAGCTATACAGACCTGAACACAGTTTCTTCGATCTCTCATAGCGCAAACCTTGAAACAGCTACAAGACCCGTAACTTGTCTTCCTCTTCCGCCGAAACACATAGTTGCACCTCCTATACTAATCTCGCCTTTGCTTCTTAAGGACGTGGATGGATCAGACGACAGTGAAGAAGAATGGGATGAAAGAGCAAGAAAGTTTTCTGCAGCGGGCGACCGTGAGCCTATCGTAGACCCCTTCGCTGCAGCTCTCGCCATTTGCAAGTCAGAAGCATTATCGGTTTTCTCGGAAGAGGGCCAGAACAATGGTACTCAAGAGATCGACTGCAGCAAACGAAACCTCGTAAAGGCAAGTACGCGGGTCTCATTCTCAGCCACTTCGAAGACAAGAGCTCATAATACTGACAGTGCTTCTTGCACAAGCAGCGGAAGCCTTGTAAGAACGTCTTTCAGACAATGCTTGTCATCGGTCGTGCGACCAATTAGCATGCCTGCTGCTGAATTGCGCGCACCTCAAGTTATCACTTTCAGCTTTACTACCACACCTTTTTCTTGCCAGGTTCAATCCTGCAAGGGGACAGCCACATCAGAAAAGCAGACAAAGCGATGGAGAAAGTTCTTCTCTGTCAACCTCCATCGTCGATGCATGGAAGCTTATTTCTGCATGGGCAAGCACGATTCTGACAGAAAATACAAAGACCGCAAGAATCTTCAGGATAAAATCCCAGATTGTATGGGATGACAGAAAAAAGAGCTTGTTGGCCCCTGGCTATCAGTTGATCTCGTGTTCTCTTGTGATTCGACCTACGAGCGCATCTTCGGGCAGTTAATGTAAAGCAACTTGAGTTCCGTCTTCCGGAATAAAACCATGTATTTCAATCTCTTCCGGCATCAAACCATGTATTTCTTGTCTAGCTTTCTGGTTCAGTATTCTCTTGGCCCTTTGCCAAAGAACCTGATATGATATTCGTTTCCATAAATGGGAGGTTAAAAATCACCTCAAAACCATGCACGCGAATGATCAATAGATCCAATGTACTTGCTTGCTTAAATGAGGCCTATTGATGCGCACACGCATCGTTCACGAAGTTTCTTGTTACCATCATGCATGTCCAACATAGCGAGGATGTATTTCTCTCTCATTTTCGTGACACCAAAAGCTTGATTCACGTAGTTCGAAAGTAATGTTACTTAAGAACGTGGCACTAGGATAGTAGAATTGCTTAACCCTCATCCATCTCTTCCACAATCGGCTGTGAGGTGACTTCCCACTAGTCAGAAAGAAAGCTTGAGGAGAGGCAAACACATCCCAAAGACTATTGTTAACCCAAGCTTTCTAGGCTTGAAGATGAAGAACTTTTATTTTCTTTCTTACTAGAATAGACCAAATATCAGTAGAGAATAAGCTTTCATAAATCCACTTAGCTTGATTAACAAGAAAAGCTTGATTGACAACAGGTTCTAGTCTAAATTTGGGTTCAGCCTTGAACTGAGGCAACCTGGAGTAGTCTAAGCTAGCGGGAATTTTGCTTATCTTTTTGGAGGAATTTGCAGTTTCTTCTATTGTTGTCACCTTGTGCATCCTTTTTTCCTGAAGCAGTAAGAAAAATTTTAAATTAATGAAGGATGGTACAAAAGTGCAGGAGCAAGAGCTGCCCAAATAATAATCCAGAGACAACTTAAAAAGCAAAGACCATATCAAAGAGTTCCTTAGAATTCAAGGAAAGTAGTATTCGTTTCCATCTTGAGTGCAAATAAGAAGAGACTATCAAAGATGTGTTACAAGTGATAAGTGGGCCATCTTTTATGGGTAAGACATTATAAAGAGCACTTTTCCACAAAGTTTTTCTAAAGGAGTACAAACGGTCTTTTTTAGACAATTGCAAAACAAGGAGGTTCTTGCTAGTCTAATAGCCTATAGTTGGGATGTAGTCTAAACTAGTGGGAATTTTGATTATCCTTCATCTATTGTTGTCACCTTGTCGGACTTTGTTTTTTGAAGCAGTAAGAAAAAGTTTTAATGAATGAAAAGTGCAGGGGTAAGGAGCCGCCCAAATAATAAGCCACAACAACTTACAAAAAAAAGATGATATCAAAGCGTTCCTTAGAATTCTAGGAAAATAGTATTCGTTTCCATCTTAAGTGCTGATAAAAAGAGACTATCAAAGGTCTTTTACAAATGATAAATGGGTCATGTTTTATAGCCAAGCCACTATAAAGACTACATTTGTGCATTAGACACACTACTAAAGAAATCCTCATATACCAAAGTATGATCACTAATGAAGTTTTCCCAAGAACTAAAAGTAGTTTTCCAACATTTATGCTCTTTCATGGATAGACCCGTGTTATTCCATAAAGCCAACCAACCATACTAGGGAGATTCTCGTAGTTAGAAAGTAATGTTAGTTAAAAACATAGCAGTAGGATAATAAATTTGCTTAACCCTCATCCATGTTTTCCCCAATGCGCTATGAGGTGACTTCCCACTAGTCAAAAATCTTGAGAAGAGGCAAACACATCCTAGAGACTATTGTTAACCCACGTTTTGTAGTTGAAGATGAAAACATTTGATTTTCCTTCTTATCATAATAGACCAAATAGTAGTAGAGGATACGCTTCTATAGATCCACATAATAGCCGTATTGTTTTCCATTTCGATGAGACTAAATATCACCTTGTGCATGAGTTTTGTTGTCACCTTGTGCATGAGTTTTGTTGTCACCTTGTGCATCCTTTTTTTGACGCAGTAAGAAAAATTTTAAATTAATGAAGGATCGTACAAAAGTGCAGGACGCAAGATCTCCAAATCTAGAGATGACTTAAAAAGCAAAGACCATATCAAAGTGTTCCTTACATGTTGAAGCTGAAGATCAAGGACAAAGCACAGGAGCACATCAAAGAGGTGGATACCCAAGAAGAAGGAGCAAGTAGGGAGCTCCAAGAAGTGTATGTCAAATTTTGAGAAGAAATCCCTATAAAGCTAGTGATTTTCATCACTAAAAACCATTGTAAATACCATTTTCTATTTTTGTAACTCCATTTTGTTAGGAGCTTGAGGAGTATTAGAAGTATCATCCTACCAATTTTCATAATTTTTAGACTTCATTTGAGCCCTCAAATAAGCCCTGGAACCTAATTTTTAACTAGGCCGAACACTAGGTCTGGACAGGGCCAAAACTAGTCAAAAAACTATAAAAAGAGCTAGAGAGCTTATTTTTGAGGTTAGCTTGTTAGAGAATAGAGCTTTGGTAAGAGAAATCATTTGCAATTGAAGCTTTCCCTTGTTCCTCTCTTTGATCTTGCCTTGTGTGCGTGTGTGTGTATGTGTGTGCATGTTGGTGTGCTTTCACTCACACAGTTGTGCCTTCACTTGCTCGTGGTCTTCATACCGGTCCTCACGTCTCTGCGGATTGACATGTAAAGGAGGTGGTACTTACGCTTGAGCTACACCAAATTTTGGCACCGTTGCCGGGGAGAGAGCTTCGAGGATGAGCATTGTGATGGTAAGATCGTAGATTTGCGACGTTGGAAGCTAAAAAAACTGTCATTTTTGCTCATTTTCTGATTTTTCTTCTTCATCTTCATCATCATCACCATCTGCATCTTCTTCCATCTTCTTCTTCATAGAAATTTCTTGTTTTTTAGTGCATTTTCACCATTTTCATACCATCTTTCATGCATTATTGTGCGAGGAGGAGTTAGGAAGTGCAAGAGAGAGAGCAACCGCTTGTGTTTTTTCATGATTTTCTGCACATACGGAGCTCGCCATTGCTCGACGCCAGAAATTCGAAGTTCCCGCGAAAAAAACCCGATTCTGTGATGAAAATCGCGGTTCTGTGAAAAATTCAATTTTTTTTTCTAAAATCACGATTCTCTGTTTCCCGCGTAAAAGCCTTTTGAAAAGAACACGATTCTGGGGTCATTTTCAGAATTGCGATTCTATGGTTGTGCTCAAAATCGCGATTCTCTAAATTTTTGAAAACCATGATTCTAAGGCAAAATCACGATGTTCTAGTAAAAACATGATCTTGAGAAAACATGATTTTCAGTGGGCTCAAAATCGCGATTTTCAAAAACACGATTCTCTGTTAGCAATCCCGATTTTCAAAAACATGATTGTCTGTTGGCAATTGCGATTTTCAAAAACACGATTTTCATCCAAGGTACAAAATCACGATTTTCAGAACACGATTTTCAAAACCACAATTTTCATCCAAGGTACAAAATCGCAATTTTTAGAACACGATTTCCAATCAAAATCCTGATTCTCTGGTCAAAAACATGATTTTGAGAAAAAACGATTTTCATTCAAAATCAGGATTTTGTGGTCATTCTCAAAATCCCGTTTTCACGATTCTCACTCAAAATCGCATTTCTTAGGGATTGCTCAGCATCGCGACTCTCTTGATTTCACAGCAACGCGATTCTCTTGATTTCACAAAATCGCGATTTTTTTTCCAAAAGGTCCTGTTTGCCTGTTTTGCCCCCCAAGAGCCTGATTTGACATAACTTTTTTTCCAAAAGGTCCTGTTTGCCTGTTTTGGCCCCCAGGAGCCTGATATTGGAATAACCCATTGAGTGTGAGAGATGGTGGGTGGTGCGGATGGAGGGACGGTGGGATGGAGGGTTGATTTTAACCCCAAGCCAAGAGCCCAATGAATTCCTTAATTGGAAGAGTCATCTTCTTCATACTCAAAAAGCACCAAAGTAACAACATCAGAAGAACTTTTGCCAAAGCATGTTCGATATGAAAGGGATGATCAGGGAGCTGATTTATGTCTTTGGATATCTGACACGTGAGGAGCCAATTGAATTTCCTTGGCATAGTCATCTGAACTTTATCAAGCATGGGTGTGGAGACAGGATGGGAGCAGAGGTAGTGGAGATGTAGGGGGAAAGAAGGATGTGGGTGTGGGGGCTGTAGGGGAAAAGATGAGGGGGTGTAGGGGGGAGGTGGAGATGGTGGTGGGGGTGGGGTTGGGTGTGGGGGAAAAGATGAGGGGGACGGTGGAGATGGTGGTGGGGGTGGGTGTGGGGGTTGTGGGGGAAAAGATGAGGGGGTGGAGGGGGTGGTGGAGATGGTGGTGGGGGTGGGTGTGGGGAAAAAGATGAGGGAGTGGAGGGGGTGGTGGAGATGGTGGTGGGGGTGGGTGTGGGGGTTTCGGGGAAAAAGATGAGGGTGATGGAGGGGAACAGTGGAGATGGTGGTGGGGGTGAGTGTGGGGGTTGTGGGGAAGAAGATGAGGGGAAGGGAGGGGGACGTGGAGATGGTGGTGGGGGTGGGTGTGGGGACGTGGAGATGGTGATGGGGGTGGGTGTGGGGAAAAAGATGAGGGGGATGGTGGAGATGGTGGTGGGGGTGGGTGTGGGGGTTGTGGGGAAGAAGATGAGGGAAAGGGAGGAGGACGTAGAGATGGTGGTGGGGGTGGGGGTGGGTGTGGGGGTTGTGGGTCAAAAGATGAGGGGAATGGAGGGGGACGGTGGAGATGGTGGTGGGTGTGGGTGTGGTGGTTGTGGCGGAAAAGATGAGGGGGTGGAGGGGGTGGTGGAGATGCGGGGCCGAAAGCACTTCACAGTAGAAATCTGATAATAAGAAGGTAATCTTCTAGTGTGTGTTGAAGCTTTGTCACTTTCTCTAGCATCATAGCTCATAAATTCGAGCATACTCCACCGTTTGATGTGCTGCCACAGCAAACCCGTTTCTCATCAATATGTTGTACATCAAGTCCAAGCATCCATGAGCCCACTGAAATATATCAATGAAGAAGATCTTTGTTAACATAAATATACTGCGCAATTGTTCTTCAGATAATGTAAAATTTTCCAGCTGCATGTCAGTATAGGATTTTCCATCACCAAGCTTCCACCATTCCTTTTCATACTAGCATTGATCTTTCTCAGTTAGGACCTCTCCTGATTTCATGCAACCAATATATGCCCTTGGCTTTTCCATATGGTCACGAAGGAGTGTTGCAAGATCATCAATGTTGATAGAAACATTGTCATCGACTTTAACATAGAAATCAGCATCCCAACCCTCTACACCAGCACTTGTAATTGCTTCTCAAATATGGCAATATGAAATCTGGGATCTGAGAGCATGGGTAGGAGGAACAATATCAAAGCTCTCGCTCACACACAAGAGCTTATGTGAATGGAGGAGAGGGAGCCCGCAGGAAAGAAATATCACGAATATATCACTCGTATATCACTAAGGTTTCGGGATGACAGCCTCGGCCTTCAGGAGAGGTTGACGGATGAAACTTCATCTAGGCAGGTAGACAATCGATCGATCCGGCCCCCACTGGCAGTTCACTTTCGCTTTTCTTAAAAGTGTTGCGGGAGTTGCGGGGAGTTGACGAGGTGGTGGGATGTGGTGGGTCACGGGGGGGAGGTGGCAGGATGTGGGGGGGGGGGGGGGTTGCGGGGTGGGGAGAGGAGGGGGGTTGCGGGGTGTGGAGAGGAGGGGGGGTCGCGGAGGAGGGAGGTGTGGAGGGGCGCGGGAGGGCGTGGTGGGGGCTGTGGTGTGGGGAGAGGAGGGGGTTGCGGGGGAGGGAGGTGTGGAGGGGCATGGGAGGGCATGGTGGGGGGCTGCGGGCTCATAGATGTTTTTGGGGATGGTTGGCTCTATGTTGAAAAATGTTCCTGAGGCATCTTATGATAAAAGAGCTATGTAGACAAACGAACGTGTCAAGTTGGATCATGCCACAGAGAATGAACTTGATTCTATTCATAAGAATGGTATTTGGGAATTGTGATTTTTTTCTAAAAGGAAGCAAAGCTTTACCATTCAAATGGGTATATAATTTGAAATCCATAACAGATAGAGCTTCTCCAAAGTATAAATCATGGTCGATTAAAAAAGGATTCAAGCAACAACAAGACATTAATTTTGAGAAGATCTTCTCAACTATGGTCAAAATTACAACATTATGCATGTAGCTTGGATTATTTGAAAAAGAGGACCTAGAGTTGGTCCAAATGCACGTGAATACTGCTTTCTTGCATGAAGATCTTACAAGAGAGATCCATATGGAACAACAAAAGTGAGAGCTAGAGAAGAGAATGTAGCATGTAAGCTCAAGGGGAGCTGTTTGGGCGGAAAAAATCCCCTATAGAATGTTGTCAAAATTGGCACTCATGAAGTCCCAAAGCTATTCTAGTAGCAATGAGGATCATTGTTTCTACTTTAAGGGATATTTAGATGGAAGATTGATATGCTTGATACTTTATGTTGATGATATAATGATTGTTGGGAAGTTTATAGAGGACTTTTCTCTCTTAAAGACGAAGTTGAGTCAAAATGTTGACATCAGACATTTGAGAGATGCCAAGCACATTTTTTTCATATGTATTACTTGTTTTCAAATTAAGAAAGTAATATAGTTTTCTCTGAGTGAGTACATATAGAAAGTAATTCACATATTCAATATGCATGGTGGTAAGGCATTCACTACACCACTGTCTACATGTGTGAGCCTAGGCAAGAATGATTTTCCCAAAATTGATCAAGAAAAGGAATTAATGACCAAAGTTAACTATCAATGTGCTATTGGTATTCTCATATATACTATGATAACTAGAATATGAGACATTGTATTTGTGGTTGAATTTGAATATGATAAGGAGAAGGCATTCATGAACAAAATCGACTATCAATGTGCTATTGGTAGTCTCATATATTCTATGATAGCTACAAGATGAGACATTGCATTTGCAGTTGAAGTTGTGAGCAGATATATGTTGAATTCTAGCAAGAAGCATAACTGGTGAAATTCATTTTGAAATATCTAAATACCAATAAGAAGATGTGTTCATGCTTAGTTAGAAGTGATGCATTCATTATTGTATACACAAAATTTGACTACGCTAGTTGTGTAGACAATCGAAAGTGTTATTTATTGTACATTTTCACTTCACTAGGAATGTTATTCCTTGGAGGTCTCATCTTCGAGAACATACAACTATTTCAAACACAAAATTAGAGTACCTTATTATGAATGAGGTGTGTAAGAAAGCATTGTGGTTTTCTAGACTTGCATATGACATCGGAATACCTCACCATGTACCTCATTCATGCAGTACTAATTAGTTTGCATTAGCTAAGAAATGAGTCTATCATGTAAAGACCTAGAACATTGAGGTGTGGTATGAATTTATTCGTGATTAAATTTCCATTGAGCACGTTCTACTTGAGAATTTTCGTACTCAAGCAGATGCAACATATGCCTTGACAAACCCTCTACTGCATGATATCTTTAGAAACTAATGTTACTTGATGAGGTTCACTTGATCGTGCACTCCACATTGACTTGTAAACTATGTAACATGCCCATCATGTGGAAGGTTTAGCTCATATAATCATATTCATATATTCTTCCTAATTCCTTTTTTTTTCCTCCCTACTTCATATTCCTTATATTGGACTTCAATTCTAAACTCTACATATTTTGAAAGAAGTCAAGGAAGCAAAAGGCTAAGGTTGAAAAAATGCTAATTAAATGGCAAGGCTTAAATTTTAAGTTTGATTAATGCGTGCTAGAGTTTTTAACATTATATACTTCACAGAAGATGCTAAATAGCAAAGTTGCATAAGGAAGCTACTCGCTCAATGTTATTTAGTAACCTTAAAAGAATGTTAAATTAAAAAACTTATCTTACATCATTGAGGGCAATGATCTTTGGATGAGGGAGAGCGTGTAATCCATGAAGCCTAGAAGGTTATCATTATGTGCACATGGGACAATCACTAGTCAGCAAAGTTCCTAATGTCGAGGTTTATCCGGAGGTTTCACCCTTAGGAGTCAGATTCAATGAGCATGATGATCATATGTCCCACTCAAGAACTATGGAAAGAATCTAACATGTGTGTGTGTGTGTATTATGAATGTGCTTCCTCTTAAATCTAATTCTAGGATTTTCTATGAGAAATTTTAACATCCTTAGTATCTATTTGCCTTCATCTTTGTATGGGATTTCAGATTATCTTATCTTGAAGTGCATTTTGTTGAGTTTCCAGAGTCGGTTGGAGGTGATTAAGAGAATATAAAAGATACTTCATTTTATTATTTGCACAAAATTTTGTTCTATTCGGTGTTCACAAGCTTTAAAAAGAAGTTTGAACTAGAAGAGGTCTCCGCATACTATAAAGTATAATCTTACGTGATTATCTGAGCGTAATTTCATAAGAACTTTTATTACTTTCGTATGAATTGACATTCTCTTAAACCGTTATTAACATGGGATGCGTTTCTTACGAAGAATGCTTGATGATTGATTGCGTAAATAATTACTGTATACTTAATCTCCGCTTCATTTTTTGCAGGTGTGTACTGAATCTCCACTTCATTATTTTTTGAGTGTCGTGATGCATGAGCATTTCTTTCCACCTAGTTTTGCTTTCAACATTTTGAAACGCGATAGAACATATGTCTTAATATTCCTTTGGTAAATGGATAACCCTTTTGAGAAATAACATATCAAAGAACATATTTATTGAATATCAGAAAAATCATCATGTGAGACAACTTATATGAGCACACTCTGTAAATGACCACACATTGAATGCTTCATGTTTGAAGGGTATTCCCAAAGGCATTTTAACCTATATTTCCATTGATTATGTGACCATTAGGGCCCGAATCTCTTATTTAATTTGGAAGCAGCTTTAGCTACATATCCTCATTTGGTCCTCAGCACCTCTTTATGTATGCAAAGCACTTGTTTGCAAGCAAAAGATAATTTAGACACACTACTAAAGAAATTCTCAAAGACCAAAGCACCTTCACTTATAGATTGGTTCCACGAACTAAAACCAGCTTTGTGAAATTTATACTCTTTGATGGATAGAAAAGTATTATTCCGTAAAGCTAACCAACCAAACTAGGGAGATTCTTGTAGAAAGAGACTAATGTTAGTAAAAAAAATGTAGCATCAGGATAGCAAAATTGTTTAATTCTCACTAGGAAAAGAGCTTGAGGAGAGGGAAATAGATCCCAAAGACTACTCCTCACCACAGAGTGAGTTCCTACAGTAGGCTTATAGCCACAAAGTGCAAAGAGAGGACCCTTGTACGTATGTAGGTATATCCCAATGAGTACTAGTCCATTTCTTTTATAGGCTCCAATAGGCCAAGAGAGCCTTGCCGATTCCCACGTTTACTATATATGCACCGATTGATTTCCCCAAATTTTGAGGGGTAGATCAAATATGCCACTAGCTTTGAATTGGATCCTCAAGAATAGGCAACCGTCACGAATGGTTGGCGGCAATAGTCATTTCTCCACTTTCACTTTTACCACTTACACTTTTAGTGTCACTTTTGCATGCAAGCTGAGATCCTCATTTACATGCCGCCCACGATATTTGAATGACTCTTAGAAGCACATCCTTCACATAATTCTTGTAATAGCTTTTGACCTTCATCTATTGTGTGTGAGAGATGGTGGTGTGGATGGAGGGATGGTGGGATGGAGAGTTGATTCTACTCCACCAATCTAAGAGCCCAATGAATTCTTTAATTGGAAGAGTCATCTTCTTCATACTTGAAAAGCACCAACGTAACAACATCAGAAGAACTTTTGCCAAAGCATGTTCGATATGAAAGGGATGATCACGGAGCTGATTTATTTCTTTGGATATCTGACACGTGAGGAGCCAATTGAATTCTCTTGGGATAGTCATCTAAACTTTATCAAGCATGGGTGTGGAGAGAGGATGGGAGCGGAGGTAGTGGAGATGGAGGTGGAAAAGAAGGAGGTGGGTGTGGGGGCTGTGGGGGAAAAGATGAGGGGTTGGAGGGGGAGGTGGAGATGGTGGTGGAGGTGGGTGTGGGGGCTGTGAGGGAAAAGGTGAGGGGGTGGTGGGGGAGGTGGAGATGGTGGTGGAGGTGGGTGTGGGGATGCTGGGGGAAAAGATGAGGGGGTGGTGGAGATGGTGATGGAGGTGGGTGTGGGGGTTGTGGGGGAAAAGATGAGTGGGTGGTGGGGGAGGTGGAGATGGTGGTGGAGGTGGGTGTCGGGGCCGTGGGGGAAAAGATGAGGGGGTCGTGGGGAAAAAGATGAGGGGGTGGAGGGGGAGGTGGAGATGGTGGTGGAGGTGGGTGTGGGGGATGTGGGGGAAAAGATGAGGGGGTGGTGGGGAGCTGGAGATGGTGGTGGAGGTGGGTGTGGGGGCTGTGGGGGAAAAGATGAGGGAGTGGTGGGGGAAAAGATGAGGGGGTGGAGGGGGAGGTGGCGATGGTGGTGGAGGTGGGTGTGGGGGCTGTGGGGGAAAAGATGAAGGGGTGGTGTGGAAAAAGATGAGGGGGTGGTGGGGGAGGATGAGGGGGTGGAGGGGGAGGTAGATATGGTGGTGGAGGTGTGTGTGGGGGCTGTGGGGGAAAAGATGAGGGGGTGGTGGGGGAGGTGGAGATGGTGGTGGAGGTGGGTGTGGGGGCTATGGGGGAAAAGATGAGGGAGTGGTGGGGGGAAAGATGAGGGGGGACATCTTGTAATGTTCTGCATAAAATCCAGCTTTATCTACAATGTGAGCAGGCAAATGGACCTCTATGGAAGTCTCCCAATGCACCCATGCCCATTTATCATGGTGATCATCATGATCCGGCATGTAAGCAAGGCGACTTTTCGGTCCTTGTGCAAGCTTTGCTTTAGACCATGTTTTCCTTCCATCCGTTGATACATCAACCCTTTATATACCTCGCCCTTCAGAGACAAGGCATAACCTTTAACAATAACCTTCCCTTTGCCGTCCCTTTGTTGTCTAAATGCGATCCATCTTCACGACAGCAAATTGCACAGTGCATAATGGGTAAGAAGTCTCCTATGGAAGTGAAATAATAACAAAATCTAAAACAAAATGACAACCTTGTACTATTATTAGTACCTTTTCAATAATGCCAACTGGCGCAACTCGATGTTGATTTGCTAGGGTATCTCAGAATGGTGCCATCTTGGTGGGTTCAAATTCAGTTTCTTCATTGTGAAATCTGGCATCAAATTAATGCTCGAGCCTCCATCTATGATCACACGTGTGAGAGCTTCATTCTTTATGAAAGCAGATAACCTTGAGCTTTGGTAGTCGGCCAAGGGTGCAGGGGGAAAATCAACCATGAAACCATCTATGCTAGGTGGCTGGCTCAAGTGAGTAGAGTGTATAATTTTTAATAAGTCACTTCTTATTTTTGAGTCCATATTTATGAGTTCGTACAGACTAACCTTGTGGTGAATATCTTTCAACATCTTCTCAATGTTTACCTCATGTGTGTCTTCTTGCAGACTTGTTGGTTGGTCTCTTAATGAAGTAGCCATCCTTTCATAAGCTCCTTCAATGTTTGCTTGGCCCTTCCATCCAGCCTTCTTTTCCTCCTCTTTATCCCTGAGTCCTTGTTTTTCCTCTCTACGGATTGTTGCTGCTTGTCTGACTCTAGTCATCATGGGCATTGCAGAGGATGAAACAGCATAAGACTAAGTGTTCATACCTTCTTGTGGAGAGACTGCAATCATGTGGATTGGAGCAGGATGGCTTCTTGGGCAATCTCTGGTGTAGTGATCCTTAGCCTCTGGACAATGCTGACAAGGAGATGCATCTTCTAGAAGGGAACACCTATTTTGTATATGGCCATGCTCACCACAACAATAACACATCAAAGGCCTATTATATCTAGGCTTCATTGGACGATTGTCCTCTCTATTAGGTGCATTTGAAGTACTAGCATAATATAAATCTAGAGCTTGAGGGTTACCTCATTGTTGTGTACCCTTGAGGTAGTAACAGTCTCTAGCTTCATGCCCATCCTTTCCACAAAATTGACAACTTACTCTGTTAGGACAATTACATTGGAATGTCCATTGTTGTTACATATTGTACACCAAATCTGCCTTTTTATATCTTGAATGGTCTGCAAATCTTCTAACTCATGGCGAAGTTGGGCTACTTCATCATCAGTGCAATGCAGCAGTGGCAAGACCTTCTCTTCTTGCTGATTTTGTTGCATTCTCAATGCCTCCAGTTCCTTCCTCAGTTGCCCAATAGGGTCTAGTTCTGCAGCATAACTCGGTTGTGTATCCCCTTCAAAATGTTGCCTAGCTTCTTCAATGTGTGATGCTGCTGCAACAAAATCATTGAGGGTTGCATCCAATCTAAGAGACTCATGGAGCTTATGCTGAGATGACCTGGGTAGAGCTTTTTCTATCCATTTTTTAACCAAGAAATCACCTAGAGCATGTCAAAGACGTGCAGCAGGTGCTTTTGTCCTAGTGTGAAGTTCATGGAAGGATTCACCTAATCTTAGCCTTAGATTCTCGAGCTGGTCTAGAGCTCTTTTTGAGGAGTCACTAGGTCGAAATGTCTTTGAGAATGCCGTCATCGGAGCCTCCCATGTAGCAAATGGCCATCTGCATATTGACTATACCATTTGTGAGCAAGGCCTTCCAATGTGGATGGGAAGAGTACCATCATTGCATCCTCTCTATTCTACAGACCTTGTCCACGACATAAGGAGATGAATCTCCTCACATGATCATCAACATCCTCATAAGCTTGTCGCTTGAAGGTAGGGAACTTGATATTGAGTCTGGAGAGTAAATGAGAGAGATCCTCCATTTGCACTGGTGTTTCCTCTGACGTATCTGAGGAGACGTCTAATTTTCTCCTATGCTTTTCTTTTGACAGCGGAGTCGCACCCAAATCAATGCATAAATTCAAAGGAGGTAGAGGGGATGTTGGTGTTGGAGCAAGTCTATGACAAGCCTAAGTATTGGCTTGAGTCCCACAAAGTTATAGAAGAAGCCTTAAAATGAAGGCTATGTAAAGTTCACTTGTGAACTACCTCTTGTAACTTTCGAAGAGTTTACTTAATGTAAAAGTGAAAGAATCTTAAGTGGTTGAGTCCACTTGATCAAAAAGGGAAAGATCAGCCACAAATTCATGATTTGTGGTAGGTAGAGAATCAAATCAATCACTAATTGATTGGAGAGTGATTGAGCGAAGTTAGCCTCCCAAGCTCAACTATAAATAGTGGTAGCTTTAGTCATGGTTAGAGAGACCTATGTGAAGACCTCCAAGAGCTGAGCTTTATGCCATATCAAGGTGTGATTTCAAGGCACACATATGTATCAGTCATTCCATTGTATTGTACAAGAAATATACTTTCATTTCTCATGATCATTTGAGTTCATATTTCCATGTTCTTGTGAAGTGTACTACTCACTGCCATATCTCTCAGTTTTCTCAGTCAGATTGCAGGGATGGTTTCTCTGCGCTTGGGGCATCATTTTCAGTGATTTAACTTGGTAAAGTTAGCTCTCTATATCTAATATATGCTCACTAATTTTCAGTTCATTTGGGTGTTTCAATCTTCAGTTATGTTGAGTTGAAGTCAACAGTGTCTGTTCATTTTCACTACTCTATCAGGTACCCGACTCTTTTACAACAGAGCAATTTCTCAGTGTCTACTTACCCACATTCAATGATTTAAAGCTTGTTGGATTTGGCATACTGTCTAGTATAAGCATACAATGTTTCATAATCATTGTATTCTTAAATCTGGAGTTATGTTCATTTTTCTGCTCACTGGTCTCATTACTATAGCAGCCCATGAAAATCGAGATGATGTCATCACGTGTTAAATATCTTTCTCAGTGTGTGGTTCATTATTTTTTATGCGATTACTCTTGAAAGTTAGCTCTTTAAGTTAAATAGACTTCCCCAAGAGGAATTAAGCTAATTGTTGCAGTGCTCAGAGAATTATGCAAAACATTGGACAGGTGTATGAACCAAAATAGCAAGTTCTTCAACACCGAGCTAACTCCAACTTATCTGTTTTGATCTATCTTTTTTAGAGTGATCTTCCAAGGTACATATGGTGTCTAATACATCCATTGGCAAGCTAAAAGGGCCCACCATTTACTCCTAGAGTTCATTTGGCTGGTGTAGATCAAGGATTTTGCAACACCTCTTCATCTTCAAGCACATACCTATCCATCTCTTCACAGTGGTATCAGAGCAAGGTTGGACAACATGGCAGATGGATTTCCTTCATCGATTGACAAATTGGACAGAGGTAACTACTCAGCTTGGTCATTAAGAATGGAAGCTTATCTCCAAGGTAGAAGTTTATATGGTTATGTGGCTGGAGATGAAGTTATGCCAAGTTTCAGGAACAAAAGTCAACGAACACAAGAAGAGCAAGAAATATTGAGCACATGGTGCTCCAAGGATGCACTTGCAAGGTCTTATCTCCTCAACTCTATCTCAGATTTTTTGTTGCCTCACATTAGAAGTTTTAAGACATCTCAGGAAGTGTGGGATGCACTTGAAGCTTTCTTCTCTTCAAGTACTAAAGCTAGGAAGCATCAACTATGGTTGGATTTCACAACTCTCAAGAAGGCTCCCAAACAAAATGTGAATGATTTTGTCACAAAGCTCAAGGACATAGCAGATCAGTTGGGAAGCATTGGAGAGGTAATAGATGAAGAGCAAATTGTAAGGCAGGTCATCAATGGCTTGAAGGCAGATGACAAGTGGGAAGCATTTACCACATCTATGGATTTGTACATGGACATGCATGTACCTAATTTCAATACACTCATTTGACAACTACTTACTCAAGAGGCAAAGCTTATCAAAAATGGAGAAAGCTCTAAAGGTAATCAATCTTCAGCTTTATACATTGATAAAAGCAAGTCCAAATATAACAAATGAAAGGCAAAGAAAGTGGATGATGAAGCAAGTACATATCAAGCTAACTATGCAGGTAGAGGAAGACATCGCAGAGGTAGAGGAAGAGGAGGTAGACAAGGCAGGGGGAGATCCCAAGACTCTAACTCATGTTCTTTTGGTGGACTAACTAATCATACAACTGAAAATTGCTTTAGGAATTCCAGGAATCAAAGAGGCAGAGGATACAATAGAGGAAGTTATGGCTAGAGGAAGGCTCAAAAATTATCATGGCAACTACAACAACTACAATCATTCAAACTATCAAGGAGGCTAGAAAGGAAAGAGAGACTTCAATAACTACACAGAAGACTCAAACAAAGAGGATTCATGATTGATCATGAACATGGCTATGCCGCAAGGTAAATCTGATGACCATGTTTTCTACATAGATTCAGGTTGTTCAAATCATGTGGCAGGAAATGTGGCACTCCTATGAGATTTAGAAGATCCAATGAATAAGCATGAGCTACAAACAGGAGATGACACAAAACATCCTGTGGAGAAAATAGGCAATGTCAAAGCACCTGATGGAAACATCAACCTACTAAGTAAGGTACTCTATGTCCCTACCATTACAAAGAATTTGATAAGTGTTGGGCAGATAGTAGAGAAAGGGTTGCAAGTCAGGTTCACAAAGGCAGGAGCATTTGTTGAAGATCCAAGTCAAGGATTTAGAAGAATTGCAAAAGGTGAAAAGACAGGTAGATTGTTCACATTTGAATTACAAGACACTAGAAACATTGCTCTCTTTAATTATGGTAGTCAAACACTCACAGAATTGGAAGTATGGCACAAAAGGTTAGCACATATTGGTGAAAGGTCATTAAAGCAAATTTGCAGGGACCAAAGTGTACTTGGACTCCCTAACTTGTCAAAACAACATATGATTTATAAGTGTAGTGCATGTCAATTTGGAAAGTCTCACAGGTTACAATTCATGAAGAAAGGTTATATACATGGAGATCTCTTGGAGTTGGTTCATACAGATGTATGGGGACCTAGCAAGGAAGCTTCAATTTCTGGATCAAGGTATTATGTCTCCTTTATTGATGATTGCAGCAGATGGACTATCCTATTCTTTATGAAACACAAAGATGAAGTTTTTTCATGTTTCAAAAGATATTTGGCTCTTGTGGAGAATCAAACAGGTAAATCACTAAAAAGGCAAAGGTCAGATGGAGGGGGAGAATACTTCTCCCATGTGTTTGATTCTTTTCTTCAAGAAAGAGGAATCAAAAGAGAGGTAACTACAAGGTACACTCCTGAGCAAAATGGGGTGGCAGAAAGGAGGAATAGGACAATTGTTGAAGCTGCAAGGTCCATGTTAAATGAAAAGCATTTACCTAATTATCTATGGGCTGAGGCTATACATACATCCACTTACTTGATTAACAAGATGCCTTCAAAATCCCTTGATGGGATGACTCCATATGAGGCTTGGAATGGAAGAAGACCAAGCTTAGATCATTGTAAAATTTTTGGATGTATTGCTTTTGCTCATGTTCCTTCATAGGTTAGAGGCAAGATGGATCCAAAGGCAGAAATGTGTGTATTTATTGGATATGACAACAATCAAAAGGGCTACAGGTTATACAACCCTACCAACAAAGGATTCTTGGTAAGCAGAGATGTAGTTTTTGATGAAAACAATTCATGGTATGAAGATTCATGCAGGAAGGTCAATTTACCATATGATCTTGAAGAAGATTTTCCAAAGCTTGGTAGAGAACAATCGAAGATTGAAGAACAAGACACCTCAGAGGATGATGAAGAATCTCAAATGGAAAAGATCAAAGCATGGAAGTCTAAAGGTAAAGCAAAATTGCAAGAACTTGGACATGAGGCAGAATCATCACATCATGGCCTAAAAAGATCTATGAGGGAAAAGAAAAAACCAGAAAGGTATGGGTTTGACACCTCATTAGTAACTAAACATTCTATCTACATAGCACATGACATAAACCAAGAGGAGCCGTCATCCTTTGAAGAGGCCAAGGCAAAATCAAAATGGAAGCATGCGATGAAGGAAGAGATTGAAGCACTTGAGGAAAACAACACTTGGGATTTGGTGCCCAAGACTTCATCCATGAAGGTAATAGGCTCAAGATGGGTCTATAAACTCAAGAAGAATTCTGATGGTTCTATTAATAGGTATAAGGCAAGGCTTGTAGCAAAAGGCTTTGCACAAACTTAGGGAATTGATTATGAGGAGACCTTCTCTCCTGTGGCAAAGATGCCTACTATTAGGGTTTTTCTTAGTATTGCCTCTTCCAAGAATTGGAAGATACTTCAACTAGATGTAAAGAATGCATTCTTGAATGGTTGGATAATAGAAGAGGTATATATGGCACAACCACGTGGTTTTGAGAATCAAGTTTATCCTCATTATGTGTGTAAACTTAACAAAGCATTGTATGGTCTCAAGCAAGGCCCAAGAGCTTGGAATTTCAGGCTTGTTTCATTCTTGCATGACAAAGGCTTTCAAACAAGCAAGGAAGATCCTTCACTCTTTATTAAAAAGAGTAATTATGTGGTCATCTACTTATGTGTATATGTAGATGATATTATATTGACAGGAAATGATGCAGATGGTATGAAGAAGATCAAAGGTCAGATGAGAGAAGAGTTCAAGATAAGTGATTTGGGTTCACTTACCTACTTCCTAGGTTTGGAAGTTATCTACAAAGATCATGGTTTGTTTCTCCCTCAAAGAAAGTACATTAAGGACATGTTGGCAAAATTCAAGATGCAAGATTGTAAGATTGCAGGTACTCCAATGGAGGTCAATAACAAATTGAGCTCACATGAAGGTGAACTCATAGAGGACATCACATCATATCAAAGTCTAGTGGGTAGTCTCAACTATGCCACATTGACAAGAGTAGATATATGTTACAGTGTGAGTGTGCTAAGTCATTTTATGCACACACCAAGGAAACCACATATGGATGCTGCCAAAAGGATTCTCAAGTATGTCAAAGGAGCCATAAATGAAAGTCTTTATTATCTTTATGTATCAGATTTAGGTTTGAAGCTATTTTCTGATGTAGATTGGGCTGGCTCCAAAGAAGATAGAAGGAACACTTCAGGTTATCTTACCTTTGCAGGTTCAAAGCTTATTTCATGGTCATCCAAGAAGCAACCCACAGTTGCTCTCTCTTCTACTGAAGCTGAATATAGAGGTCTTGCCATAGCTACACAAGAAGCTATGTGGATGAAGAAATTATTCAAAGATCTTGGATTGGAGTTTGGAACTCCAACTATTTATGGTGACAATATGAGTTCTATTCATTTGTCTGCTAATCCTATTTTTCATGAAAGGACTAAACATATTAAGTTCATTATCACTATGTAAGAGAGAAGGTTCTAAGCAAAGAGATTCAAATATCATATGTGTCCACTCATCAACAATGTGCAGATATTCTAACCAAAGAATTGGATGGTACAAAGCTCTGCAAGTTCAAAGCCATGATTGGTTTGCAGGTAATCTTGGAAGATTGAAGACCTCAAGCATACTTGGCTTGAGGGGGAGCTGTTGGAGCAAGTCTATGACAAGCCTAAGTATTGGCTTTCGAAGAGTTTACTTAATGTAAAAGTGAAAGAATCTTAAGTGGTTGAGTCCACTTGATCAAAAAGGGAAAGAGGAGCCACGAATTTGTGATTTGCCGTAGGTAGAGAATCAAATCAATCACTAATTGATTGGAGAGTGATTGAGGGAAGTTAGCCTCCCAAGCTCAACTATAAATAGATGGCAGCTTTAGTCGTGGTTAGAGAGGCCTATGTGAAGACCTCCAAGAGCTGAGCTTTATACCATATCAAGGTGTGATTCCAAGGCACACATATGTATCAGTAAGTCCATTGTATTGTACAAGCAATATACTTTCATTTTCATGATCATTTGAGTTCATATTTCCATGTTCTTGTGAAGTGTACTACTCACTGCCATATCTCTCAGTTTTCGCAGTCAGATTGCAGAGATGGTTTCTCTGAGCTTGGTGCATCATTCTCCGTGATTTAACTTGATAAAGCTAACTCTATATATCTACTATAGGCTCACCAATTTTCATTCAATTTGGGTGTTTCAATCTTCATTTATGTTCAGTTGAAGTCAACAATGTCTGTTCATTTTCACTTCTCTGTCAGGTACCCGACTTTTTTACTCATCGTGTCAGAGCTGTTTCTCAGTGTGTACTTACCCAAATTCAATGATTTAAAGCTTGTTAGATTCAACATATTGTCTAGTATAAGCATACAATGGTTCATAATCATTTGATTCTTAAATCGGGAGTTATGTGCATTTTTCTGCTCACTAGTCTCATTACTATAGCAACTCGTGAAAATCGAGATGATGTCATCACTTGTTGAACATCTTTCTCAGTGTGTGGTTCATTATTTTTTATGCAATTACTCTTGAAAGTTAGCTCTTTAAGTTATGTAGACTTTCCCAAGAGGAATTAAGCTAATTGTTGCAGTGATCAGAGAATTATGCAAAACATTGGACACGTGTATGAACCAAAATAGCAAGTTTTTCACCTCTGAGCTAACTCCAACTTATCTGTTTTGATCTATCTTTTTGAGAGTGATCTTCCAAGGTACATAGGGTGTCTAATACATCCATTGGCAAGGTAAAAGGGCCCACCATATACTCTTTGAGTTGATTTGGTTGGTGTAGATCAAGGATTTTGCAACACCTCTTCATCTTCAAGCACTTACCTATCCATCTCTTCACAGTTGGTTCACTAGTCGAAGATATAGCTGACTTTTTAAGAATCCTTCGTACATGAAGAGGCTCCTTATCTACTCGCGTATGGGTCATGTACCTACTTGCAAGATGCAATAGGGCAAAAATAGTGAGAAAAAGACTATTTACTATCCTCAGAGCCTCTCACAGAAATGCAAGTATCCCACTCGCTATGCCAAACTGTAGAGGAGGTACTGGGGTATCCACTTTTAACAAGAGTAGAAAATATGCACTTCCAGTACTTCCTCTACTCAAGGGAGATCCTCCTTAGGGAAGTATACCCTTTAACATTTCTGTGAGCAGGCAGATCACAATAATTGCACAGTAAATGTGGACACTCAGAGAGAAGATCAATGACAATGGCAATAGTGAAGGAGGAAACGACTCCTTAGTGCACACAGATATTACAATATAGGCAAAAGAAATGCTCTAATGTTGATGCTCTGGGATAACATGCCACTCCAGAACTAAATAGCATCAATACAAGAGATTCATCCAATCCGTACAATGAACACAACTAGATGCAGACTAGCAATGAACAATACAAAGTATGAAGACCTGCTCTAAGGGAAAGAGCATGAAAATGCCATTGGCTCACACTGAAGGACAAAACCAAGCCACTCTCTTCACACTATAGTACTATTAGCCCTTCACTCGGAAGCCCACGCTCTGTATCCTCACCACAGAGTGACTTCCTACAGTGAGCTTATAGCCACAGAGTGCAAAGAGAGGACCCTTGTACGTATGTAGGTATATCCCAATGAGTACTATTCCATTGCTTTTATAGGCTCCAATAGGCCAAGAGAGCCTTGCTCATTCCCACGTTTACTGAATATGCGTCGATTTTTGCCCCAAAATTGGAGGTGTAGATCAAATATGTCACTAGCTTTGAATTGGATCCTCAAGAATAGGCAACCATCACGAATGGTTGGTGGCAATAGTCATTTCTCCACTTACACTTTTAGTGTCACTTTTGCATGTAAGATGAGATCCTCATTTACATGCCGCCCGTGATATTTGAATGACTCTAGCACATCCATCACATAATTCTTGTAATAGCTTTTGACCTTCATCTATTGTGTGTGAGAGATGGTGGTGTAGATGGAGGGATGGTGGGATGGAGAGTTGATTCTACTCCACCAATTTAAGAGCCCAATGAATTCTTTAATTGTAAGAGTCATCTTCTTCATACTCAAAAAGCACCAACGTAACAACATCAGAACAACTTTTGCCAAAGCATGTTCCATATGAAAGGGATTATCAGGGAGCTGATTTATGTCTTTGGATATCTGACACGTGAGGAGCCAATTGAATTCTCTTGGGATAGTCATCTAAACTTTATCAAGCATGGTTGTGGAGAGAGGATGGCAGCAGAGGTAGTGAAGATGGATGCGGAAAGAAGGAGGTGGGTGTGCTGGTTGTGGGGGAAAAGATGAAGGGGTGGAGGGGGAGGTGGAGATCGTGGTGGGGGTCGGTATGGGGGCTGTGGGGGAAAGATGAGGGGGTGGTGGGGGAGGTGGAGATGGTGGTGGAGGTGGGTGTGGGGGTGGTGGGGGAAAAGATGAGGGGGTGGAGGGGGAGGTGGAGATGGTGGTGGAGGTGGGTGTGGGGGAAAAGCTGAGGGGGTGGTGGGGGAGGTGGAGATGGTGGTGGAGGTGGGTTTGGGGGCCGTGGGGGAAAAGATGAGGGGGTGGTGGGGAAAAAGATGAGTGGGTGGTGGGGCAAAAGATGAGGTGGTGGAGGGGGAGGTGGAGATGGTGGTGGAGGTGGGTGTGGGGGCTGTGGGGGAAAAGATGAGGGGGTGGTGGGGAGGTGCAGATGGTGGTGGAGGTGGGTGTGGGGGCTGTGGTGGAAAAGATGAGGGAGTGGTGGGGGAAAAGATGAGGGGGTGGAGGGGGAGGTGGAGATGGTGGTGGAGGTGGAGGTGGGTGTGGGGGCTGTGGGGGAAAAGATGAGGGGGTGGTGGGGAAAAAGATGAGGGGGTGGTGGGGGAGGATTAGGGGGTGGAGATGGTGGTGGAGGTGGGTGTGGGGGCTGTGGGGGAAAAGATGAGGGGGTGGTGGGGGAGGTGGAGATGGTGGTGGAGGTGGGTGTGAGGGTTGTGGGGGAAAGATGAGGGAGTGGTGGGCAAAAAGATGAGGAGGGACATCTTGTAATCTTCTGCATAAAATCCAGCTTTAACTACAATGTCAGCCGGCAAATGGACCTCTATGGAAGTCTCCCAAAGCACCCATGCTCATTTATCACGGTGATCATCCTCATGGGGCATGTAAACAAGGCCACTTTTCAGTCCTTGTGCAAGCTTTGCTTTAGACCATGTTTTCCTTCCATCCGTTGATACATCAATCCTTTATATACCTCGCCCTTCAGAGACAAGGCATAACCTTTAATAGTAACCTTCCCTTTGTCGTCCCTTTGCCGTCTAAATACGATCCATCTTCAGGACATCAAATTGCACACTACACCGGAAAGTCCATAAGTGGTCCCCAATTTATGTTATCCCAATCCATAGAGGGGGGAAGAGGAGGGGATGGTGGGGGTGCGGGGATAGGGGGCTCGAAGGGGATGGCAGGGGAGGGGGAAAGGGGGGCTGGGAGGGGATGGCGGGGATAGTGGGGTGGGGCTGCGAGGGGATGGCGAGGGTGCAGGGATAGGGGGCTGGGCAAGAATGGCGGGGGAGGGGGAAAGGGGGGCTGGGAGGGGATGGCGGGGATAGTGGGGTGGGGCTGGGAGGGGATGGCAGGGGAGGGGGGAAGGGAGGGCACCGTGGATGGGGGTGGCAGCAGGGATAGTGAGGTGGGGATGTGAGGGGATAGTGGGGTGGGGCTCGGAGGGGATGGCAGGGATAACAAGATGGGGTTGGGAGGGGATGGCGGGGGTAGAGAGAGAGAGGGAGGGAGGGGGTGGGGAGAGAGAGAGAGAGAGAGAGAGAGAGAGAGAGAGAGAGAGAGAGAGAGAGAGAGAGAGAGAGAGAGAGAGAGAGAGAGAGAGAGAGAGAGAGAGAGAGAGAGAGAGAGAGAGAGAGATTGCACGACGGTGAGGGAGAGAGAGAGAGAGAGAGAGAGAGAGAGAGAGAGAGAGAGAGAGAGAGAGAGAGAGAGAGAGAGAGAGAGAGAGAGAGAGAGAGAGAGAGAGAGAGAGAGAGAGAGAGAGAGAGAGAGATTGCATGACGGTGAGGGATAGAGAGAGAGAGAGAGAGAGAGAGAGAGAGAGAGAGAGAGAGAGAGAGAGAGAGAGAGAGAGAGAGAGAGAGAGAGAGAGAGAGAGAGAGAGAGAGAGAGAGAGAGAGAGAGAGAGAGAGAGAGAGAGAGAGAGAGAGAGAGAGAGAGAGATTGTGTGACAAGCCAGGGAGAGAGAGAGAGAGAGAGAGAGAGAGAGAGAGAGAGAGAGAGAGAGAGAGAGAGAGAGAGAGAGAGAGAGAGAGAGAGAGAGAGAGAGAGAGAGAGAGAGAGAGACTATGCGATGGCCAGGGGGGGAGAGAGAGAGAGAGAGAGAGAGAGAGAGAGAGAGAGAGAGAGAGAGAGAGAGAGAGAGAGAGAGAGAGAGAGAGAGAGAGAGAGAGAGAGAGAGAGAGAGAGAGTACACGATGACGAGGGATAGAGAGAGAGAGAGAGAGAGAGAGAGAGAGAGAGAGAGAGAGAGAGAGAGAGAGAGAGAATTGTTGCGACACTACAATAGAGAAGAAGAAAAGAAAGATTCGATCCCATTTTCATCTCCACTATTTTGTTTCTTGCCATCATCTCAGTATTTGCTCCAGCTTGTGTGGCTCTCCATCAAGTAGCGCAAGCACTCCTTGCTACTATGAAGTAAGCTATATGAAGAAAAGGTAGCGATGAGCACCACAACCTCTTGCTGCATTATAGATCTCACTACACAACTCCATAACTGTTGAGATTCATTGATAGATTGTCGTTGATTGCATACTCAAGTGTCAACTCTATAGTGGAGAGACAATCCAAACATCTCCAATATATTCCATCGAAATGCAGCTCCAACTATTTCCACGACAGGTTCTTTAGTCGTAAGTAGCACAAAACCACCTCCTATATATGCATCCGAAATGCATCTCTAACGACTCAAAATACAGCATGTTTCATCATAAGTAGGAAAACTGAAACTCAAGTCAACTGAGAGTGTCTTATATCATGGAGGCCTATAATCTAGAGCCTAAGTTTGAGGCTCACATTTACAGAGTGTGGTCACACAAGACGGAAAGATTCATGTTCTTTTACACGATGATTTTTGTGATACTCAAATAAATTTGTTCTTTCATATGTAATTTCTTAAAAAGATTATCCGTTTATGAAAGGAATATTAAGACATATATTCTATATCGTTCCAAATGATGAAGTGGAGATTAAGTATACAGTAATGTTTATGATCGTAATAGAATAGATTATTCTTCCGTTTAATTTAGAAAAAGGGATCAAAAGAATAGAGACCATCATGTTTTTACGAAGTAAATCACATGGTAATAATAAATTCAGACGTAAGTAATAAAAGTTCTTATGACTTTACGCTCATGAACATGTAGTAATCCTAGAGAATCCATGAAATAAATCGTTCATAACTCGAGTTATTTGGTTGTGTATGCTATTCATGTAGACGAGGCACTAAGGTAAAGTATGCATGAAGATGCACGAAGGATGATGATCCTTGTTTAGAAACTTAACAAGAACGTCTATAGGAGCATAACGATAATAAGGTAAGTGATGAAGACATTGGCCATGGATGGATAAGTTTTCTGAGTTAGTTTTTATAGTATATGGATAACTTATGTAGTTCAAGCTTCTATTTAAAGCTTGTGAAGATTGAATATACCAAAATTCAATGCATATATACAGACGAAGTAGGTTATATATTATCCAAATCACCTCCAATCGATTCTCGGAACGCAACAAAATTCACTTCAAGATAAGATAATGTGAAATCCCATACACTGATCAATGTAAAAAGATTATAAAGATATGAGAAATTCTCATAGAAAATCCTAAAAATAGAATTAAGGGTAAGCACATTCATAATACAAAAACACACACACACACACACAAACACACACACAAGTTAGATTGTTTGCATAGTTCTTGCGTGAGGCATCAAATCAACATACTCATTGGCTCTATCTCCTAAAAAGAGAACCTCATAATTTACCTTGAGCAAGGGACCTTGGCTAACGAGTGATTCTTCCATATGCACATAATGATGACCTTCTTGGCTTAATGGCTTACATTCTCTTCCTCATCTAGAGATCATTGCACTCAATGATTTAAGTGTTTTGATTGAACATTCTTTTAAAGATATTAAATAATATTCCTAATGCAATTTTTAAGTGATTTTCAAATTCAAAATTGGGCTCCAAACATCACTATATACATGGCTTATAAGTCACATTTTTTGTACCTCCATGAGTAGGGCTTCATGCCATATCAGAGTGTGGTTTCAAGGCACACATATGTAGGAGTAAGTCCATTGTAATTTACAATCAATATACATTCATTTTCATGATCATTTGTGTCAATATTATCATGCTTTTATGAGTGTACTATTCACTACCATATCTCTCAACTTTTCATGTGAGTTTGTAGAGATGATTTCTCTCATAATGATCAATCATTTTCAATGATTTAAGTTCTTAAATCATTAAAATTTTAAATCAATGATTTAAGTTCTTAAACTTTTCTCCTTAAGTATAATATAAAATCACAAATTTTCATTACAATTGGGTTTTTCAATGGTGAGATATGTTCATTTGAAGTCGCCTATATCTCTTCATACTTTACTTCTCTCTCTCAGCATTCCATCATAACAATGATTTTCTTAGAGCTTGTTCTCAGTATGTAGTTGATAATTTTCCATGATTGAAAGCGTACTACATTCAAGATACTATCTATTACATGTCTACAACATTTCATAATCATTACATCTTGGAATCTTGAGATATTAATATATCTTTGTTGATGGTTCTGAGGACTCCTACAGCCCATGAAAATCATGATGACGTTGTGACTTGCTAAACTCTTTTTTCTTCATATAGTCCATACTTTTTTATGAAATCACTTATAAGTGTTATCTTACAAAGTTGATAAGAGTTCCTTAAAAGGAATTAAGTTAATTTCTAGTGTGGGCAGAGAATTACTCGAAACACTGAACAGGTGTATGCACCAAAATAGCAAGTTTTTTACCCTTGGTTCAACTTCTATCTATCTGTTTTGATTTATCTTTTTGACAGTGATCTTCCAATGTACATAGGGTGTCTAATACATCCTATGGCAACATAAAAGGGCCCACCACATATCTTTGGAGTTCATTTGGCTCATGTAGTGCAAAGTTTTTGCAGCACCACTTCATCTTCATCAAGTACAAATCCATCGCTTCAGAACACACATGTACTCTTCACTCGACTCATGTATGCTTACTGGCATACAACTCACTAACTAGTCATTCCATGCAGATACATGCACATACAAAAATGCAAAATCACACTCACATACACATATTCAAACACTTGACAAAGTCTTGTACTTGACTACACACTTTCAAAGCACATCGTATACACATATTTGGTTTTGTTTGTAAATAATATGCATTTCTTATTTAAATTGGTATTTGCTTTTTCCCTTTTTTTATTTAAAGAACTAGCATAATCTGTCTCTCTCTCTCTCTCTCTCTCTCTCTCTCTCTCTCTCTATATATATATATATATATATATATATATATATATATATATATATATATATATATATATATATATATATATATATATATATATCTCCATGTCTCTCTCTCTCTCTCTCTCTCTCTATATATATATATATATATATATACATATATATATATATATATATATATATATATATATATATATATATATATATATATATGTGTGTGTGTGTGTGTGTGTGTGCATGTGTGTGTGTGTGTTATACACACATCCTACACAATAGCCCATATGCACAAATCAACACTTACATTTATACCATAGGTATATACATGCATACATAACCACATTCGCTTATAGAATTACATGGACATAAATTTAAGAAGGCATACTTATAACCATACAAATGCACATACATAAATACATATAAAGGCATATTCACTTATGCACAGAAATCGACATGCTGACCCTTAAGCCCATACATTCATACTAAGATAGATATAGATACACTTACATACATATGCACCCCAAACATATACAGCAAATATACATATCATTTCACACATATACCATAGAAAAGAACACATTCAGTTAGCGAAGACACATAACCCACGTAGATAGGTATTGAGACACAATAGTTAATACACACACACACAAACAGATGCATTGATTCATACACATGCACATCTGCAAAATGACATACAATAAAAACAAATACATATTCCACATATGTAATTACAACCACAGACATAAATACACACAAAAAATGACATAGATAGATCCACACATATTAACATACTTTAACTTGAACACATTCATCCAAGCATGCACATATGCAAACATATATGATCACAAAAGTCACACAGACATACATACACATATACATGATCACACAAAAATCACATAGCAATTAGGGTAACCACATTTAAACTTACATACATAGAAACATATAGATACAAATACATATTTAGCGTATTCAATAACGCATTATAACACAAAAATATATACGAGCATACAAAAATCCAAACATTCACACACATCAAGGCACATGCATAACATTTTTACGTACACAAAATCACAAACACTCCAAGGTGCACACACAACACAATCATACAATCATATAGACATAAACGATCACAAGTCACTTAGGGATTGCCACACAAAAGAAAAACACATTAAAACACTAATAGGCCCAAACATATATACACAAACAAACAACACACACACATGCAGTTACATATGAGCACAGATCTGCACATCATGGACATCTCCACAACTTCACAAAAATATTCAATCAACAACTTCACAACTTCAAATCTACTTAATATATTTTGCAAAAAATGAAGGTACGAAAAACCCAATCTTAGTACTTTAAAATACAAGAGACGGCACACTCATCTTCCTAGATTATAAGCAAACTCTTTTTTTTTCAATGTTTTTCTTTTACTATTTTCTTTTCTTAATTATTTACTTAATTTTAATTGTTTTGAAGTATATCATTTTATTTTCTTATGTAAATAATTACTTTCTTTTTATTTGATAATTTTCTTTTTACTTTTCCCTATTTATAATTATTTCTCATATTTTCTAATTCTCTCCCTAAGTTCTTGTCCTATATTTTAATAGACACGTTCTTATTTTTATTTAATTTGTTTTTACTATCCGAAAATCTATCTCAATTTAAACAATATGTAATAACTAACTAAATAGATAAGTATCATCCTGAAACAAACAATTTTGAATTCCCTAGTCATAAAACTTATTTCATTAAATTTATTACTCTCTCTCTTTCTTTCTCTCATTCTCTCTCTCTCTCTCTCTCCAACTCTTCCTTCTGCTCCCATCTGAGCATACATGCTACCCATCCATAACTATCTTCCTTGCTCTCCCTCTATCTCTCTTTCTCTCTCTCTCTCTCTCACTCTCTTGTCTCCCTCTCTATCATTCTTTCTCCCTCTCTCTCTCTAATTCATCAACCCTTGCACATCGAGGAATACTACTCAATCACTTTCTCCTATGTCTTCCACCTAGTTAATTCCAGAGTTCCATCACCAATAAAAAGTTGAGTGATTGCAAGGAATTTATCGAGATCAATAATGAAAGGGAAATAGTTGTGAACATATGTTTCATATTGTGCATCCTCAAGAGGTACAAGAGACCCATTCTAGAGCATATTATCATATTTGATTACTCCTCCCACTTTCACAAGCTTTACACATCTCTCATGGTAGTTCACATAATTGTCCTTGTCTACCTCCACATATATGAAGTCAAAGAATGCAAGGTTTTCATGATTAAGAGGCATTTTATGGAGATGAGGTACAATCAAGCCTTCAGGGAATTCCACCTTTTGAGCCAACCTTGCCTTTTATATTATTGGTGCTTCTAGTTCATAGTTATCTCAATCCACCTCATTATCTACTTTTTCCAATCTTCTAGTAATGCAAGTGTAGTGGTGAGAAGACAATATCGTGTGTACATAGCGATCTCCATTTCTCAATCCTATTTCTTCTCTTTCTATCCGACCACACCCATTATCACCTGTCTCTTCCCCTAACTCTTGTAAAGCTCTCTCCCTCTCTCTCTCTCTCTCAATATCTCGATCTCTCTATCTTTCTCTCTCTCTCTCTCTCTCATCTTCATAACGTGTAGGAAAGAATGCATAAATGAAACCATACACACAAAAATAATCAATTATATACACACACATACAAACATACACACTCATGCTTCACTCCACTCATACATGCTTACTTACACACTGTATCGCGGCAATCTTTCCCCCCTCTCTCCCTCTCTCTCTCTCTCTCTCTCTCTCTCTCTCTCTCTCTCTCTCTCCAGCCCCGTGCCCCACAAACTCTCTCTCTCTCTCTCTCTCTCTCTCTCTCTCTCTCTCTCTCTCTCTCTCTCTCTCTCTCTCTCTCTCTCTCTCTCTCTCTCTCTCTCCCTCCCCGTAGCCACCCCTCCCCCACCCTCCCCTCCTCTTTTCCCCCACCACTCCCACAGCCCCCTCTCTCTCTCTTTCTCTCTCTCTCTCTCTCTCTCTATCTCTCTCTCTCTCTCTCTCTGTCTCTCTCTCTCTCTGTCTCTCTCTCTCTCTCTCTCTCTCTCTCTCTCTCTCTCTCTCTCTCTCTCTCTCTCTCTCTCTCTCTCTCTCTCTCTCTCCGTAGCTACCCTCCCCCGCCCTCCCCTCCTCTTTCCCCCCACCACTCACGCAGCCCCATCTCTCTCTCTCTCTCTCTCTCTCTCCCTCTTTCTCTCTCCCCGCGGCCACCCATCCCCCGCCCTCCCCTCCTCTTTCCCCCCACCACTCCGGCAGCCCCCCCTCTCTCTCTCACTCTCTCTCCCTCTCTCTCTCCCCAAAGACACCCCTCCCCCGCCCTCCCCTCCTCTTTCCCCCCACCACACCCGCAACCCTCTCTCTCTCTCTCTCCCCTCTCTCTCCCCGCAGCCACCCCACCCCCCCCCTCCCCTCCTGTTTCCCCCCACCACCCCCATAGCCTCTCTCTGCGCCACCCCCTCCTCTCTCCCCCCACAAACCTCGCCCTTCCTCCTCTTTCCCGCCACCACCCCCAGCCACCACCCCCGCCCTCCCCCTCCCCCCCACCCCCGCAGCCCGTGTCTCTCTCCCTCTCTCTGTCTCTCTCACACACACACAGACACTCATACACATACTGTCACAAACATCCCTTTATGTTTTTATATGTTTACTAAACGTGTAACCAAAAAGAGTAGCCTTTGAAGTTTCGACAATAAT
The DNA here is from genome assembly GCA_020310875.1 of Ceratopteris richardii. Lineage (NCBI taxonomy): Eukaryota > Viridiplantae > Streptophyta > Polypodiopsida > Polypodiales > Pteridaceae > Ceratopteris > Ceratopteris richardii. The sequence continues at coordinate 36,903,792 of CM035408.1, read as the reverse complement.
TGGAGAGCAAGAACTCCAATGATAAGCCATATTGTTTGACTGATCTGCGAAGCTCGCTGCCAAAACATGGTTGCACTGTCGTTGCTATTGGTATTACATTTTGTGACTGTATAACGATGATGTTGGTGAGAAGAGGAAGTGCGAAGGAGTACACTGCCGAAGGATCCTTGGGATGGAACACGGGTGTCGATTACAAGTCTTGGGCTTCTGAATACACCTTTCACACTGAGGATTCTCTCAAATTTGATTATGCTAGAGGATTCCATAATGTTCAACAAGTTAGAGCAAGTGATTAAATTGGATGTGATTCATCGAACGCAATCGTGTCGGACGCTAGAGGTAGTACAGTGATAAAGTTGGATAAGGCTCAAACTTACTACTTCATATGTGGAACCCTTGGACATTGTGAGCGAGGGATGCTAGTGAGTGTCACGGTTTCTGATAGCCTTGCTCCCAAGCCATCTCCTTCTACTTCATCTGTTCCAAAACAGCAGAATAATCCATCTTCTACAACCATGACCCCCCCTCCCCTCCTCTTTCCCCCCACCACCCCCACAACCACCCCCCCCCCCCCCCGCCACCCCCTCCTCTTTCCCCCCACCACCCCCGTAACCACCTCCACCATGTTCTCCCCCTCCTCCATCTCCACCACCTCCACCACCATCTCCCCCTTCCCCTTCACCTCCATCTCCTCCATCTCCTCCTCCTCCATCTCCTCCTCCTCCATCCCCTCCTCCTCCATCTCCACCTCCTCCATCCCCTCCACCTCCTCCTCCTCCATCCCCTCATATTTCCCCCCTCAGCCCCCACAGCCACCTCCACCACCTTCTCTCCCTCATCCATCTCCACCACCTCCACCACCATCTCCCCCTCCACCTTCACCTCCTCCATCTCCTCCTTTGATGGCGATTAACTTTCACTCTGATACCACTGATGATGAGCCTTCTTACGACTCTAATAACACTTGTTAATGGTCATCACGGCAAAGGCTTGAACCTTGTCAGGCCTACGGAAATTGCTGCACCACCGAGTAGAGAGCTAAGCTACAGTGATATAGAACACCTTTGTAACCAACAGTAGCTTAGCAAGATTACTGTCACTTAACTATGTTAAACTACGACTTGAATTCCACCGGAACTTCACCAGACTGTCACTGAGATGTCACTAAAATTTTACCGGAATATCACCAGAATGAACTTTGATTCTGCTCGTGATTACTTCAAATGAATTTATGTGAAGTAAGGAAGTGATACGTGAGCTTCCTTCAGTGAATGAACTTCTTCTTGAAGTTTAAAGAAAACTTCATAGTTCTGAAGTACCACTTTTCGGTTAGACTTTGTACTGTGTGTACATATCCTTTCCACCGGAAACTATGATCAGCTGAAATTAGAGACGTCTAGCTACAAGAGGAGCTATCTCTCATACAAAGCTTCAAATTCTACTACGAGATATACTTCGTTGTTCTACTGGAAATACTCGCTTTCTGAGAAAACTATAACTGACCGAAGATGCGTTTACTGAGATATCTTTGACCGAGACATTCGTTTACTGAGAGAGTACCGAGGGACACGTTTAGTAACGAACTGTAACTGTTAATGGTTAACGAACTTTCTACTGTAACACGAAAGAAAAACTTAGATTCTTCACATGCGAACAGTGCGCGCAAACTTCCACATGAACATGTGTTTTCTATTAGAGAGGATGTGTACAAATTAGCTTGGCCTCTTCTTGCTCAAGCTATAGAAACTCTCCTACACTGAGTAGTTTCTTATTACCATCCCTCTCACATGAATACGTGACATTCCAGGTTTCTGTTATTCATCTGTACATACACGATCTATGGCGTCTTCTGAGAACTTCTCATTCTCTCTTCACTCATATGCGATCTCTCATCATCCCCCTTCTTCTCATCATCCGAGTCCTTCAATCCTTGGTGTATATATACACTTTTCTTCTGCGCTCTTCCATGCTCTCATTCTTTAATTCACATTATGCGCGCATTATGTGCACACCGTGGTTTATTGCTCTGTTACTCGTACAATTCTTGATTCTAGTTAATGGACTGATTTCGCACGCTGCACAACTGAGGCTTTTGATTTTCTGAAGATTCCATTTTTTTTGTCTTTTATGTCTGTCTGTATGTCAAATTCGTGAGTGATTCCTCAACAGCTCCCCCTCAATCACTAATTTGACCTCTTCCGGTCTTTCATATATCTTTCTTTCTTTTATACCTGCCATTTCTTTGAATCTGCTTGTCTTTGTTCCATCCAAACTTTTTGTCAAGATATCTGCTATCTGATCTTTCATAGGAGTGTAGACTATTTCTATCTCTTTCTCCATTACCTTTTCCCTTAGGAAATGATACTGAATTTCTATGTGCTTTGTTCTTGCGTGAAACACCGGGTTTGTTGCAAGATATAGAGAGCTCATATTGTCTCCATGTATAATTGGTATACTTTGATCAATACCCATGCTTTTGAGCAACGTCTGCATCCATATTACTTCTTTTGCGGCTTCTACTAATCCTTTATATTCTGCTTCTATTGACGATAAAGCTACTGTATGCTGTTTCTTTGAGGACCAGCTTACTAGCTTATCTCCTCGGTATATCATATACCCGTGTGTTGATCTTCTATCATCTTGACTTCCTGCCCAGTCTGAGTCATTGAATGCTCTCAGCTTTATATCTGATGTAAAAGGATAATATAATCCTTCCTTTATAGTTCTTTTGATATATCTAAGAACTCTTTGTCCTGCAACCCAATGTTGATTTGTCGGACAATGCATAAACTGTGAGAGAACTCCCACCGGATAGCTGAGATCCGGTCTTGTTAGTGTAGCGTAAATTAAGCTTCCTACTAACGACTGATACTTCTTCATATCTTTGAACTCTGTACCATCATATTTACTGAGTTTATGATTTACTTCAAGCGGTGTTAAAGCTTCTCTGCAATTCTCCATATTGAACTTCTTCAGGAAGTTTAGGAGATACCCTTTTTGCGTAACATATACACCATGATCTATATATGTGATTTCCATACCTAGAAAGTATGATAACTTTCCCAGGTCACTGATTTTGAATTCCTTTTCGAGCAGTTTCTTCACCTTTATTATTCCTGCATCTAAGGTGCCTGTAATTATTATGTCATCTACATAAATACAAATGTAGATCATTCCTTCTTCTGTTCTTTTGATGAGTAGACTTGCATCTGCCTCGAACTTTGGTATCCAAGCTCATTGAGATACTTCACAAGTCTGTAGTTCCAAGCTCTTGGAGCTTGCTTCAGTCCATAAAGTGCTTTTCTTAGTCTACACACATGTTCTGGGTATCTGGAATTTACGAAACCTTCTGGTTGTTCCATGTAGACTTCGTCTGATATATATCCATTCAGGAATGCATTCTTTATATCTAGTTGACTTAGCTTCCATCCTTTTGATGCTGCTATAGCAATCACTATCCTTATGGTTGACATCTTTGCCACCGGACTAAATGTCTTGTCATAGTCTATGCCATGCGTCTGAGCATAGCCCTTGATAACGAGTCTCGCTTTATGTCTGGGTATCCTTCCATCTGCAAGTTTCTTAACTTTGAAAACCCATTTATTTCCGATTACTTTCTTACCATTTGGTTTAGGAACAAGCTCCCATGTCTTGTTTTCTTCTAGTGCGCTGAATTCTTATTCCATTGCTTCTTGCCTTTAGCTTCATCATAGCTTTGAGGTTCATCATCATCTTTGACCATATATGCATAATCTTTTTGAGTTATATAAGTTGTATCATACGAGTACCTTTCCGGTTGTCTTCTTACTCTGTTTGACCTCCTTAGCTCATATTCTTCGTGTGTATCTGAATACACGTCTTCATCTTCGTTTCTCATACTTGATCCGTCCTAGACGTACTTGCCTGCGTATAATCTTCATCTTTATTCACCTGCACGATTGATTTTCCTTTTTCTTTCCTTTTTATCTCTTCTTTAAATTCTTCAGCTGTATGACTCCGATCTGCATACCAGCTTTTCTGTTCATCAAAGGTTACGTCTCTGGAAACAGTAAATTGTTTCGTTAGAGGACTCCATAACCTGTAACCCATCTGCTTTTCATCATATCCGACGAACACATATTTCTCTGCTTTCGGTTCAAGCTTATGTCTTAGTTGAGACGGTATATAAGCATAAGCGACTGATCCAAACACTTTACAATGATCAAGTGTTGGCTTCTTTCCCCACTAGGCTTCATAAGGGGTCATTCCTTCTAACGTTGTACACGGTAATCTGTTTAGCAAGTATGTAGCTGTATTTATGGCTTCAGCCCAAAGATAATCTGGGCAATTCTTTTCTTTCAGCATAGCTCGCGCAAACTCGACTAGAGTTCGGTTCCTTCTTTCTGCTACACCGTTTTGTTGTGGTGTATACCTGCAGGTTATTTCTCTCTTGATACCTGCATTCCAAAGGTAATCATTGAATTCTCGGGAGAAGTATTCTCCTCCTCCATCAGACCTCAGTCTTTTAAGCTTTCGACCTGTGAGTCTTTCACCATATGCATGAAAATGTCTAAAAGTTCCAAACACTTCTGATTTCTCTTTCAAAACATAAAGAGTTATCCATCTTGTTGCATCATCAATGAAAATGACATAATACCTTGATCCGCTGATTGATCCTTCTTTTGTTGGTCCCCATATATCTGTATGTATGAGTTCTAGCACACCATCATGTTTGAATCCTTTCTTCTGGAAAGGTAACCTGTGGGCTTTTCCCACCTGACAAGCTTCGCATTTGTGAATCATATGTTGGTTCTGTACGTTCGGTAATCCCAATACAGACCCATTCGCTGTCATAGCTTTGATTCCTTTTTCAGTGAAATGACCTAATCTCTTGTGCCAGAGATCAAGCTCTGTAATCACCTTCTCATCATGTGTGAGCAACGCTTGGCCAATGTTCCCTTGTACTCTTAAAGTAAAGAGTCTTCCTTGTTTCTTACCAGAGACGATCTGATTGTATCCGTTCTCGGGATCTTCTACAAATACTCCTTTGTTTGTAAATCTGACCTGAAAACCTTTCTCAACTATCTGTCCCACACTAATCAGATTTTTTGGTATTGTCGGAACATACAAAACATTGGTTAGCAAATCTGCTCCACTCTTACATTTCACCTTTCCAATTGAATGTACGCTATGTCTTGTATTGTCACCTGTTTGAACAGTATGACTCGAACTTTCTTTTTCCAGTTCTGACATCAGTTCTATGTTTCCTGACAAGTGATTAGAACATCCAGAGTCAATGTAAAATACCTTTAGATCTTCCTTATCAGATGTGCTGATTGAGTTCATCATCAATGATGTATGATTTTCATTATGTGTGTCATTTGCGTAGTTGTTATAGGTGGTGTTGTAGGATTGGCCCTGTCCCCAACTTCTTGTTCCACCTCTACCGTAGCCTCCTCTTTGATTTTGTCTATCCTTTTGGAAGTTACCTTGATATCTTCTGCTTCTGCATCTGCTATTACTGTTCTGATTTTTATTTGATCCCTGTTGGTTGTGCCAACAGTCATGCGCCAGATGATTACTTAGTCCACAAATCCAGCAAGCTTTCTTGTTGGTATTCTGACTACTTCTTCCTCTTCCAAAACCTCTTGCTCTTCCTCTGCCAGTGCTTTTACCTCTTGCATAATAAGCCTGAGAGTTCGACTCCTCTTCATCTTTTGACTTACCTTTATCTCCTTTCTTTTTGTTCTTCATGTACATTGCAGAGCTTTGTCCTTTATCTCCATCTCCTTTAAGATCTTGCTCATATGTGAGCATCAAACCAAGCAACTGATTTAAATCTGGTACAAAGTGATTTAAGGAAAGTTCAGTTGAGAGTACGAAAGGTTTCCACCTTTCATCTCCTCTTAACCCTGTTAGCAGTTGCGCTATCAATCTGTGATTTTCGACATCTTCTTTTATGGATCCAAGACTATCTGCTAGATCCTTCATTTTAGTGACGTAGTCACTAATTGTTAGGCTCTTGAGCCCACGGAAAAGATGGTTGTGAAAGCCTTTATTTTGCTCAAACCCCTCGGAATCGGTCTACTTGGATTACCTAGAGCCCACAATTATCTCGCAATGGATTCTTCTTATGGCTGTGCACTAGCTCATATTTTCCCGGCAAACACACCAAAATGATGGGTCCTAAGCCCAACAAAAAAGACCTATTTGCTGCCCAATTTGCTTGTACGATGTTAGCTTCTTTTTGCTCTCAATCCACGATTCATCTCGAATGTAACTGTGGAAAGAGAAAGGAATGGAAACCAGTGCCCGAACAAAAACCAAGGACCAACTATAATAGCTGACTCTCGCAATTGCATTCTTCCCTCACTCACAGATCCACACATTTACACATATAGGTGCATACACATACACCCATACTCTCATCCTCACACTTACCTTCTTTCACTCACACCCCCCCCCCCCCCGTGCACAATTATGCCTACATACCCACATACATCCGCATATTCTCTTACACTTATAATCTCACTCTACCTTTCTTCATAGCCCTTGATGACTTAATCAAAGCCCCCTTTCGACTCAGAACATACAAGCTAACACGCTAAGCATGAAATCAACGAATGAGACAATTCATGAAAAGATCTCGAGAATTCCCAACTTCGTGATAACCGTATTCATGTGCACCCGTTCCTAGCAAGAATACCCTCTTAACCCCTTATGGCTATTAAATGGAACTAACCTCTCTTCTTCTCCGCACTGCTCCTCTGATGTACCTCGTAGGTTCTTCTACCTCCCGAGTCATGGATTTCTATGCCTTCGATTAGCAAACCCCTTCTGGAGGAAGACGACATACCTTCTTACCTAAGCCGCACCCAAACTCTTTTAGCAAATGCTGCCCAATAGTCAAGGACTTACGAGTTCCAGACCTACGGCCTGTACCATTCTCCTCAATCTTCCTACTAGAAGGTGGTGATGTCACCCAGCCCCACACTCCTTCCTTATCCGTCCAATCCCATGCCGGCTGCCCTCTTCTCTCCGTCAAATCACTAGCACATTTCAGTATTTGATGTCATCTCTACCTCACAACATTAGTAATAATTCTTACCAAACCACATTCTCTCCTCCACACTTTGTGCACTTCCAAAACCTCACCATCTTGCTTCGAGTACGTCTTCCAGACTTGACGGAAGTTTTACACAGTTCACAACACTATCACTTATCTCAAGAAAATCATAAAACAGAGTTCAGACTAGTTACCATATCATAATTCCAGTGCTCATACGAGAAAGAAGGCTTCTTCATCAGGTAAGCCATAAGATGAAATTCAGAACAGTTCAGCGCACGAAGTTCGTCTCTAGAAGTTCTAGGATGTCTTAATACTGTCAAAGTCTTCCACCATCAGTCGTTGTCAATTTCATGGACTTCTCATCAGACATATAACTCCTGCCAGATGTTAGCTTATCGTTGCCATCGCAATGTGGTCAAGAGATGAAAGGAGTTGCATAATTTAGTACTTAAGGCACTCCCGTAAAGCTCCTGTCTTTTTTCTGTGTTGGCTTTTAGCGCACCATTTCCTCCATTCAGCGTCGCAGCAGCCCTTGTATCCTCCTTCCACCGATAATCAGTGATCCAGCATAATATGCCGAACCCCCCTTGGTCGTGATCAGAGCGAGAGAGGGAGAGCTCCCCCAATCAAGAACATGCCATAAATCGCTTTCCCTTCTTGGACCTACCACTTCCTTCTGCTCGTAATACCCTTGAAGTGGTTAAGATCTGACAAATCAAAATAGGGTCTGACAGACACTAATCCTTGCACCCCAACAAGAGTATCCTCGATGCTCTGTAATGCCCTGTCAACCTCTCTTGGCAGGTGCTCAATCCACTATTCCCTTTCCATCTCTCCATCTCTTTACTACACGCTGTGGCACACCTGAACCTCCTATACGATCTGACTTCCTTAGAAAACTCCATATATTCCATGGCAGCATGCTCGCAGCACGCCTGTCAATTGTCCTGCACGTCGCTACTGAGCCATTTTCATAATTCATTGAAGAACCCACACTCGATGGTGAGGCCCTGAGATCTACCACAAAAACAGCTTCTGTCGTTCCTCCATCTACTGCGGTGGACTTTCCAATGATCTTCCATCATATCGAGCTGCTTACTCAACATATCTCTCGCATGTCTATGAAGTCATTAGCTTCGTCTTGTAACCGATGGACTGTCCAATCCCCCACATGAACCTAACATTCGGGGCTAAAACTTCTCCGCTTGACTGCGGATCTTCTCCCCAATGAACCTTGAACTACCTCTATCTCTGTCTATCTGCACACCTCCTTTCCTCCACATGATATGAACTGTTGCCCTCCGCTTCCACCTCTCTTGACGATTCCCAAGAGTGAACAGCTAATATGCATCCCCGAAACTTGTTTTTCCTCTGTAGAGAATGAGTCCTTCCCCCAACTGCGGACACCATGAATATCCACTCCACAAAACAGATCAGGTTCCTTGGATGGAAATTTCATATCTGTAGCCTGTATGCTTGGAGGTCTGTCATCTTCTTATTATGAATGAACATAGAACTTCATGAGAGTAGCACATTTCTGAGATCTCTCATTTGCCCCTGTGCACATGTATCTTTCACAACAGCCTAGAACGACTCCCCTTCTGCTATCTTTCCCAGCATGGCAACGAGTTTCTATAACAAATAAGCTGCACTAAGTTTTCCATTGGCAAAGTACTCCTTGCCCCCACTGTGGTACGATAGCAGATGATGAAAAATAGGGCATCTGGCCAGAGATCTGTTAGACCTTGATTCCTCTAAAACGAAAATTTCCTCCCCCCCGCGATCTCTCTGATGGGCACACCTACCATTGAAAGTAGCCGAGATGCCCCAATTGACTCCTTTCTTCTCCTCAGCCACACCGTGAGAATAAATTATCTATTGAGAGAGAGTCTCCCCCTACCACACTTGTATAGACAACACCCGCACTGTTGGTCTTCTCTTTACTAAAGAAAAGAAAACAATCCATCAAACACACACAGATCCCTTTTTTCGTTTCTCTCTTGTGCGCCTCTAATAGCCGTGGCTACTGCTCAATGGTCAAGCGATCCTGAGTTCAAGCTTTGTAAGATTACCAATAAGTCTATCTTGCTTCGTAGAGAACGGTAGAGAGCCCTTGCTCTGGACCTTCAGATCCTCCTCCCCCCTTATCTTTAGCCGGTCTCACCCCCCTTATCCATTCGTGGAAAAACGAGAGGGAGCAAGAGACCCCACACTTACCATACATGTCCACTTAAGCAGACCCAAGAATGGTATTATCCTGAAGCATCCTATGGCTTTCAAACCTGTCATGAATTTCTTTTCCCTTTTTGATTGCACCGATGCTTCCACAGGCTTTCAAGATACAAGTGTAAGTCACTGCCTCAGGTGACATGCCCTCATCCTCCATTTGTTTGAAACACTTCAATGCGTGCTCACCTGGACCCTTCTGTGCATAACCGGCAATGATGGAACTCCATGCCACAACATCACGAGCTGGGAGCTGTTCCAAAACTCTCCTTGCTTGGGGGAGAGCCCCACATTTGGCATACATATCCAACAATGACGTACCCAATACAAGATCATTTTGAGGCAATCCCAACCTGACAATCTCTTTATGAGTCTGTTCTCCCTTCCCAATATCTCCTAATATGGCACAGGCCTTCAGTACATTGGAAAAAGTTATTCCGTTTGGTCTGGTCCCATCATGACACATCCGTTCAAAACACTCTAATACTTGCTCAGCTTGACCTTGCTTTGCATACCCTGTTAATATGGCATTATAAATAACTACATCGAAGACAGACAATTCATTCAGCACTTGTTTTGCCTTTGCCATCTCTCCACATTTGACATACATGTCTATCACTGCACTGCCAATAGCACTATTGTCTTTCAACAAGTTTCTATGAATAATCTCGGCATGTAATTTTTTTCCCTTTTTACATCTTCAATATCACTACAAGCATCAAGCAAGCTGACAAGAGTGACATCGGTTGAAGAAAACCCTTCAACCTGCATCTGCTCAACACATGTGATTGCATCCTAAACATGCTTATATTTCCCATAATCGGAACTCCAAACACCAAGGGCATTCCCCTCTGAACAAGATGTAGCCATGTAGTTTGCAAATACCTTCCATCCAATTGATTAAATCTGCAAGTACCTGAAATCAAATGTATTTTCCTGCCAAATAGAACCACATTAGTGCATAAAAATCAACCATATTGTGGGCTAACATACTCCCCTCGTCTTATTTGCGAAGTCGTCCTCGACGAGCGATATGCTACCTGCACTCCAGTTCCAACATGTGATCATCACTCAATCAAATACAAATCTTTACCTTGCATGCCTACTCTCTTCTTCCTCAATGTAGCACCTGAAATCATACTCATACAATCATTTGTTAGTACCAAAATTCAATCATTTCACTTACCATCTTTGTCCATCTTGATGTATCTTCATTGACATGTCCACCTGTCTGCAAACTTCATTAAAACATTAGATCATTTTCTCATCAAATTACAATATGTACAACCAAAATGGAAAGACAATCATATCCTTCATCCACATCACACATATATACTCAACACACACATCATGATCCGTGTCACACATGCATTCTCGTCACACACAACATACATACATGCAAACAGAAGACATATCCACATTCGCTCTCGTCACTCTTCTCGACTACTCATTCAACACGTCACACATCTTTATTCCACATATCAACACATTTTCTACACACCTCTTATATATGTAAGCAAGTACCATCCTTGAATTTCATTTTTCCTACCTTCGAGGCTATACCGCCACCTTCCCCCCAATTCTTCTTCCGTTTCCAATCGAGTCCTCCTGTTTATTTTTCATGCCTCTTCAACCTAGGGTTTCCTATTCCCACTTGCCTTCCTGTCTATCTCTCTGTTTTTCTTGCTCGTCAACTAGATCAGATGTTAGGTCACCACCACACCACTCCTGAATTGCTGGACACACGGCAAAGACCACTCAAGCCTAACACGAGCTCACTCTAACAAGATCACTCATCGTCGACGCGATTCCGAACTTCACAAGTCATTGCACCACCTAAGAGCCAAACTGAACACTTCCGGAAGGTTTGCAGACAACAATGCAACTAGCACGATTGGATTCCTCAAGTCCAAGCTTTCCATAGACACATCGCAACCAAAACCCTAGCCGAGCTTAAGCGTCGATTTGACATGCCTCATCAGGAGTCCACACATTCCCATATCCCCACAACACAAACACATATATTCCCATCCAAGCATCATGCTCTCTCACCTCTCTTATGTCCCCCCTCGAGCGAGGAATTCTTTTCATTCACTTTTTTCCACATTTTTTTCTCTCTTTTTTCATCATTTTTTTTTTCACATATTTACTCACACTTGCCGGCCTACGCCGAAGCTGGATGCAACTCGTGGACTCGACCACCCGATCAAGTTTGTTCCACCCATCTACCAACCCAACGTAGCGCACGACACACAGACAGCTAGCCCTATGCGAAACCGACGTCGGTTCGTGGCTTTGACCACCCGGCCAAAGTGGGTCCACCCACCTATCGGCCCACATAGGCGCGTAGCCACACTCACACATACACAAACATATATTTTTCTCATTTTCTTTTCATTCCCGCATCTCGAGAATTAGGAGACAAAAGAAAGGACTTTTTTCCCAACCATCCCAATCACGACACACACACATATAACCCCCCCATGGACATCCCGATGAGACACATCTCCTCTTTGCTACCACTCAAGCCAAAATCCAGCCACTAATGCCATGGTCAACTTTTCCTCTCGAAACCCGCACATACTAACCACTTTGTCAACCTGAAACCTCAAAAAGTGTCACTTTAGTTCCTAAGTGTACAACACACTTGGTCCACCCGTCCTCACATCTCAGACTCGTAATCCGCAAAGCAAACCCTAGTCAGACTACAGCCGTCCTAACCGGCATCCATCGCCTCGTCTATTTTTTTCATCTCCAACCTCTGCCTCGTAGAGATTCCACCTGACCTGATAGATGACCTTGAACATTACCATTAGCCATTGGGCCTCTCAGTGCCTCAAGCCTCGCCGCTAAGTCCCTTAATCCTTGTTTGTTGTGCTCAATATCACTCTGATATTGGAACAGGTCACAATCGATGCCTCGGAACCGATTCCATATTTGCTCCATCTCTTTATCCTCTCTCACCCTCTTTGCAGATCCGAGGGGAATATCCTCCCTCTTCTCAACTCGAACGGTCAACTTCTCGACTTCCTCTCTAATCGATCTTTCCTCCCAAATCCTACTCATATTTTCTTCATCCAGGTCATATACCTTCTTCGACAATTCATTCTTCGTCCTTTCTAACTCTGTTCCGAATGCATCCAACCTATCCAACACCGCTTTCAGCTCTTCCTCCATTTTCCTCGCTCTCGGATTCTCCACCTGTCCTCGCGTCTCGTCATCTTTCCGATTCATCCACCTACCGAGCTTGCTACTCAGCTTTGCATTCTCTTTCTCTACTCGTCTCACTTTCTCATCACTCTCTGCTTGGGCACTTTTCATTCTTTCTAACTCGAGGTGGAACTCGTCACATGCCTTACCCGCTTGACCACTGTATCGACGGATTATGCTTTGTACCTTCTCAATTTCATGCTCCATTCCTTCAACTCTCCTCATTAGGTCATCCTCGTCTCTTGAGAGCTCTTCTTCGATCGCAACTCCAAAGCAGTCGGCTACCATCAAACCGGATCTCAAGTCCCAGACCACGTTTTCACTCTCGGGCTTCACAAGATCTTGCCTGCAGCTTTTGTTTACTCTTTTCCACTCCTTGTTTCCATTTTTCAACATTCGTACTTGCTTTTCTCAAGTTTCTAGGACCTCGGCCATTTTCTCTTGATTTTCCTCTAATTTTGCTATTTTGATCCTCTCGTTATCTCGCTCCACATGCAACCAATTGACTTGACATTCCAAGCTCTTCACAAGTTCTACCAAGTCTCGATCATGAGATCCAGTATCCTTGCTTTCACTTGCTCTCGCAGTTTCCGTCGATGAAGTGACTCCACCTTTGTCAACTTCCACATACAAAGAGGATAAGCACCTATCTGGTTCATTCGTTGCGACCTTTAGGTCAATCACCTCTTTTGAGCCACACACGTGCTCGCATAGTCTCTTTTTCCCACAGTCCTCACATGTGGGGACAAAATCCAACGGGGTGCATACACGAGGGCAATATTTGGCTATATGCCCAATCTGCTCGCAACACCAGCATCTCACATAATTTGATATCAGGCCAAATCGCCACCCTCGGTTCGCATGATGTCTCATGGTCGGAGGAGAATATATCCATCTATTTTGTCCAAAATTCCCTTGCCTTATATTCGCTTTCTCAAAACTAGAGGCTTGTCCTTGTTGGGCCATTTCTCTAATGAAGATCAGAGCAGATTTGGGATCGAATTGGCTGTGCCACACGATTGGGGCACCAAGCGAACTCGTAGCACTCTCTCTGAGATGTGCTAAGCCAATTCCCGGCAAACGCACCAAAATGTTAGGCTCTTGAGCCCACGGAAAAGATGGTTGTGAAAGCCTTTATTTTGCTCAAACCCCTCGGAATCGGTCTACTTGGATTACCTAGAGCCCACAATTATCTCGCAATGGATTCTTCTTATGGCTGTGCACTAGCTCATATTTTCCCGGCAAACACACCAAAATGATGGGTCCTAAGCCCAACAAAAAAGACCTATTTGCTGCCCAATTTGCTTGTACGATGTTAGCTTCTTTTTGCTCTCAATCCACGATTCATCTCGAATGTAACTGTGGAAAGAGAAAGGAATGGAAACCAGTGCCCGAACAAAAACCAAGGACCAACTATAATAGCTGACTCTCGCAATTGCATTCTTCCCTCACTCACTGATCCACACATTTACACATATAGGTGCATACACATACACCCATACTCTCATCCTCACACTTACCTTCTTTCACTCACACCCCCCCCCCGTGCACAATTATGCCTACATACCCACATACATCCGCATATTCTCTTACACTTATAATCTCACTCTACCTTTCTTCATAGCCCTTGATGACTTAATCAAAGCCCCCTTTCGACTCAGAACAAACAAGCTAACACGCTAAGCATGAAATCAACGAATGAGACAATTCATGAAAAGATCTCGAGAATTCCCAACTTCGTGATAACCGTATACATGTGCACCCGTTCCTAGCAAGAATACCCTCTTAACCCCTTATGGCTATTAAATGGAACTAACCTCTCTTCTTCTCCGCACTGCTCCTCTGATGTACCTCGTAGGTTCTTCTACCTCCCGAGTCATGGATTTCTATGCCTTCGATTAGCAAACCCCTTCTGGAGGAAGACGACATACCTTCTTACCTAAGCCGCACCCAAACTCTTTCAGCAAATGCTGCCCAATAGTCAAGGACTTACGAGTTCCAGACCTACGGCCTGTACCATTCTCCTCAATCTTCCTACTAGAAGGTGGTGATGTCACCCAGCCCCACACTCCTTCCTTATCCGTCCAATCCCATGCCGGCTGCCCTCTTCTCTCCGTCAAATCACTAGCACATTTCAGTATTTGATGTCATCTCTACCTCACAACATTAGTAATAATTCTTACCAAACCACATTCTCTCCTCCACACTTTGTGCACTTCCAAAATAAAACAGAGTTCAGACTAGTTACCATATCATAATTCCATCAGGTAAGCCATAAGATGAAATTCAGAACAGTTCAGCGCACGAAGTTCGTCTCTAGAAGTTCTGGGATGTCTTAATACTGTCAAAGTCTTCCACCATCAGTCGTTGTCAATTTTATGGACTTCTCATCAGACATATAACTCCTGCCAGATGTTAGCTTATCGTTGCCATCGCAATGTGGTCAAGAGATGAAAGGAGTTGCATAATTTAGTACTTAAGGCACTCCCGTAAAGCTCCTGTCTTTTTTCTGTGTTGGCTTTTAGCGCACCATTTCCTCCATTCAGCGTCGCAGCAGCCCTTGTATCCTCCTTCCACCGATAATCAGTGATCCAGCATAATATGCCGAACCCCCCTTGGTCGTGATCAGAGCGAGAGAGAGAGAGAGAGAGCTCCCCCAATCAAGAACATGCCATAAATCGCTTTCCCTTCTTGGACCTACCACTTCCTTCTGCTCGTAATACCCTTGAAGTGGTTAAGATCTGACAAATCAAAATAGGGTCTGACAGACACTAATCCTTGCACCCCAGCAAGAGTATCCTCGATGCTCTGTAATGCCCTGTCAACCTCTCTTGGCAGGTGCTCAACCCACTATTCCCTTTCCATCTCTCCATCTCTTTACTACACGCTGTGGCACACCTGAACCTCCTATACGATCTGACTTCCTTAGAAAACTCCATATATTCCATGGCAGCATGCTCGCAGCACGCCTGTCAATTGTCCTACACGTCGCTTCTGAGCCATTTTCATAATTCATTGAAGAACCCACGCTCGATGGTGAGGCCCTCAGATCTACCACAAAAACAGCTTCTGTCGTTCCTCCATCTGTTGCGGTGGACTTTCCAATGATCTTCCATCATATTGAGCTGCTTACTCAACATATCTCTCGCATGTCTATGAAGTCATTAGCTTCGTCTTGTAACCGATGGACTGTCCAATCCCCCACATGAACCTAACATTCGGGGCTAAAACTTCTCCGCTTGACTGCGGATCTTCTCCCCAATGAACCTTGAACTACCTCTATCTCTGTCTATCTGCACACCTCCTTTCCTCCACACGATATGAACTGTTGCCCTCCGCTTCCACCTCTCTTGACGATTCCCAAGAATGAACAGCTAATATGCATCCCCGAAACTTGTTTTTCCTCTGTAGAGAATGAGTCCTTCCCCCAACTGCGGACACCATGAATATCCACTCCACAAAACAGATCAGGTTCCTTGGATGGAAATTTCATATCTGTAGCCTGTATGCTTGGAGGTCTGTCATCTTCTTATTATGAATGAACATAGAACTTCATGAGAGTAGCACATTTATGAGATCTCTCATTTGCCCCTGTGCACATGTATCTTTCACAACAGCCTAGAACGACTCCCCTTCTGCTATCTTTCCCGGCATGGCAACGAGTTTCTATAACAAATAAGCTGCACTAATTTTTCCATTGGCAAAGTACTCCTTGCCCCCACTGTGGTACGATAGCAGATGATGAAAAATAGGGCATCTGGCCAGAGATCTGTTAGACCTTGATTCCTCTAAAACGAAAATTTCCTCCCCCCCGCGATCTCTCTGATGGGCACACCTACCATTGAAAGTAGCCGAGATGCCCTAGTTGACTCCTTTCTTCTCCTCAGCCACACCGTGAGAATAAATTATCTATTGAGAGAGAGTCTCCCCCTTCCACACTTGTATAGACAACACCCGCACTGTTGGTCTTCTCTTTACTAAAGAAAAGAAAACAATCCATCAAACACACACAGATCCCTTTTTTCGTTTCTCTCTTGTGCGCCTCTAATAGCCGTGGCTACTGCTCAATGGTCAAGCGATCCTAAGTTCAAGCTTTGTAAGATTACCAATAAGTCTATCTTGCTTCGTAGAGAACGGTAGAGAGCCCTTGCTCTGGACCTTCAGATCCTCCTCCCCCCTTATCTTTAGCCGGTCTCACCCCCCTTATCCGTTCGTGGAAAAACGAGAGGGAGCGAGAGACCCCACACTTACCATACATGTCCACTTAAGCAGACCCAAGAATGGTATTATCCTGAAGCATCCTATGGCTTTCAAACCTGTCATGAATTTCTTTTCCCTTTTTGATTGCACCGATGCTCCCACAGGCTTTCAAGATACAAGTGTAAGTCACTGCCTCAGGTGACACGCCCTCATCCTCCATTTGTTTGAAACACTTCAATGCGTGCTCACTTGGACCCTTCTGTGCATAACCGGCAATGATGGAACTCCATGCCACAACATCACGAGTTAGGAGCTGTTCCAAAACTCTCCTTGCTTGGGGGAGAGCCCCACATTTGGCATACATATCCAACAATGACGTACCCAATACAAGATCATTTTGAGGCAATCCCAACCTGACAATCTCTTTATGAATCTGTTCTCCCTTCCCAATATCTCCTAATATGGCACAGGCCTTCAGTACATTGGAAAAAGTTATTCCGTTTGGTCTGGTCCCATCATGACACATCCGTTCAAAACACTCTAATACTTGCTCAGCTTGACCTTGCTTTGCATACCCTGTTAATATGGCATTATAAATAACTACATCGAAGACAGACAATTCATTCAGCACTTGTTTTGCCTTTGCCATCTCTCCACATTTGACATACATGTCTATCACTGCACTGCCAATAGCACTATTGTCTTTCAACAAGTTTCTATGAATAATCTCGGCATGTAATTTTTTTCCCTTTTTACATCTTCAATATCACTACAAGCATCAAGCAAGCTGACAAGAGTGACATCGGTTGAAGAAAACCCTTCAACCTGCATCTGCTCAACACATGTGATTGCATCCTAAACATGCTTATATTTCCCATAATCGGAACTCCAAACACCAAGGGCATTCCCCTCTGAACAAGATGTAGCCATGTAGTTTGCAAATACCTTCCATCCAATTGATTAACTCTGCAAGTACCTGAAATCAAATGTATTTTCCTGCCAAATAGAACCACATTAGTGCATAAAAATCAACCATATTGTGGGCGAACACTAATGCTTTGACTCAGCTTCTTTTTGAACGTTGTGAATTCGGACCATAAGCTAGCCTTTCTAGCTTGCGTAGTATTTTGGAAGTGGTCTTCCAATGCGCTCCATATGTCCTCCGCTTTCTCCAGACCTCTAATGTGCGGTAGTAGATGATCTGAAACAGTGTTATAAATGTAGGCTCTTGCCGTTGCATCTTTCTTCTACCACAGCTTCAAAGCTTCTAACTCTTCTTTTTCCGGTTGGCTATTATCTTTGAAGGTCAGCTTCTTTTCTTCTCCGGTCACATACATCATTAAGTCCTTACTCATAAGTAAGGCTTCCATACGCATTACCCACGCAGGATAATTATCTCTGTCCAGCTTATCAATTTGGACATGATTTGCCATGATCTTCTTGTTTGCTTTAGGTTGCCTTTAAGAGTCTGTTGGCTCTGAAGCCGCTCGTGGAACTAACCCGCTCTGATACCACTGATGGTGATTAACTTTCACTCTGATACCACTGATGATGAGCCTTCTTACGACTCTAATACCACTTGTTAATGGTCGTCACGGCAAAGGCTTGAACCTTGTCAGGCCTGCGGAAATGGCTGCGCCACCGAGTCGAGAGCTAAGCTAGAGTGATATAGAACACCTCTGTAACCAACAGTAGCTTAGCAAGATTACTGTTGCTTAACTGTGTTAAACTACGACTTGAATTCCACCGGAACTTCACCGGACTGTCATTGGGACGTCACTGAAATTTTATCGGAATATCACCGGAATGAACTTTGATTCTGCTCGTGATTACTTCAAATGAATTTATGTGAAGTAAGGAAGGTATACGTGAGCTTCCTTCACTGAAGGAACTTCTTCTTGAAGTTTAAAGAAAACTTCACAGTTCTGAAGTGCCACTTTCCAGTTAGACTTTGTACTGTGTGTACATATCCATTCCACCGGAAACTATGATCAGCTTAAAGTAGAGACGTCTAGCTACAAGATGAGCTATCTCTCATACAAAGCTTCGAATTCTACTGCGAGATATACTTTGTTGTTCTACCGGAAAAACTCGCTTTCTGAGAAAACTATAACTGACCGAAGATGCGTTTACTGAGATATCTTTGACCGAGACATTCGTTTACTGAGAGAGTACCGAGGGACACGTTTAGTAACGAACTGTAACTGTTAATGGTTAACGAACTTTCTACTGTAACAAAAAAGAAAAACTTAGATTCTTCACATGCGAACAGTGCACGCAAACTTCCACATGAACATGTGTTTTCTATTAGAGAAGATGTGTACAAATTAGCTTGGCCTCTTCTTGCTCAAGCTGTAGAAGCTCTCCTACACTGAGTAGTTTCTTATTACCATACCTCTCAGATGAATACCTGACATTCCAAGTTTCTGTTATTCATCTGTGTGAAGAGATGGATAGGTATGTGCTTGAAGATGAAGAGGTGTTGCAAAATCCTTGATCTACACCAGCCAAATGAACTCCAGGAGTATATGGTGGGCCCTTTTAGCTTGCCAATGGATGTATTAGACACCCTATGTACCTTGGAAGATCACTCTCAAAAAGATAGATCAAAACAGATAAGTTGGAGTTAGCTCAGAGGTGAAAACTTGTTATTCTTGGTTCATACACCTATCCAGTGTTTTACATAATTCTCTGAGCACAGCAGCAATTAACTCAATTACTCTTGGGGAAGTCTAGGCAACTTAAAGAGCTAACTTTCAAGAGTAATCTCATCAAAAATAATGAACCACACACTGAGAATGAGTTTTAACAAGTGATGACATCATCCCGATTTTCATGGGCTGCTACAGAAATAGACCAGTGAGCAGAAAAATCACCATAACTCAAAATGTAGAAATCCAATAATTATGAAAATTTGTATCTTATACTAGACAGTAAGCTAAATCCAACAAGCTTTAAATCACTGAATTTGGATAAGTAACCACTGAGAAATGGCTCTGACAAGATGAGTGAAAAAGTCGGGTACCTGACAGAGAAGTGAAGATGAACAGACCCTGTTGACTTCAAATGAACATAACTGAAGATTGCAACATCTAAATGACATGAAAATTTGTGAGCATATAGTAGACTTATAGAGCTAACTTTACCAAGTTAAATCACTGAAAATGATGCACCAAGCTTAGAGAAAACATCTCTGCAAGCTGACTGAGAAAAACTGAGAGTAATGGCAGTGAGTAGTACACTTCACAAGAACATGGAAAGATGAACTCAAATAATCATGAAAATTAAAGTATATTGCTTGTACAATACAATGACTTACTGATACGTGTGTGTGCCTTGTAATCACACCTTGATATGGCATAAAGCTCAGCTCTTGGAGGTCTTCACATACGTCTCTCTAACCACGACTAAAACTGCCATCTATTTATAGTTGAGTTTGGGAGGCTAACTTCCCTCAATCACTCTCCAATCAATCAATGATTGATTTGATTCTCTACCTACCACAAATCACGAATTCGTGGCTCCTCTTTCCATTCTTGATCAAGTGGACTCAACCACTTAAGATTCTCTTACTTTTACATTAAGTAAACTCTTCAAAAGTTATAAGAGGTAGTTCACAAGTGAACTTTACATAGTCTTCTTTTTAAAGCTTCTTCTAAGACTTTGTGAGACTCAAGCCAATACTTAGGCTTGTCATAGACTTGCTCCAACATCTCCCCCTCAAGCCAAGTATGCTTGAGGTCTTCAATCTTTCAAGATTACCTGCAAACCAATCATAGCCTTGAATTTGCAAAGCTTTGTACCATCCAATGCTTTGGTTAGAATATCTGCACATTGTTGATGAGTGGACACATATGATATTTGAATCTCTTTGCTTAGAACCTTTTCTCGTACATAGTGATAATGAACTTCAATATGTTTAGTCCTTGCATGGAAAATAGGATTAGTAGCCAAGTGAATAGAACTCATATTGTCACCAAAAACAGTTGGAGTTCCAAACTCCAATCCAAGATCTTTGAATAATGTCTTCATCCACATAGCTTCTTGTGTAGCTATAGCAAGACCTCTATATTCAGCTTCAGTAGAAGAGAGAGCAACTGTGGGTTGCTTCTTGGATGACCATGAAATAAGCTTTGAACCTGCAAAGGTAAGATAACCTGAAGTGCTCCTTCTATCTTCGTTGGAGCCAGCCCAATCTGCATCAGAAAATAGCTTCAAACCTAAATCAGATACATAAGGATAATAAAGTCCTTCATTTATGGTTCCTTTGAGATACTTGAGAATCCTTTTGGCAGAATCCATATGTGGTTTCCTTGGTGTGTGCATAAATTGGCTTAGCACACTCACACTGTAACATATATCTTCTCTTGTCAATGTGGCATAGTTGAGACTACCCACTAGACTTTGATATGATGTGATGTCCTCTATGAGTTCACCTTCATGTGAGCTCAATTTGTGATTGACCTCCATTGGAGTACCTGCAATCTTACAATCTTGCATCTTGAATTTTGCCAACATGTCCTTAATGTACTTTCTTTGAGTGAGAAACAAACCATGATCTTTGTAGACAACTTCCAAACCTAGGAAGTAGGTAAGTGAACCCAAATCACTTATCTTGAACTCTTCTCTCATCTGATCTTTGATCTTCTTCATACCATCTGCATCATTTCCTATCAATATAATATCATCTACATATACACATAGGTAGATGACCTCGGAATTACTCTTTTTAATAAAGAGTGAAGGATCTGCCTTGCTTGGTTGAAAGCCTTTGTCCTGCAAGAATGAAACAAGCCTGAAATTCCAAGCTCTTGGAGCTTGCTTGAGACCATACAATGCTTTGTTAAGTTTACACACATAATCAGGATAAACTTGATTCTCAAAACCAGGTGGTTGTGCCATATATACCTCTTCTGTTATCCAACCATTCAAGAATGCATTCTTTACATCTAGTTGAAGTATCTTCCAATTCTTGGAAGAGGCAATACTAAGCAAAACCCTAATAGTAGGCATCTTTGCCACAGGAGAGAAGGTCTCCTCATAATCAATTCCCTGGGTTTGTGCAAAGCCTTTTGCTACAAGCCTTGCCTTATACCTGTTAATGGAACCATCAGAATTCTTCTTGAGTTTATAGACCCATCTTGAGCCTATTACCTTCATGGATGAAGTCTTGGGCACCAAATCCCAAGTGTTGTTTTCCTCAAGTGCTTCAATCTCTTCCTTCATTGCATGTTTCCATTCTGTTTTTGCTTTGGCCTCTTGAAATGATGATGGCTCCTCTTGGTTTATGTCCTGTGCTATGTAGATAGAATGTTTAGTTACTAATGAGGTGTCAAACCCATACCTTTCTGGTTTTTTCTTTTCCCTCATAGATCTTCTGAGGCCATGATGTGATGATTCTTCCTCATGTCCAAGTTCCTGCAATTTTGCTTTACCTTTAGACTTCCATGCTTTGACCTTTTCCATGTGAGATTCTTCATCATCCTCTGAGGTGTCTTGTTCTTCAATCTTTGGTTGTTCTCTACCAAGCTTTGGAAAATCTTCTTCAAGATTATATGGTAAATTGACCTTCCTGCATGAATCTTCATACCATGAATTATTCTCATCAAAAACTACATCTCTGCTTACCAAGAATCCTTTGTTGGTAGGGTTGTATAACCTGTAGCCCTTTTGATTGTTGTCATATCCAATAAATACACACCTTTCTGCCTTTGGATCCATCTTGCCTCTAACCTGTGAAGGAACATGAGCAAAAGCAATACATCCAAAAATTTTACAATGATCTAAGCTTGGTCTTCTTCCATTCCAAGCCTCATATGGAGTCATCCCATCAAGGGATTTTGAAGGCAACCTGTTAATCAAGTAAGTGGCTGTAGATACAGCCTCGGCCCATAAGTAATTAGGTAAATGCTTTTCATTTAACATAGACCTTGGAGCTTCAACAATTGTCCTATTCCTCCTTTCTGCCACTCCATTTTGCTCAGGAGTGTACCTTGTAGTTACCTCTCTTTTGATTCCTCTTTCTTGAAGAAAAGAATCAAAATCATGGGAGAAGTATTCTCCCCCTCCATCTGACCTTAGCCTTTTTAGTGATTTACCTGTTTGATTCTCCACAAGAGCCAAATATCTTTTGAAACATGAAAAAACTTCATCTTTGTGTTTCATAAAGAATAGGATAGTCCATCTGCTGCAATCATCAATAAAGGAAACATAATACCTTGATCCAGATATTGAAGCTTCCTTGCTAGGTCCCCATACATCTGTATGAACCAACTCCAAGAGATCTCCATGCATATAACCTTTCTTCATGAATGGTAACCTGTGAGACTTTCCAAATTGACATGCACTGCACTTATAAATCATATGTTGTTTTGACAAATTAGGAAGTCCAAGTACACTTTGGTCCCTGCAGATTTGCTTTAATGACCTTTCACCAATATGTGCTAACCTTTTGTGCCATACTTCCAATTCTGTGAGTGTCTGACTACCATAATTAAAGAGAGCAATGTTTCTAGTGTCCTGTAATTCAAATGTGAACAATCTACCTGTCTTTTCACCTTTTGCAATTCTTCTGAATCCTTGACTTGGATCTTCAACAAATGCTCCTGCTTTTGTGAGCCTGACTTGCAACCCTTTCTCTACTATCTGCCCAACACTTATCAAATTCTTTGTAATGGTAGGGACATAGAGTACCTTACTGAGTAGGTTGATGTTTCCATCAGGTGCTTTGACATTGCCTATTTTCTCCACAGGATGTTTTGTATCATCTCCTATTTGTACCTCATGCTTATTCCTTGGATCTTCTAAATCTGATAGGAGTGCCACATTTCCTGCCACATGATTTGAACAACCTGAATCTATGTAGAAAACATGCTCATCAGATTTACCTTGTGGCATAGCAATGTTCATGATCAATAATGAATCCTCTTTGTTTGAGTCTTCTGTGTAGTTATTGTAGTCTCTCCTTCCTTTGTAGCCTCCTTGATAGTTTGAATGATTGTAGTTGTTGTAGTTGCCATGGTAGTTGTTGAACCTTCCTCTTGAGTAGCCATAACTTCCTCTATTGTATCCTCTGCCTCTTTGATTTCTGGAATTCCTAAAGCAATTTTCAGTTGTATGATTAGTTAATCCACAAATAGAACATGAGTTGGAGTCTTGGGATCTCCCCCTGCTTTGTCTACCTCCTCTTCCTCTACCTCTGCCATGTCTTCCTCTACCTACATAGTTAGCTTGATATGTACCTGCTTCATCATCCACTTTCTTTGCCTTTCCTTTGTTATCTTTAGACTTGCTTTTATCCGTGTATAAAGCTGAAGATTGATTACCTTTAGAGCTTTCTCCATTTTTGATAAGCTTTGCCTCTTGAGTAAGTAGTTGTCCAATGAGTGTGTTGAAATCAGGTTCATGCATGTCCATGTACAAATCCATAGCTGTGGTGAATGCTTCCCACTTATCATCTGCCTTCAAGCCATTGATGACCTGCCTTACAATTTGCTCTTCATCTATTACCTCTCCAATGCTTCCCAACTGATCCGCTATGTCCTTCAGCTTTGTGACAAAATCAGTCACATTTTGTTTGGGAGCCTTCTTGAGAGTTGTGAACTCCAGCCATAGTTGATGCTTCCTAGCTTTGGTACTTGAAGAAAAGAAAGCTTCAAGTGCATCCCACACTTCCTGAGATGTCTTACAACTTCTAATGTGAGGCAACAAAAAATCTGAGATAGAGTTGAGGAGATAAGACCTTGCAAGTGCATCCTTGGAGCACCATGTGCTCAATCTTTCTTGCTCTTCTTGTGTTGGTTGACTTTTGTTCCTGAAACTTGGCATAACTTCATCTCCAGCCACATAACAATATAAACTTCTACCTTGGAGATAGGCTTCCATTCTTAATGACCAAGCTGAGTAGTTACCTCTGTCTAATTTGTCAATTGATGAAGGAAATCCATCTTCCATGTTGTCCAACCTTGCTCTGATACCACTGTGAAGAGATGGATAGGTATGTGCTTGAAGATGAAGAGGTGTTGCAAAATCCTTGATCTACACCAGCCAAATGAACTCCAGGAGTATATGGTGGGCCCTTTTAGCTTGCCAATGGATGTATTAGACACCCTATGTACCTTGGAAGATCACTCTCAAAACGATAGATCAAAACAAATAAGTTGGAGTTAGCTCAGAGGTGAAAACTTGTTATTCTTGGTTCATACACCTGTCCAGTGTTTTACATAATTCTCTGAGCACAGCAGCAATTAGCTCAATTCCTCTTGGGGAAGTCTAGGAAACTTAAAGAGCTAACTTTCAAGAGTAATCTCATAAAAAATAATGAACCACACACTGAGAATGAGTTTTAACAAGTGATGACATCATCCCGATTTTCACGGGCTGCTACAGAAATAGACCAATGAGCAGAAAAATCACCATAACTCAAAATGTAGAAATCCAATAATTATGAAAATTTGTATGCTTATACTAGACCGTAAGCGAAATCCAACAAGCTTTAAATCACTGAATTTGGATACGTAACCACTGAGAAACGGCTCTGACAAGATGAGTGAAAAAGTCGGGTACCTGACACAGAAGTGAAGATGAACAGACCCTGTTGACTTCAAATGAACATAACTGAAGATTGCAACATCCAAATGACATGAAAATTTGTGAGCATATAGTAGACTTATAGAGCTAACTTTACCAAGTTAAATCACTGAAAATGATGCACCAAGCTCAGAGAAAACATCTCTGCAAGCTGACTGAGAAAAACTGAGAGTAATGGTAGTGAGTAGTACACTTCACAAGAACATGGAAAGATGAACTCAAATAATCATGAAAATGAAAGTATATTGCTTGTACAATACAATGACTTACTGATACATGTGTGTGCCTTGTAATCACACCTTGATATGGCATAAAGCTCAGCTCTTGGAGGTCTTCACATAGATCTCTCTAACCACGACTAAAACTGCCATCTATTTATAGTTGAGTTTGGGAGGCTAACTTCCCTCAATCACTCTCCAATGATTGATTTGATTCTCTACCTACCACAAATCACGAATTCGTGGCTCCTCTTTCCATTCTTGATCAAGTGGACTCAACCACTTAAGATTCTCTTACTTTTACATTAAGTAAACTCTTCAAAAGTTACAAGAGGTAGTTCACAAGTGAACTTTACATAGTCTTCTTTTTAAAGCTTCTTCTAAGACTTTGTGAGACTCAAGCCAATACTTAGGCTTGTCATAGACTTGCTCCAACAATCTGTACATACGGGATCTATGGCGTCTTCTGAGAACTTCTCATTCTCTCTTCACTCATAGGTGATCTCTCATCATCCCCCTTCTTCTCATCATCCAAGTCCTTCAATCCTTGGTGTATATATACACTTTTCTTCTGCGCTCTTCCACGCTCTCATTCTTTAATTCACATTATGTGCGCATTATGCGCACACCGCGGTTTATTGCTCTGTTACTCGTACAATTCTTGATTCTGGTTAACGGACTGATTTTGCACGCTACACAACTGAGGCTTTTGATTTTCTGAAGATTCTGTTTTTTTTTTCTTTTATGTCTGTTTGTATGTCAAATTTGTGAGTGATTCCTCAACATCCTCCTCCATCCCCTCCACCTCCGCCTCCTCCATCCCCTCATATTTCCCCCCTGAGGCCCACAGCCAACTCCACCACCTTCTCCCCCATCTCCACCACCTCCACCACCTTCTCCCCCATCTCCACCACCTCCACCACCATCTCCCCCTCCCCCTACACCTTTGTCTCCTCCTCAAACCCCATGCTTGTGAAGTTCAGTATGTAGAAGATGACTCTCCCAAGAGAACTCATTTGCCTCCTCACGTGTTTAAACCGAGTTTTGATTCGAGTCCACTATAGAGATAACCAAAGAACATATGATCACCATGAACATAAATTAGCTCTTGGATCATGCCTTTCATATCGTACATGTTTTGGCAAAAGTTCTTGATCTTCTGATGTTGATACGTTGATGCTTTTCTAGTATGTAGAAGATGACTCTTCCAATTAGGGAATTCATTGGCCTCTTTGATTGGTGGAGTTAGAATCAACTCTCCCGCTGTACCTCCAACTCTCTGTCCCTCCATCCCTCCACCTGCACCACCCACCATCTCTCCCACTGAAATGTAAGGGTCAAAAGCTACTACAAGTATTATGTGAAGAATTATGTGAAGAATGTGCTTCTGAGGGTCATTATAATATCACGAGCGGCACAAAATAAGGATCTCAGCTTGCATGCAAAAGTGACAGTAAAAGTGTAACTGGTAAAAGTGAAAGTGGAGAAATGACTGTTGCCGCCAACCATTCGTGACGATTGCCTATTTTTAAGGATCCTCTTCGAAACTGGTGGCATATTTGATCTACCCCTCCTATCTCGGGGCAATCAATTGGCGCATGATCAGTGGATGTGAGGAATCTGCAAGGCCCTCTTGACCTATTGGAGCCTATAAAAGCAATGGACTAGTACTTGTTGGGGATATATACACACACGGGTACAAAGCTGATTTCAGCATCTCTTTTGGTCCTCTCTTGAACTCCGTGGCTACAAGCGTATTGTAGGAAGTCACTCTGTGGTGAGGTTACAGAGTGTGGGCTTCCCAATGAAGGGCTAATAGCACTGTGGTGTAAAGAAGTGGCTTGGTTTTGTCATTTAGTTTTAGTCAGTGGTATTTCCATGCTCTTCCATTAGAGAAAGTCTTCATACCTTTGTACTGAGCAGTGCAAGTCTTCATCTAGTTGTGTTCATTCTATTGGATGAATCGCTTGTATTAATTCTGCTTTGTTTTGGATTGACATGTTAGCATATAGCATTAGCTTTTGGAGCATTTACTTTGCCTACGTTGTAATCATCTGTTCCAACTAAGGAGTGGTTTAGTCTTCCACTATTGTCATTTTTCTTCTCCCTGAGTACTTACAATTCTGTACAATTATTGTTATCTGCCTGCTCACAGAAGTGTTAAAGGGTATATTTCCCTAAGGAGAACCTCCCTTGAGTAGGCAAAGTACTGGAAGTGCATGGTGCATGCTCCTACTAAAAGTAGATACCCTAGTACCTCTTCTATAGTTTGGCATGCACGGTGGGACCCTTGCATTTCTATGAAAGGCCCTCACCATAGTAAATAGTCCGTTTCCATTATTTTCTCCCCTATTTGGTCTTGCAAGTAGGTACATGACCCATACTCGTGCAGATAAGGAGCCTCTTCGTGTATAGAGAATCCTTAAAATATCATCTTTACTTTCGAATAGTGAACCTAGCTCCCCTCTACCTTCCTTGAATTTATCTATTGATTTGGGTGCGACATCACTGTCAAAGGAAAAGCATAGGAGAACATTGGACTTCTCCTCAGATAGGTCAGAGGAAACACCAGTGGCAATGGAGCATCTCTCTCACTTACTCTCTAGACTCAATATCAAGTTCCCCACCTTTAAGGGACAAGCTTATGAGGATGTTGATGATCATGTGAGGAGATTCATCTCCCTATGGCGTGGATGAGGTGTGCAGAATAGAGAGGATGCAATGTTGGTACTTTTCCCATCCGCATTATAAGGACTTGCTGAAAAATGGTACAGCCAATATGCAGATGGCCATTTTGCTACATGAAGGGCTTTGAAGACGGTGTTCTCACAGAAATTTCGACCAAGTGACTCCTCAAAAAGAGCTCTAGACTAACTAGAGAACCTGAGGCTAAGATGAGGTGAATCCTTTCATGAACTTCACACTAGGACAAAAGCACTTATTGCACGTCTTCCACATGCTCTAGGTGATTTCTTGGTTAAAAAATGGATAGAAAAAGCTTTGCAAAAGCTACGTGAGTCTCTTAGATTGGATGCAACCCTCAATGATTTTGTTGCAGCAGCATCACGCATTGAAGAGGCCAGGCAACATTTTGAAGGGGATACACAACCAAATTAAGCTGCAGAACTAGATCCTATTGGGCCACTGAGGAAAGAACTGGAGGCATTGAGAATGCAGCAAAATCACCAAGAAGAGAAGGTCTTGCCACCAGAGTTGCGTCGCACTAATGAAGAGGTAGCCCAACTCCATCGTGAATTAGAAGATTTGCGGACCACCAAAGATATAAGAAGGCAGATGTAGTGTACAATATGTAACAACAATGGGCATTCCAATACTAATTGTCCTAATAGGGTAAGTTGTCAATTTTTTGGAAAGGATGGTCCTGAAGCTAGAGACTCTTACTACCTCAAGGGTACGCAAACAAGGTAACCCTCAAGCTTTGGATTCATATTATTCTAGTACTTCAAATGTACCTAATAGAGAGGAGAATCGTCCAAAAAAGCCTAGATATAATAGGCCATTGATGTGTTATGGTTGTGGTGAGTACGGCCATATGCAAAATAGGTGTTCTCTTCCGGAAGATGCACCTCCTTGTCAGCATTGTCCAGAGGCTAAGGATCACTATACCAAAGTTTTCCAAGAAGCCGCCCTGCTCCAAGTCACATGGTTGTAGTCTCCCCACAAGTAGAAGGTATGACCACTTAGTCTTATGATGTTTCATCTTCGTTAGTATCCATGATGGCTAGGGTCAGACAAGCAGTAGCAACCTGTAGACAGGAACAACAAGGAATCTAGGATAAAGAGGAGGAAAAGAAGGCTGGATGGAAGGGCCAAACAGATATTGAAGGAGCTTACATATTTCACTAAGGGACCAACCAACAAGTCTCCAAGAAGACACACATGAGGTAAACATTGAGCAGCTTTTAAATGGTATTAATCACAAGGTTAGTCTGTAGAAACTCATAAAGATGGATTCAAAAATAAGAAGTGACTTATTAAAGATTATACACTCTGCTCACCTGAGCCAACCATCTAGCATAGATGGTTTCATGGTTGATTTTCCCCTTGCACCCCTGGCAGACTATCAAAGCTCAAGATTATCTATTTTTATAAAGGATGAAGCTCTCACAGGTGTGATCATAGATGGTGGCTCGGGCATTAATTTGATGCCAGACTTCACCATGAGGAAACTAAATTTGAACCCCACCAAGATGGCACCATTCACAGTTACCCTAGTAGGTCAACATCGGGTTGTGTCAGTTGGCATTATTGAAAAGGTACTGATGATAGTACAGGGTTGTCACTTTGTTCTAGATCTTACATGGACTTCTTACCCTTTACTCTTGGGCAGACCTTGGCTAAGGCAAGCAAAAGCTTTGCGAGATTGGGGGAAAAACAAACTGTGGATTTCAACAAACACCAATAGCCAACTGCAACTATATTTGGAAGAAGGATTCGATTCAGGCAAAGCTACTAGGTATATTGTGGAAACTCAGGTAATGCCCTCTTTACCCCAAGAAGATGGTACATTATTGAATTGGATGATGGATATTACAGAGTGTTGCAAGGTGGAAATCAATGAAATAGAGGAAGAAGTTGCAGAAAAGGGCCATGAAGTTCACAAGGAGTTAGAGAATTAGAGTTTGCACGAAAATACAAACTTTGAAAGGGCAACAAATATAGAAGTATCAGGGAAGGAAATTTGTAAGCCTGAAGGCAGAGAAGATCTTCCCCTTTTAGATATACCTCAAGGGTGGACCATGGAGCAGATTGCAGAGTATAAGCTAAATTCCACTCCTGCGTACAGTGGAGATGATTTCTCAAACAAGACTTGTCCTGAAACACTTGTTCAAGAAGTAAATCTAGGAGATGAAGAAAACCCTCAAGCAGTCCACTTGGCCTCTTGGCTATGGCATTATCCCCCATTACTACAGAAGGTAACTTCTTTGCTTTTTGCCTACAAAAATGTCTTCGCATGGTCCTACAAAGATCTAATAGGGATATCAGAGGAGCTGGGATTACATCAGATACCCTTAGTTGAGGGAGCTGCACCTGTAAGAAGTAGGTCGTATTGACTCAATCCAAAGTATGCAGAGGCAATAAAGTTGGAAATTACAAAACTAGAAGAAGCACGTATAATTGTTCTAATGGAACATTCCAGGTGGTTTTCTTCTATGGTTATTGTACCCAAGAAAAATAGTGGAAAAATAAGAGTCTACGTTGATTTTCGTTCCGTAAATAAAGTGATTGCTCAAGATGGATTTACTCAGCCCTTTATAGAGCAAGTACTTCAGGAAGTAGACGGTCACACTTTGTATAGCTTCTTGGATGGTTTTAGTCGCTACAATCAGATAGTGATCCATCTTGATGATAGGGACAAAAGAGCCTATGTTACTCTGTGGGGCACTTATGTCTATACCTGCATGGCTTTTGGCCTGAAAAATGCGCCAGCTTCATTTAATAGAACAATGTATCTGATATTGGGCAAGTGGTTAACAACTTTTCTACACATTTTCATGGATGACTTTTCAATGTTATCAGGCACTGATAGAAGAGCAGCAGTTCAAGATTTCCATGATCATTTGGAAAATATAAAGGAAATATTTGAGCAATGTCTCAAAACAGGTTTGAAGTTAAATCCTACTAAGTGTCACTTTTTGGTCACTAAGGGCATTCTTCTAGTCACATAGTAGCTGCTAAGGGGATAACGGTTGACCGTGCAAAGGTTACTGCTATCCTTTCCATGCCTATTCCACAAAACCCAAAGGAAGTGCAAAGTTTTTTGGGCCATGCAGGATACCATAGAAGATTTATACGAATGTACTATTAGAAATAGCTAAGCCCTTGTCAAGGCTTACTAGTTAAAAGATCCCCTTCTCATGGAGTGCTTAAACTGAGAAACCATTTTGTGAACTAAAATTGAGGTTATGTACTACTCCACTTTTAAGTGTTCCTAACTGGTCATTAGAGTTTCATGTGCATACAGATGCCAGTCTTCATGCTGTTGGTGCGGTTCTAGCTCAACCATCATCACACAAGGTTGAAAGACCTATCTCCTATGCTAGCAGACTACTCACCAAGGCAGAAAGGAATTACAGTACGACTGAAAGGGAAGGTTTGGCTATTGTATTTTCTCTTCAAAAGTTTTGGCATAATCTTCTCGGTGTACATTGTATAGTCATACCTGACCATCAGCCTTTCAAGTACTTGATAAACAAGCCTAGAGTGGCTGGAAGGGTCTGGTGATGGTTACTCCTGTTTCAAGAATTCAACTTTGATATTAATATTAAGCCAAGAAGAGAGCACTACATGGCAGATCAAGTATTCACGACCGCAATGAGCAAGAAGGCAACAGGTATTAATGATGAATTGGTGGATAGTAATCTCTTCCTAGTAGCAACCCACACTGATTGGTATGATGGAATTCTCAATTTTCTCACTATTGGAAAACTCCTAGAGCATTTGACACCTATAGAAAAGAGAATATTACTCCTTAAAACCAAATCGTACTCACTCATAAATGGGAATTTATATAGATATTGTCAGGATGATATCGTGAGGAAGTGTGTTTATCCAGCAAAGGTAAATCTTTTGCTAGAGGGAGCACAAACTGAAGGGCATCTAAAAGGGGAAGATTTGGCTCACTAAATCATCCACAAAGGACTATGGTGGCCACACGTCTACAGGGATGCGATCAAGTTTGCTAAAGAATGCCACGTTTGCTAGAGATACGCTCCTATGCCAACCAGATTGAATTTCCAACCATTAGTCATATCTATAGGATGGCTTCCATTCGAACGATGGGGTCTTGATTTCATGGGACCAATTAGTCCAACAGGTCAACCTGGGGTAAGAAGTATATTTTGATGACCACATGTTATGCAACTAAATGGATAGAGGCTAAAGCTATTGTGGACTGCACAACCTTAATAGTAGCTAAGATTTTATATAAACGTATTTTCTCAAGATTTGGTTGCCCACTGGAAATCACTAGCAATAGGGGCACACATTCTGTAAATCAATTGCTCCAATTTATTTTTGACAGGTACAAGGTTTTTCATAAAAAAGTCTTGTGCTTACTATCCAAGGGCAAATGGCCAAGCATAAGGTAACAAAAAGATTTCGATTGGCTTGCTGCGCAAATTATCTTTTGATCATCAAAGCTTTTGGCCACAAGCTTTGATTGGTGCAATTTGGACCTTCAGAACTACAAAGAGGGGAACCACTGGCTAGAGTCCATTTCGTTTAGTATATGGAAAAGAGGCATTAGCACCATTCAAATTTATTATCAAAAGAGAAATTGGAGCCAAGGCCATTGGAATTGAACCTCCCATTAGGAGACTTGCGTATTATGTGTGTATATGTGTATATGTGTGTATGCATGTGTAAAACGCCAAAAACCCTAATCCAAAAGACCTAGACCTAAAACATGTATATGTGTGTATGCATGTGTATATATATGTGTATGTATATATGTATTATGTGTGTATATGTTTATATGTGTGTATGCATGTGTAAAATGTCTAAACCTCGAATCCAAAAGACCTAGACCTAAAACATGTATATGTGTGTATGCATGTGTATATACATGTGTATGTGTATATGTATTATGTGTGTATATGTGTATGCATGCGTAAAAACCCAAAAACTCTTATTCTAAAGACCTAGACCTAAAACATGTATATATGTGTGTATGCATGTATATATATATATATATATATATATATATATATATATATATATATATATATATATATATATATATATATATATATATATATATATATATATATATATATATATATATATATATATATATATATATATATATATATATATATATATATATATGTATGTGCATATGTATGATCTGTGAATATGTGTATATGTGTGTATGCATGTCTAAACAGCCTAAAAACCCTGATCCTAAAGACCTAGACCTAAAACATGTATATGTGTGTATGCATGTGTATATATATGTGTATGTGTATATGTATGTATATGTGCATGTGTACATGTATGTATATATATGTATGTATGCATATGTATGTGTATGTATGTATGCACATGCATGTCTGTATGCATATGCATGTGTATGTATATGAATGTGTGTATGTAATATGTATGTGAGAGTGTGTGTGTGTGTGTTTCTAGGTGTGAGTGTTTATGTATATATATGAGTATGTGTGTGTATATATGTATGTGAGACTATATGTATATGTGTGTATGCATGCATGCATGCATATGCATGAATATGCATATGTGTATGTAATATGTATGTGAGTATGTGTATGCATATGTGTATGTATGTCTGTGTATATGTATGCATGTGAGAGTGTATGTAATATATCCATATGTACGTTTATGTATATGTGTATGTATGTGTGTGTACATATGTGTGTGAATGTATGTAAGCATATGTATGTGTATGTATATGTGTATGTATATGTGTGTACGTATGTGTGTGAATGTATGTATGCATGTGTGTATATGTGTGTGTGTATGTATGTATGCATATGCATGTGTGTAGAATTGTGTGTGTGTATGTATGCATGCATATACATGAGTATGTGTGTGTAGGTATCTCTATCTCTCTCTTTCTCTCTCTTATATCTCTCTCCCTCTTTCTTTCATTCATCTCTCTCTCTCTCTTTCTCTCTCACTCATCTCTCTTCCTCTATCTCTCTCATCTCTCTCTCTCTCTCTCTCTCTCTCTCCTAATTAAGAACAAAACAATCGTTTACATCTATGTGCATGTATGTATCTCTATCTTTCCTCTTTATCTCTCTCATTCTCTCTCTTTCTCTCTCTCTCTCTCTCTCTCTCTTTCTCTCTCTCTCTCTCTTCCCTCCCTTCCTCTCTCTATCTATATGGAATGCCTAGAAACATAATTTTTGATAGAGACTCTAGATTCACATCAAATTTTTGTAGAGGAGCATTCGAATCGATTGGAATTGAACTTCATGTGTTTACAAATTTCCACCACAAACTCATGGGGAAATTGAGAGTATTAATTGGGTACTTGAAAATATGTTGGATATGTATGTGAATGAAAAGCACGATAATTGGAGTGAATATTTTCTTTTAATCCTGTTTGCATACAATAGTTCATGGCATGTATTTATAAAAATGACTCCCTTTGAGGGTATGTATGGTTACAACTACTTGGCTCCACTTTTGTTTTCTGATTTTCCAAATAAATTAGAAGTATCTAAAGAAATGCATGAGAAGATGGATGAAGAACATGGAGAAATCAAGCAACACATAAAAGATGCTCCAAAAAGGCAAAATAATTTCAATGATTTAAAGAGAATACCACTTGAATCTCAAACAAATGATGTGGTATTTTTTCAAGTCAAACCTCACCAATCTAAGTTGTTTCTAGGGAAGGAACATAGACTTTATCCACGATTTGTGGGTCCTTTGAAAGTTTTGGAAATGATTGCAATTTTTCCTTATTTGCTTGATTACTTGAACATTTAGTGCATCCTGTATTTCATAGTAGCTTACTTAAAAGATATGTCGCTAATGTTGCTCGTGTTTCACAAAAAAACTATAAGCTATAAGATGATGGCTCTTTTAAGATTTCGCCTATAATATTATTAGATAGGAGGGAAGGATTACTTAGTAACAAATTTTACTAGGGTGAACTTAGATGATTTTCTAGCACATTATCCTTCTTTCCAACCCTGAGGGCAGAGTTCTTAAAAGGGGTGAGGAATTGTAAAAGGCCTTTCGATAGTGAAATAATTCAATTTCAACTTTCTGAATTTGTGCCAAATGACATGAAGAGACAAATCACATACAGGTATGCACCATAACAAAATGGTGTAGTAAGAAGGAAGAATAGGTATGTTGCAAAACATTTTAGGGCTATGGTGAAGGAGATGGGGATGCCAAATTCCTATTGGGCTGATGAGGCAACTAGTGCCATATAGATCATGAAAAGAGAACCCATGTGAGGTACACATGCTCCAACACTTTATGAAGCTTCGTATAATAGGAAACTACTTGTGTCACACTTCAAGGTGTTTAGTTATATTTTTTATGTTTTATTACCAAGTGATTTAAGAAGGGAACTTGAAGATAGATCACAAAGATGTGTATTCATAAGGTATGTAGGTGAAGTGAAGAGGTATAGGTACTGAAAGTCCATAACCAAAGGAGCTAAAAGTATCAAGGCATTTGAGGCCTTATTCTTGTTTACCTTGATACAAATGTATCAATCTAGGAAAATGAAGATAACTACAAAGAACTTCAAAAGAAAATGAAGAATTAGAAAGGATGGTTCTTAGTGGACCAAAGGGGCCGAGTAGAAACTCATCGTGGAGTAGATAAAGCCTTAAATCAAGTAAACTTAATGATGCAGGGAACAAAGGCAAGGCAAAGATTATGGAGATTGAAGAAGATGAGTACTTAAGGATAAGATCAATGCAAACCATCTTGCAAAGAAGCAGGGGGAGATTTAAAGAAAACAAAAAAAAAAATTAATATCAATAGAAATTTGAAATAAGAGGAATTCTTGGGTAAGGAAACCAATTGAGGGATTGAGTTTTGATTTACTCACTACTAGGTACTATGCAGATGTGAGCAATGTTATTGAAGAATCCACATGATTTGAAGAAGAAAATACTTCCATGGAATGGAAGAAGCTATGGAAGAGGATAATCACCCTTTGAGATTTGTGCCAAGGAAGAAAAATATGAACATCATTGGACACAAGTGGGTATATAAGGTGAAGAAGCATCTAGATGGTAGCATTGCAAGTTATAAAGCAAGCCTTGTAGCTAATGGTTTTGCGCAAACATATGGAATGGACTAAGGAGAGGCCTCTAATATTGTAGGAAAGATGAATATCATAAAAAAAATCCTTGCAATTGCAGGGAGCAAACATTGGAGGGCTAGATGAGGTGGTATACATGGACCAATGATTAGCCTTTGAAAAAACAAATCAAAGGTGACTATGTTTACACGTTAAAAAACTCACCCCATGGTCTCAAGCAAAGCTCAATGGCATGGAATGAAAGGCTTGTGGACTACTTTATTAGTTGTGCATACAAACAAAGAAACGTTTATCCATTACTATTCTACAAATGAGAAAGTGAAGCATCTATCTACTTGTGTTTTAGGTGACTTGATTATTACACATGGTCATGAATGCTCCTACTAAAAGTAGATACCCTAGTACCTCCTCTATAGTTTGGCATGCACGGTGGCACCCTTGCATTTCTATGAAAGGCCCTGAGCATAATAAATAGTCTGTTTCCATTATTTTCTCCCCTATTTTGTCTTGCAAGTAGGTACATGACCCATACTCGTGCAAATAAGGAGCCTCTTCGTGTACAAAGAATCCTTAAAAAATCATCTTTACTTTCGAATAGTGAACCTAGCTCCCCTCTACCTTCCTTGAATTTATCTATTGATTTGGGTGCGACACCACTATCAAAGGAAAAGAATAGGAGAACATTGGACGTCTCCTCAGATAGGTCAGAGAAAACACCAGTGGCAATGGAAGATCTCTCTCACTTACTCTCTAGACTCAATATCAAGTTCCCCACCTTTAAGGGACAAGCTTATGGGGATGCTGATGATCATGTGAGGAGATTCATCTCCCTACACCGTGGACGAGGTCTGCAGAATAAAGAGGATGCAATGTTGGTACCTTTCCCATCCACATTGGAAGGCCTTGCTGACAAATGGTACAATCAATATGCAGATGGCCATTTTGCTACATGGGAGGCTTTGAAGACGATGTTCTCAGAGACATTTCGACCAAGTGACTCCTCAAAAAGAGCTCTAGATCAGTTAGAGAACCTGAGGCTAAGATGAGGTGAATCCTATCATGAACTTCACACTAGGCCAAAAGCACTTATTGCACGTCTTCCACATGCTCTAGGTGATTTCTTGGTTAAAAAATGGATAGAAAAAGCTTTGCCCAGGTCATCTAAGCAGAAGCTACGTGAGTCTCTTAGATTGGATGCAACACTCAATGATTTTGTTGCAGCAACATCACGCATTGAAGAAGCTAGGCAACATTTTGAAGGGGATACACAACCAAATTATGCTACAGAACTAGATCCTATTGGGCAACTGAGGAAAGAACTGGAGGCATTGAGAATGCAGCAAAATCACCAAGAAGAGAAGGTCTTGCCACCGCCGTTGCATCGCACTTATGACGAGGTAGCCGAACTCTGTCGTGAATTAGAATATTTGCGGACCACTCAAGATATAAGAAGGTAGATTTAGTGTACAATATGTAACAACAATGGGCATTCCAATACTAATTGTCCTAATAGGGTAAGTTGTCAATTTTGTGGAAAGGATGGTCCTGAAGCTAGAGACTGTTACTACCTCAAGGGTACGCAAACGAGGTAACCCTCAAGCTTTGGATTCATATTATGCTAGTACTTCAAATGCACCTAATGGAGAGGAGAATCGTCCAACAAAGCCTAGATATAATAGGCCATTGATGTGTTATGGTTGTGGTGAGTATGGCCATATGCAAAAAAGGTGTTCCTTCCGGAAGATGCACCTTCTTGTGAGCATTGTCCAGAGGCTAAGGATCACTATACCAAAGTTGTCCAAGAAGCCACCCTACTCCAATTCACATGGTTGCAGTCTCCCCACAAGTAGAAGGTATGACCACTCAGTCTTATGCTCTTTCATCTTCGTTAGTATCCATGATTACTAGGGCCAGACAAGCAGTAGCAACGTGTAGAGAGGAACAACAAGGACTCTAGGATAAAGAGGAGGAAAAGAAGGTTGGGTGGAAGGGCCAAACAGATATTGAAGGAGCTTACGAAAGGATGGCTACTTCACTAAGGGACCAACCAACAAGTCTCCAACAAGACACACATGAGGTAAACATTGAGCAGCTTTTAAAAGGTATTCATCACAAGGTTAGTCTGTACAAACTCATAAAGATGGATTCAAAAATAAGAAGTGACTTATTAAAGATTATACACTCTGCTCACCTGAGCCAACCACGTAGCATAGATGGTTTTATGGTTAATTTTCCCCGTGCACCCCTAGCAGACTATTAAAGCTCAAGATTATCTGTTTTTATAAAGGATGAAGCTCTCACAGGTGTGATCATAGATGGCGGCTCGAGCATTAATTTGATGCCAGACTTCACAATGAGGAAACTAAATTTGAACCCCACCAAGATGGCACCATTCACAGTTACCCTAGTAGGTCAACATCGGGTTGTGTCGGTTGGCATTATTGAAACGGTACTAATGATAGTACAGGGTTGTCACTTTGTTCTAGATTTTACATGGACATCTTACCCTTTACTCTTGGGGAGACCTTGGCTAAGGCAAGCAAAAGCTTTGCAAGAGTGGGGGAAAAACAAACTGTGGATTTCAACAAACACCAATAGCCAACTGCAACTACATTTCGAAGAAGGATTTGATTCAGGGAAAGCTACTAAGTATATTGTGGAAACTCAGGTAATGCCCTCTTTACCCCAAGAAGATGATACATTATTGAATTTGATGATGGATATTACAGAGTGTTGCAAGGTGGAAATCAATGAAATAGAGGAACAAGTTGCAAAAAAGGGCCATGAAGTTCACAAGGAGTTACAGAATGAGAGTTGCACGAAAATACAAACTTTGAAGGGGCAACAAATATAGAAGTATCAGGGAAGGAAATTTGTAAGAGTGAAGGCAGAGAAGATCTTCCCTTTTTAGAAATACCTCAAGGGTGGGCCAGAGAGCATATTGCAGAGTATAAGCTAAATTCCACTCCTTTGTACAGTGGAGATGATTTCTCAAACAAGACTAGTCCTGAAACACTTGTTCAAGAAGTAAATCTAGGAGATGAAGAAAACCCTCAAGCAGTCCACTTGGCCTCTTGGCTATGGCATTATCCCCCATTACTACAGAAGGTAACTTCTTTTCTTTTTGCCTACAAAAATGTCTTCGCATGGTCCTACAAAGATCTAACAGGGATACCAGAGTAGCTGGAATTACATTGGATACCCTTAGTTGAGGGAGTTGTGCCTACAAGAAGTAGGCCATATAGACTCAATCCAAAGTATGCAGAGGCGGTAAAGTTGGAAATTACAAAACTAGAAGAAGCAGGTATAATTGTTCCAGTGGAACATTCCAGGTGGTTTTCTTCTATGGTTATTATACCCAAGAAAAATAGTGGAAAAATAAGAGTCTGCGTTGATTTTCGTGCCTTAAATAATGTGATTGTTCAAGATGGATTTCCTCAGCCCTTTACAGAGCAAGTACTTCAAGAAGTAGCCGGTCACACTTTGTATAGCATCTTTGATGGTTTTAGTGGCTACAATCAGATAGTGATCCATCCTGATGATAGGGACAAAATAGACTTTGTTACTCTGTGGGGCACTTATGTCTATACCCGCATGGCTTTTTGCTTGAAAAATGCGCCAGCTTCATTTAATAGAACAATGTATCTCATATTGGGCAAGTGGTTAACAACTTTTCTACGCATTTTCATGGATGACGTTTCAGTGTTTTCAGGCACAGATAGAAGAGCAGCAATTCAAGATTTCCATGATCATTTGGAAAATCTAAAGGAAATCTTTGAGCAATGTCTCAAAACAGGTTTGAAGTTAAATCCTACTAAGTGTCAATTTTTTGTCACTAAGGGCACTCTTCTAGTCACATAGTATCTCGTGAAGGGATAAGGGTTGACCGTGGAGGTATTGCTATGCTTTCCATGCCTATTCCACAAAACCCAAAGGAAGTGCAAAGTTTTCTGGGCCATGCAAGATACCATAGAAGATTTATACGAATGTATTCAGAAATAGCTAAGCCCTTGTCAAGGCTTACCAGTAAAAAGATCCCCTTCTCATGGAGTGCTGAAGCTGAGAAAGCATTTTGTGAACTAAAATTGAGGTTATGTACTACTCCACTTTTAAGTGTTCCTAGCTGGTCATTAGAGTTTCATGTGCATACAGATGCCAGTCTTCATGCTGTTGGTGCGGTTCTAGCTCAACCATCATCACACAAGGTTGAAAGACCCATCTCCTATGCTAGCAGACTACTCACCAAGGCAGAAAGGAATTATAGTATGACTGAAAGGGAAGGTTTGGCTATTGTATTTTCTCTTCAAAAGTTTCGGCATTACCTTCTCGGTGTACATTGTATAGTCATATCTGACCATCAGCCTTTGACGTACTTGATAAACAAGCCTAGAGTGGTTGGAAGGGTCTGGTGATGGTTACTCCTGTTTCAAGAATTCAACTTTGATATTAATATTAAGCCAAGAAGAGAGCACTACATGGTAGATCAAGTATTCCGGACCGCAATGAGCAAGAAGGCAACAGGTATTAATGATGAATTGGTGGATAGTAATCTCTTCCTAGTAGCAACCCACACTGATTGGTATGATGGAATTCACAATTTTCTCACTAGTGGAAAACTCCCAGAGCATTTGACACCTATAGAAAAGAGACGATTACTCCTTAAAACCAAATCGTACTCACTCATAAGTGGGAGTTTATATAGATATTGTCAGGATGATATCTTGGGGAAGTGTGTTTTTCTAGCGGAGGTAAATCTTTTGCTAGAGGCAGCACACACTGAAGGGCATCTAAAAGGGGAAGATTTGGCTCACAAAATCATCCACAAAGGACTATGGTGGCCTCACATCTACAGGGATGCAATCAAGTTTGCTAAAGAATGCCACATTTGCTACAGATACACTCCTACGCCAACCAGATTGAATTTCCAACCATCAGTCATATCTATAGGATGGCTTCCATTCGAACGATGGGGTCTTGATTTCATAGGACCAATTAGTCCAACTGGTCAACCTAGGGGTAAGATGTATATTTTGATGGCCACATGTTATGCAACTAAATGGATAGAGGCTAAAGCTACTGTGGACTCCACAGCCTTAACAGTAGCTAAGATTTTATATAAACGTATTTTCTCAAGATTTGGTTGCCCACTAGAAATCACTAGCGATAGGGGCACACATTTTGGAAATCAATTGCTCCATTTTTTTTTGATAGGTACAAGGTTTTTCATAAAAAGTCATCTGCTTACTATCCAAGGGCAAATGGCCAAGCAGAAAGTAACAAAAAGATTTTGATTGGCTTGCTGTGCAAATTATCTTTTGATCATGAAAGCTTTGGGCCACAAGCTTTGATCGGTGCAATTCGGGCCTTCAAAATTACAAAGAGGGGAACCACTGGCCAGAGTCCATTTCACTTAGTATATGGAAAAGAGGCATTAGCACCATTCAAATTTATTTTCAAAAGAAAAATTGGAGCCAAGGCCATTGGAATTGAACCTCCCATTATGAGACTAGTAGCATTAGAAGAATACAGAGAAGGAGCAATGCAAAGACTTCATGAAACACAAAAAGAGCGCAAAAGACTCCACGACAGGTATCTTAGGTCTAATGAAGTACAAGAAGGATCCTTGGTTTTGGAGCATCAAATTCCAGCAGTTTCAACCAAATTGGCACCCAAATGGATATGACCATACAGGGTGGTAAAGGTATTACCACGTGGAGCAGTACATCTGAAGGCTTTGCACGGTAAGAGGATACCCTTGGTCAATATCTCTAGGGTGAAGAATTACCTGAATTAATTCAAGATGGAAGCACTTCATTCACTGTATATACCGTATTTCATTCAGTATTTGCAGTTTATTTTGGTCTATTCAATAAGCGAATAAAGAAGTTGCACTGAGACGGTGCAAAAGCTCGATGTGGGGGTCTGTATCGTGGCACTCTTTCCTCTCTCTCTCTCTCTCGCTCTCTCTCTCTCTCTCTCTCTCCCTCTCTCTCTCTCCAGTCCGCACCCCACAATTTCTCTCTCTCTCTCTCTATCTGTCTCTCTCTCCCCCTCTCTCTCTCCCTGCAGCCACCCCTCCCCCGCCCTCCCCTCCTCTT
Organism: Ceratopteris richardii; assembly: GCA_020310875.1. Lineage (NCBI taxonomy): Eukaryota > Viridiplantae > Streptophyta > Polypodiopsida > Polypodiales > Pteridaceae > Ceratopteris > Ceratopteris richardii. Next base: position 36,861,420 of record CM035408.1, on the reverse strand, counting down.
TTCCCCCACCACTCTTGTAGCCCTCTCTCTCTCTCTCTCTCTCTCTCTCTCTCTCTCTCTCTCTCTCTCTCTCTCCCTCCCTCCCCCTCTCTCTCTCTCTCTCCCCGTAGCTACCCCTCCCCCGCCCTCCCGTCCTCTTTCCCCCCACCACTCCTGGAGCCCCCTCTCTCTCTCTTTCTCACTCTCTCTCTCTCTCTACCTCTTTCTCTCTCCCCACAGCCACCCCTCCCTCGCCCTCCCCTCTTCTTTCCCCCCACCACTCTCGTAGCCCCTCTATCTCTCTCTCTCTCTCTCTCTCTCCCTCTCTCTCTATCTCTCTCTCTCTCTCTCTCTCTCTCTCTCTCTCTCTCTCTCTCTCTCTCTCTCTCTCTCTCTCTCCACAGCTACCCCTCCCCCGCCCTCCCCTCCTCTTTCCCCCCACCAATCCTACAACCTCTCTCTCTCTCTCTCTCTCTCTCCCTCTCTCTCTCTCTCTCTCTCTCTCTCTCTCTCTCTCTCTCTCTCTCTCTCTCTCTCTCTCTCTCTCTCTCTCCCCGCAGCCACCCCACCCCGGCCCTCCCCTCCTCTTTCCCCCCACCACCCCCGTAGCCTCTCTCCCCACCACCCACTACTCTCTCCCCCCACAACCCCCGCCCTTCCCTCCTCTTTACCCCCACCACCCCGCAACCACCACCCCCGCCATCCTGCCCTTCCCTCCTCTTTCCCCCCACCACCCCCACAGCCTGCGTCTCTCTCCCTCTCTCTCTCTCTCTCACACACACACACACTCATACAAATACTGTCACAAACATCCCTTTATGGTTTTATATGTTTACTGAAAGTGTAACCAACAAGAGTAGCCTTCGAAGTTTTGACGATAACTAGAGAGCAAGAACTCCAATGATAAGCCATATTGTTTGAGTGATCTGAGAAGCTCCCTACCAAAACATGGCTGCGCTATCTTTGCTATTGGTATTACAGTTTGTGATTGTACTAACGATGATGTTGGTGGGAAGAGGAAGTGCGAAGGAGTACACCGCCGGAGGATTCTCGGGATGGAATGTGTGTCGATTACAAGTCTTCGGCTTCCCAATACACCTTCCACACTGAAGATTCTCTCAAATTTGATTATGCTGGAGGATTCCATAATGTTCAACAAATTAGAGCAAGTGATTAAAAGGGATGTGATTCATCGAACGCAATCGTGTCGGATGCTAGCGGCACTACAGTGATAAAGTTGGATAAGGCTCAAACCTATTACTTCATATCTGGAACCCCTCAACATTGTGAGTGAGGGATGCAAGTGAGTGTCATGGTTCCTTATAGCGCAACTCCCAAGCCATCTCCTTCTACATCATTTGTTCCAAAAGAGCAGAATACTCCATCTTCTACAACCATGACCCCCACCCTCCCCTCCTCTTTCCCCCCACCACCCCCACAGCCACCCCCCCCGCCACCCCCTCCGCTTTCCCCCCACCACCCCCGCAGCCACCTCCATCACCTTCTCCCCCTCCTCCATCTCCAACAACTCTACCACCATCTCCCCCTTCCCCTCCACCTCCGTCTCCTCCATCTCCTCCTCCTCCATCTCCTCCTCCTGCCATCCCCTCCACCTCCATCTCCTCCTCCTCCATCCCCTCCACCTCTACCTCCTCCATTCCCTCATATTTCCCCCCACAGCCACCTCCACCACCTTCTCCCCCTCCTCGATCTCCACCACCTCCACCACCATCTCCCCCTCTACCTCCACCTTCACCTCCTCCATCCCCTCCACCTCTGCCTCCTCCATCCCCTCATATTTCCCCCCTCAACACCACAGCCACCTCCACCACCTTCTCCCCCATCTCCACCACCTCCACCACCATCTCCCCCTCCCCCTCCACCTCCGTCTCCTCCTGCACCCCCATGCTTGTGAAGTTCAGTATGTAGAAGATGACTCTCCCAAGAGCACTCATTTGCCTCCTCACGTGTTTAAACCGAGTTTTGATTCGATTCCACTGTATAGATAACCAAAGAACATATGATAATTATGAACACAAATTAGCTCTTGGATCATGCCTCTCATATCATCCATGCTTTGGAAAAAGTTCTTGATCTTCTGATGTTGTTACGTTGATGCTTTTCTAGTATGTAGAAGATGACTCTTCCAAATAGGGAATTCATTGGGCTCTTTGATTCGTGGAGCTAGAATCAACTCTCCCACCGTTCCTCCAACTCTCTGTCCCTCCATCCTTCCATGTAAGGGTCAAAAGCCACTACAGGTATTATGTGAAGAATTATGTGAAGAATGTGCTTCTGAGGGTCATTCGAATATCATGGGTGGCACAAAATGAGGATCTCATCTTGCATGCAAAAGTGATAGTAAAAGTGTAAGTGGTAAAAGTGAAAGTGGAGAAATGACTGTTGCCGCCTACCATTTGTGAAGGCTGCCTATTTCTGAGGATCCAGTTCAAAACTGGTGGCATATTTGGTCTACCCCTCCTATCTCAGGGCAATCAATCGGTGCATGATCAGTGGACGTGAGGAATCTACAAGGCCCTCTTGGCCTATTGGAGCCTATAAAAGCAATGGACTAGTACTCATTGGGGATATATACACACACACACGAGTACAAAACTAATCTCGGCATCTCATTTGGTCATCTCTTGCACTCTGTCGCTACAAGCTTACTGTAGGAAGTCACTCTGTGGTGAGGTTACAGAGTGTGGGCTACCTTGTGAAGGGCTAATAGCTTTGTAGTGTAAAGAAGTGGCTTGGTTTTGTCATTCAGTTTGAGTCACTAGTATGTCTATGCTCTTCCATTAGAGCAAGTCTTCATACGTTTGTACTGAGCAGTGCAAGTCTTCATCTAGTTGTGTTCATTCTATTGGACGAATCTCTTGTATTAATTCTGCTTTGTTCTGGATTGACATGTTAGCATATAGCATCAGCTTTTGGAGCATTTCCTTTGCCTACGTTGTAATCATCTATTCCAACTAAGGAGTGGCTTAGTCTTCCACTATTGTCATTTGGCTTCTCCCGGAGTACTTACAATTCTGTGCAATTATTGTTATCTGCCTGCTCACAAAAGTGTTACAGGGTATATTTCCCTAAGGAGAACCTCCCTTGAGTAGGCAAAGTATTGGAAGTGCATGGTGCATGCTCCTGCTAAAAGTAGATACCCTAGTACCTCCTCTACACACACAACTCACTATCTACTCATTGCATGCAAACACACGCACACACATGCAAACATGCAAGTTCACACTCACATACACATATTCATACATTCACAAAACTCACGTACTTCCCTAAAAACTTTACAATCACATTAAATACGTGTATTTCGTTTTTATTTTTTGTATAATATGTATTTCTTAGTTTAATTGTTATTTTGTTTTTCGCTTTCTTATTTCGACAAGTAGCATACACTATACACACTTCACATATACACACACGCACACACACACATACACACACACACACACACACATATATATATATATATATATATATATATATATATATATATATATATATATATATATATATATATATATATATTGTGTACACACATCCTACGCAATATATATATATATATATATATATATATATATATATATATATATATATATATATATATATATATATATATATATATATATATATATATATATTTTGTACACACATCCTACGCAATACCCCATATGCATTAATACCATAGGTACATACACACATGCATAATCTCATTCACTTTTACACACACATGCATACATGGGAAACAATGCGTAAAGATTCATTAAATCCAATACGTTCCATTAGCAATACAATCAATAGAATACAATGTGAAGTAACTATCTACAATTTAATTGAAAGTGGTCTCACCTAATATCCATGATACAAAGGAACCTCTATGTGAATTACTATAACAAGTGATATGTAGAACCCAAAATCCCACATCCAGAAAGAAATCATGAAGATCACATGTTCGAGAAGATAAAATAGAATGGCATGGATGTACCTATGATGAATGAGAAGGTGGTGACTTTACTTCCTTCTAAGATGTATTATAACATACATACGTTAGCGTTTACTCACATATACGCCACAAAGCCATCACAAAAGTTTTTTAGAACCGTAGAGATATAAATAGAAAAACCGCTAACATAAGATACTTCAGAGAAGATTCTAACTCACAAATTTGCATTGGGACCCTACTTGCTCGATGTTATGTAGTATCTTGAAAATAATGTTCAATAAAAACACTTAACTTACATCATTGAGTGAAAAAATCTTTGGATGAGGGAGAGAGTGTAAGCCATTAAGCCTAGAAGGTCATCATTATGTGCATATGGGACAATCCCTAGCCAAGGTCCCTAGCTCGAGGTATATCGTGCGGTTGTCACTTTAGGAGGTAGAGCTAATGAGCATGATGATCACATGTCTTACTCAAGAACTATGGAAACAATCTAACTTAATTGTGTGTGTGCATGTTTATTATAAATGTGCTTACTCATACGTCTCATTCTAGGATTTTCTATGAGAAATTTCCATATCCTTATAATCTGTTTGCCTTCATCATTGTATGGGATTCCATATTATCTTATGTATAAGTACATGCTCTTCAATTGCCAGAATCGATTGGAAGTAATTTGGAGAATATAAAACCTTCTTGATTTTATTATGTGCACAAAATTTTGGTCTATTCAATCTTCAGAAGCTTTAAAAAGAACCTTGAACTATACAAGGTATCTATATACTATAAAACATAACTGAGAAAACTTATCCATCCAAGGACAATGTCTTCATCACTTACTTGATTATCTCTATGCTCCTATATACGTTCTTGTTAAGAGTCTCAACAAGGATTATCATCCTTTGTACATCTTGATGTACCCTATACCTTAGTGCCCCATATACATGAATATCATACACAACCAAAGAACTCGATTGATGAACGACTTGTTTCATGGATTCTCTAGGATTACTACATGTTCATGAGAGTTAAGTCATAGAACGTTTATTACTTATGTCCGAATTGATTATTAACATGCGATTTATTTCGTAAATACATGATGATCTCTATTTTTTCTCACTTATACGGAAGTATACTCTATTCTATTACGATCATAAACATTATAATCTTCACTTCATTATATGAAACGATATAGAACATATGTCTTAATATTACTTTCATAAACGGATAACCTTTTTAAGAAATTACATATGAAATAACATATTTATTTGAGTATCAAAAAAATCATCATGTCGAACAACACGAATCCCACCGTCTTATATGACAACACTCCGTGAATGTACATGTTCTATTCTTTTATGGGAATCTTAAACTTAGGCTCCGTTTTAAACTTAAACTTTTATGTGAAGCTGAGTGATATAAGACAACACATTCGACGTGACAACACATACTCCTCGATTCTGCGGTGAGTTCAGTCTCGGTTGTCCTACTATTGTCCTACTTACGACGAAACAAGCTGTAATTGAAATGGACGGATTCGGATGCATTTTGTCCTGCTTACGACTAAACAAGCTATCGTGGGAATCGTCAGAGCTGCATATCGATGGGATATATAGGAGACCTTTGGATTGTCTTTCCACTACATAGTTGACACACGAGTATGCGGTCAAAGACAATCTATCAATGAATCTCAGCAGTTATGGAATTGTGTAGTGAGATCTGTAATGCAGCAACAGGCTCTAGTGCTCATCGCTACCTTTTCCTGGTATAACTTGCTTCATCATAGCAGGGAGTGCCTGTGCTACTTGGTGGAGAGTTAGACAATCTCGAGCGACCACTAAGCAGATAGGGAGAAACAAACTAGTAGAGAAGGAAATGCAATCGATTCCTTCTGTTTCTTCTTCTCTGTCATCTTCTACTAGTTGGCGGACCATTACGTCAATGGCTAGTTCTGATGACGCAATGATGCGGATCCTGTAGAATAATGGAAGCTCAAGAAGTAGCATAAATGGAAGCATGAAGGGAAGCAGAGAATAGCATAGATTGCAAAGATGATAGAGCAGAGTAGACGCACAAGACTAGATAAAAGAAGAGAAGTTCTCTGTACAAAAAATGTCTCTATATTCACAATAATAGAGTATCAACAACTCTGTACAAAAATGAATTCCTAAGCTCTTTATATAGAGTTTTGGGAATGAATATGTGCCAATGGTTTTCTTGTACAAAAGTAGTGAAGAATATTTAAAGTACTAAAGGAATGGATAATAACTAAAAAGTTGCTCAACAACTTTTTCACAAAAATAATGGATGCTATTTTAAAGCACTAAAAGAGAGGTCAACTTTTAATGACCCTTTTTATAAAGATAATGGCTGAAGTTAAAAGCCACAAAGCAATGATCACTGTTGAATATGCTTTTTACAAAAATTCTGGATAATAATTAAAGTGCTAAAAGAATGGTTGTAAACAAATAAACTTTTTCTGAAACGGATGCGCAACATTCTCCCCCTCAAGCTTTGCTTGAATATTCTAGCAATCCAACCAATTGTTTGAATCTTTGTATCTTTGTTCTATCAAGAGCTTTTGTCATCCTATCTGCAAGCTGATCTTCTGAAGATATAAAAGAGATGTTGATCTCTTTTGAAACTACCTTCTCACGAACATAATGGTAATGAACTTCGATATGCTTGGTATGTGCATGCAAAACTGGATTAGCTTCCAAATTTGTGGAGTTATACATAGAAGATGTAAATCTTCAAATATTTTTTTGAACCACATTACTTCACAGGTCAATTCTGCAAGCGCACGATATTATGCTTCTGTAGATGAAAGCACCACTGTTGGTTGTTTCTTTGAACTCCAAGATACAAGTCGATTTCTTATAATTAGTAGGTAGCCACTCGTGCTACGTCAATCATCTTTATTTCCTAGCCAATCTGCATCACTAAAAGCTTTAATATCAAGATTAGTATCATGTGAGTAAAATAAACCTTCGTTCAAAGTGCCTTTCAAATAGCATAGCACACGCTTAGCCACATTCCAATGTACATCTGTAGGCTTGTGCATGAACTGTGAGAGTACTCCAACTGCATAATCAATATCAGGTCGTGTACTTATAGCATACAATAATGATCCAATCAACGATCTATACATGTCTACATTTTCAAAATAAACACCATCATGTATACTCAATTTTACATTAGGCTCCAAAGGATTTGCAACTGCTTTACATTCTGACAAACCAAACTTTTGAAGTAAATCACAAATATACTTCTTTTGGCTCAACCATATACCTTGTTCATCATAAATAACTTCAATTCCCAATGCATAACGTAAAATTCCGAGATCTAAAATCTTAAACTCCTTACCAAGTTTCTTCTTAATTTCATCAATCTCATCAATAGCACTTCCTGTAATGATAAGATCATCAACATAAATGCAAAAATACACACATTGATCTGTTACAAACTTACCATATAAAGAAGGATCTGCAACACTTGGTTTGTATCCATGAGCTTCCAAATAACTTACCAATCGATGATTCCAAGCTCTATGTGCCTGTTTCAAACCATATAATGCTCTTGTTAGCTTGCAAACAAAATTTGGATATTTTTCATCTTTAAATCCTTCTGTCTACTCCACATAAACATGTTCTTGTAATTGACCATTCAAAAATGCATTTTTGACATCAAGCTGAAATATCTTCCAACATTTACTTGCTGCAACACTCAAAATTGTTCGTATAGTTGACATTCTTGCAACTAGGCTAAATGTCTCTCCGTAATAAATTCCATATGTTTGTGTAAAACCTTTTGCAACTAACCTTGCCTTATACCTGGAAATAGAACCATCACTATTTCTTTTAATATGAAATACCCACTTATTTCCAATTACCTTCATCTTACTATCTCATGGTACAAGATGCCATGTGTTGTTCTCATACAATGCATGTATCTCTTCTTGCATTGCATTCGACCAATTAATGTTTGAATTTGCATCTTCACAACATGTAGGTTCCTGTTCTTCAATAACTTTTGACATAAAAGCTGAATGTGAAACACAATAAGACCTAATATACCTTTGTGGTTGCCTTCTTTCTCTTGAACTTCTCCTAAGTTCATGTTCATGTTTTATCAAATCAGATTTAGAACTTTCATCAATTTCTATATCATCACTTATCTCAACAAGCTTTGCTTTACCTTTTCCCTTCTCTTTTGATGTAGGTGATAATTTTTCTTCATTATAACCATTCTCACCTTCTGAGCTCACTCCTGTAGTATCATGTAAACCATCTTAAATTTCTTCTTGCATTTCTTCTTGAACCTGCAAAATAGGATCTGTATACCAAGACAATAACTCATCAAAGCGTACATCACGACTAATAATCATTTCCTTACTTATAGGATTATAACACTTATATCCTTTCTGATTATCTACATAACCCACGAAATTGCATTTTCTTGACTTTGGCTCTAGTTTGGTTCTCAATGCATATGGAACCATAGCAAAACAAACACAACCAAATACACGCAAGTGATCAATAACAGGTTTTTATTAAACCAAACCTCAAAAGGAGTTACATTATGCATTGTAGATGTTGGCATATGATTCATCAAATATACTGCTATATTTACCGCTTCAACCCAAAATTTCAATGGCATATGCTTTTCATTTAGCATTGCTCTTGCTATTTCTGCAATAATCCAATTCCGTCTTTCTGCTACTCCATTCTATTGAGGAGTATACCTGCAAGTGACTTCCCTCCTTATACCTTCATTCCAAAGCAAATCGTTAAACATTCTTGAAAAATATTCACTACCTCGATCAGATCTTAACCTTTTTATTACCTTTCCTATCTATTTTTTGGCAATTGCTTTGAATTTGACAAAGCAATCAAACACATCATTCTTATGCTTAAGAAAATACACAAAAGTCATTCGGCAAAAGTCATCCACAAAAATAACATAATATCTTTTATCTCCAAGTGATGTTTCCTTCGTAGGACCCCAAACATCAGTATGATGCACCAATTCTAATAAATACCTGCTTTGCAATTTGACACTAGAAAAAGGATGCCTTGCTTGCTTACCAAATTGAAAAGCATGACACAAATGTATCATATTTTGTTTGGAGATATTAGGTAAACCAACAACAATCTTTCTTTTAGCCATGTCTTTTAACTTATGTATATTTACATGTCCTATTCGCTTATGCCATAATTCAATCTGAGAAATCTTATTATTACCAACTGAATAATAAGAAACAAAATTAGGAGCTGCATCCAATGTAAAAAGTCTTCCTCGGCATTGACCTTTTGCCAACACTTTATAATTTTGCTTCGATTTTCAACAAAACACCCAGATTTGTTGAACTGCACTTGATAGCCACCCTCCACCATCTACCCAACTGAAATAAGATTTTTACTTATTGACGGTACATGAAGAACATCTTTTAAGATTTTATTGCCTTTTCGATCTTCAAAGCACACGTCTCCAACTTGTGCTATATGATGCATTGAACTGTCACCTGTTTCAACTTTGCCATCAAACAAAGGTGCATGTAAATTAGCAAACCAATCAACATTATTACTCATATGATTACTACATCCACTGTCAACATACCATACATCATTGCTATGAGTTGCATCTGTATTCACATTCATCATTAGTACATTTTCATGATTTTGTTCCTGAACAAAATTACCCTGTGTATGATTTTGCCTTGTATATCCATCTCGCCCTTGATTATGCTAACAATCATGAGATATATGAACAGCCTTACCACAATTATAACATGGTATACCTGAATTACCTTGATACCCATTACGTCCTCTGCCATGGTAGAAATATCTCCCCCTACCATGCATATTCATATCTGAGCTACCAGCATCATAATTGTTGTTTATCTCATTTCAACCTCCACAACCTTTGAAACTTCCTCTTCTCCCACCTCTTCGACCACGCTGATTTCCTGCATAAAGTGCATGACCTACACTACCTTTCTGCATAGACTGTCCACCATTAATATTAATTTCTTCTGGTATCATAAGTGAAACCAACTCATCAAAATCAGGCAACTCCGCTCTCACAAATACAGAAGTTGTAAAAGCTTTCCATTTTTCATCTTCTTTTAAACCATTTAAAACAAATGCAACTAAATCATCATCTTCAACTATGCACGAAATTGAAGCAAGTGCATCGACGATCTGCTTAATTTTTAAAACATAATCATTTACTGACTGTCATACATCCTTTCGCAAATTACTTAATTCATTTTTCAATTGAATTCTTCGTGCCTTAGTGGTTGTTGAGAAGAGTCACTCTAATGCTTCCCAAATCTCCTTGCTTGTTCTCAAGTCGTGTATGTGTCCTATCATGCTCGACTCAATATTCTGTGACAATACAAAGATTACCTTCTTCTCACACTCATTGCACCTTTGATATTCCCGGACTTGCTAAGGTGTCAGATTTTGGTCAGGCAAGTCAGGTTGAGGTTCTGTACCACTTATAAGACCATGCAAATTCCTACCCATAAGATATGCAGACATGCAAAAACGCCAGGCTTGATAGTTGGTTTTACTCAATTTTTCTATTTGGCTATTTTCGTCAGCAATCCTAAAAGAAGGTACTGTCAAATTATCAACTTATTGGTGTTGCATCTTATGCATATACTAAAAGAACTTGGAGAAGCTTGTCGAAGATAAAAAAGTGTGTTTCGAGGCGCCGAAGTTTGGTCAAGCCAACCGGCACAAGACTAGCCCTTGAGCTTATGGAGACTCAAATAGACCTTATAGGCATGCTGTAAGTGCAAAGAAACACACTATGTACCTTGGAGCATCAAGGAGAATGAGTCGATACAAAACAGATAGGTTCGTAGGTCGACTAGCTCAAAAAACTTACTATCTATGGAAGAAACAATGAACTTCAAATGCCCATAGCGACGAGCGTGATTACAATTAGAAAAAATCTTTTTATGGGAGTGATAAAAATAGGGTTGAGTGTATGGAATGCAAAAAATTATAAGGAATAAGCAAAATATGCTATAGGAATGAATGCGACATTCACCGGTGGTACTTCCTATTTTTCAGGAATATGCAGAGATTGATCCCGAGGCAGAAAAACTCAGATTTCTCCCAATCTCCTGAACCAAATGCTTTGAAAATTTAGAGGAATAAACTAGACACTAATACCTTTTCAATGAGTCCTCTTTCACTCAATGTGAAGCTCTGAGGAGAGAGCAGCAGCCTCTGCAAGATTACTGTTGGCGAAGACAATGATGCAGAAAATTGAAGGAGCAAGACAATGATGGTCACAAGTGTATGTATATTGCTTCCATGTAATGTACAAGTGATTTCAAGTCCTTATATAGCCTCTAGGAGTGTTCCAAGACTTTTACAAGTTGAATTTGAATTCAAATGAAGGTGGGAATGGTTGTTGGAGGGAATCAATTCACTTTCCTACAATCTAGGAAAAGTGAAGATCTAGTTTGATCTACTTTTAGGTGATTTGATTTGCTTGATATAATGCAACTTCAACCACCAAAACTTCGTGGGATTTGGGCTCTATATTTGTACCTTTACATGTGTAAAGCTCAAGGCTTTTACAACGGTAAATGAGCCATCAAAAATCTTTGAAAAAAATACAATAAATGAGCATATGAAAAAGAACTCTCCAACGGATATTCTTTCGACGCGATAGCCTTTGATGTAGATCAAATCCACCTCAAGCATAGTGTAAGCTTGATGTTCCAACAGCTCCCCCTCAAGCTAAAGTATGCTTGAGTCTTCATTCTCTGATAGGTTGAATACCTGCCATAGCTTTGAATCTACAAAGCTTTATTCCATCAAGTGCCTTCGTCATCATATCTGCTACTTGCCTTTCAGTTGGAACAAAAGAAATGTCAATCTCGTTTGCCATGAGCTTCTCCCTGATGAAGTGGTAATGGACTTCGATGTGCTTGGTTCTCGCATGAAAAATAGGATTTGCTGCTAGATGCATGGAGCTTACATTATCTCCAAATATGTGAGGTTTGGAACTCACAAGTCCCAAATCTGTATACAATGCTTTTAACCATATTGCCTCTTGAGTTGCTATGGTCAAGCCTCTGTACTCTACTTCAGTTGAAGATAAAGCAACTGTTGGTTGCTTCTTGGAACTCCATGACACTAGCTTCGAACCTTCAAATGCTAAGTAACCAGATGTACTTTTTCTATCATCCTTAGCTCCTGCCCAATCTGCATCTGAGTAGATTTTGATATCCAAATCTGAAGAGTAAGGATAGAATATACCTTCGTTGATTGTACCTTTGAGATACTTAAGTACTCTCTTAGCCGCATCCATGTGTGGTCTTCTCGGTGAGTGCATGAACTGACTAAGCACTCCCACACTATATGAGATGTCTACCCTTGTATGAGTAGCATATATCAAGCTACCTACCAAGCTTTGATACTCTTTAATGTCTTCAATTTTCTCACCATCATAAACACTTAGTTTATGATTCTTCTCCAAAGGTGTACCTGCAGGTTTAGTGTTCTCCATTTTGAACTTGAGAAGAAGATCCTGAATGTATCTTCTTTGAGTCAAATACATTCCTTCATCTGTATATATCACTTGCATACCTAGGAAATATGTGAGCTCACCTAGGTCACTCATTTTGAACTCCTCTTGCATGTGTCTCTTGATCCTTTGAATGCCATTTAGATCATCACCTGTCACAATAATATCATCTACATATACACATAGATAGATAACCTCATTGTGATCCCTTTTGATGAATAGAGAAGGATCTGAGCTGCTAGCTTTGAACCCTTGATCTTGAAGATATGTAACCAACCTGTAATTCCAAGCTCTCGGAGCTTGTTTCAATCCATACAATGCTTTCTTAAGTCTGCAAACATAAGATGGATGATTAGGGTTTTCAAAACCTGGTGGTTGTGACATGTATACCTCTTCACTTATCCAACCATATAAGAATGCAATTTTTACATCAAGTTGGAGGAGTCTCCAATTCCTTGCAGCAGCTACACTTATCAATCTCGTGATTGTAGTCATCTTTGCAATTGGTGAGAATGTTTCCTTATAGTCTATACCATGAGTTTGTGAGCATCCTTTGGCAACTAATCTTGCCTTGTACCTGCAAATTGATCCATCTGCTTTTAACTTTATATACCCATCGGCAACCAATTACCTTTTGATTCCGTGACATTGGAATTAAATCCCAAGTGTCCATCTCCTTCAATGCATCTATCACTTCGTTCATGGCCTTTTCCCAATTAGGGTTTCCCTTTGCCTCTTCATAGGTTGAGGGTTCCTCTGACATAGAATCTTTTGCCAAGTAGATTGAATGCTTCGTAACAAATGTGGAATCATATCCATACCTTTCTGGTTGTTTCTTCTCTCTTGCTGATCTTCTAGGTGCTTGTTTGGAGCATTCTCCAACCTCTTGCATCTTTGCTTTGCCTCTTGACTTCCATATCTTGTAATCCCTTTCTCTTTCATCTTGGTCATCGTCTGTATCACTTCTTGGATCCTGGACCTGTGTATCATGCTTGCTTCCTAATTGATGAGAGTCAGAATCAAGATCATATGGTAATGTTACCTTTTGTTTGTCTTCATCATACCAAGAACTGTGTTCTTCAAACACAACATCTCTACTTGTAGTGAATTGCTTGGTTGAAGGATTGAAGAACCTATAACCCATCTGAGTTGAACCATATCCAATAAAACTGCCTTTGTTGCCCTTTCATCTATCTTACCTCTTATTTGTGATGGTACATGAACATAAGCTAAACAACCAAAAACCTTGCAATGTCCAAGACTAGGTTTTCTTCCATGCCATGATTCATAAGGAGTCATACCTTGAAGTGATTTGGATGGTAGTCGATTGACAAGGTACACAGCAGTTGAAATAGCTTCTACCCATAGATAATGTGGCAACTTCTTCTCTTCAAGCATTGTTCGGGCTGATCCAACTAATGTCTTGTTTCTCCTCTCTGCAATTCCATTTAGTTGAGGAGAGTACTTGGTAGTCACTTCCCTTTTGATACCTTTGTCCTGCAAGAACTCATCAAACTCTTTGGAGAAGTATTCTCCCCCTCCATCAGATCTGAGCTTCTTTAGTGATCTACCTGTATGATTCTCCACATGTGCAAGATACTTCTTGAATCAATCAAACACTTCATTCTTACTCTTGATAAAGTATAGAACAGTCCATCTACTATGGTCGTCAATAAATGAGACATAATACGTTGATCCTGCCAATGAAGGTTCTTGACTTGGTCCCCATACATCTGTATGTACTAAGTCCATTAAGTTGTTGTGGATGTAGCCTTTGTGGTTGAATGGTTGTCTTTGTGCCTTCCCAATCTGACATGCATCACACCTGTTGATCATGTGTTGCTTTGATATGTTTGGTAGTCCTAGAACACTTTGATCCCTGCATATATCCTTCAAGGTTCTTTCATTCACATGAGCAAGTCTCTTATGCCACACTTCAAGCTCACTTAGGGTTTGAGACCCAAAGTTGAATAGAGCTATGTTCCTGGTTTCTCCTACTTCAAAAGTAAAGAGCCTACCACGTTTCTCACCTCGGGCTATCTTCTTGAAGCCTTGACATGGATCTTCCACAAAAGCTCCATGTTGGGTAAACCTAACTTGCAAGCCTTTTTCAACTATTTGGCCTACACTTATTAGGTTTTTAGTGACAGTGGGTACATAGAGAACCTTACTTAGAATGTTTATCCTGCCATTGGAAGCTTTGACATTACCAATCTTCTCCACATTGTGCTTGGTGTCATCCCCTGTTTGCACCTCATGTCTATGCTTTGGACTTTCCAAGTCAGATAGAAGAGCAATGTTGCCTGCAACATGATTCGAACATCCTGAATCTATGTAGAACAAATGATCATATTCTTTACCTTCTTTGTGGCTTAGATTCATAAGAAGCAATGAGTCTTCATGTGGTTGATCTTCTGAATAATTGTTGTAGTCCCTTCTATTATAGCCTCTATTGTTATTGTTGAAGTTGTGTCCACCTCTGCCTCTATTGCAGCCATATCCACCTCTTCCACTTCCTTTCTGGGTCTTCCCATTGAACCAGCAATTCTGAGTGGTGTGGTTGGTCTTATCGCATATGGCACAAGGTTGAACATTCTGACCTTTGGCTTTTTCTTGCTTTGGTCCTTTCTTCTTCCTTTTCCACTTGCTCTTGCTTGCAAAGTTGGCTTGGGAAGCCTCTTCTTCATCTTCTTCCTTCTTCTTGCCTTTCTGCTTCTTATCCTTCTTATCTGCATATAGAGCACTACTTGAATTACCATGATAAGAGTTACCTTCCTTTATGCTACTGTTGGCTTCTTGATTGAAGATTTGTCCAAGAAAGATGTTGAAGTCTGGAGTTTGCACATCCATGATGAGATCATAAGCCGTCGTGAGGGATTGCCATTGCTTATCACTTCGAATGCCGTTCAGAATTTGCCTCATGATGACCTCTTCTTCAATCAGCTCTCCAATGGATGCTAACTGATTTGCAACCTCCTTGACCTTGGTAACAAACTCTATGATGGTTTGTTTAGGTGTCTTCTTCATTTGGTTGAACTCGTTCCAAAGATGATTCTTTCTTGCTTTGGTACTAGCAGAAAAGAAAGTCTCGAGAGCACCCCAAGTCTCTTGAGATCTCTTGTATCCTCTAATATGTGGTAATAGAAAGTCAGAGATAGAGTTTAGTATGTATGACCTTACTTGAGCATCCCTTGCATACCAAAGTGTGAGCTTATCTGTCTCCTCTTGTGTAGGTCCTCCTTTGGATCTTGGAATAGGCATAGCTTCATCACCTGCTACAATTCCATAAAGATTTCTACCTTGCAAATAGGCCTCCATTCTGATTTGCCAAGCCGCGAAGTTGTGTCGATCAATGAGGGAAAGCCGTCACCCATCTTGATCTAGCTCTGATACCATTGAAAGAACTTGGAGAAGCTTGTCGAAGGTAGAAAAGTGCGTTTCGAGGCGACTAAGTTTGGTCAAGCCAACCGGCACAAGACCAGCCCTTGAGCTTATGGAGACTCGATAGGTTCGCGGGTCGACTAGCTCAAAAAACTTACTATCTATGGAAGAGACAATGAACTTCAAATGCCCATAGCGACCAGCGTGATTACAATTAGAAAAAAATCCTTTTATGGGAGTGATAAACATAGGGTTGAGTGTATGGAATGCACAAAAGTATAAGGAATAAGCAAAATATGCTATAGGAATGAATGCAACATTCACCGGTGGTACTTCCTATTTTTCAGGAATACGCAGAGATTGACCCCGAGGCAGAAAAACTCAGATTTCTCCACATCTGCTAAACCACATGCTTCGAAAATTTACAGGCATAAGCTAGACACTAAAACCTTTCCAATGAGTCCTCTTTCATATAATTTGGAGTTCTGAGGAGAGAGCAGCAGCCTCTGCAAGATTACTGTTGGCGAAGAAGATGATGCAGAAAATTGAAGGAGCAAGACAATGATGGTCACAAGTGTATGTATATTGCTTCCATGTAATGTACAAGTGATTTCAAGTCCTTATATAGCCATTAGGAGTGTTCCACGACTTTTACAAGTTGAATTTGAATTCAAATGAAGGTAGGAATGGTTGTTGGAGGGAATCAATTCACTTTCCTACAATCTAGGAAAAGTGAAGATCTAGTTTGATCTACTTTTAGGTGATTTGATTGCTTGATTGAATGCAGCTTCAACCACCAAAAATTCGTGGGATTTGGGCTCTATATTTGTACCTTTACATGTGTAAAGCTCAAGGCTTTTACAACGGTAAATGAGCCATTAAAAATCTTTCAAAAAAATACAATAAATGAGCATATGAAAAAGAACTCTCCAACGGATATTCTTTCGACGCGATAGCCTTCGGTGTAGATCAAATCCACCTCAAGCATAGTGTAAGCTTGATGTTCCAACATATACCTCATGTATAGAACCTTTGATGCATCAACCTCACTCTGATGCCAATGTAGAATAATGGAAGTTCAAGAAGTAGCATAAATGGAAGCATGAAGTTGTGTATGTATATGAATGTGTGTATGTAATATGTATGTGAGAGTGCCTGTGTGTGTGTTTCTAGGTGTGAGTGTTTATGTATATATATGAGTATGTGTGTGTATATATGTATGTGAGCATGTATGTATATGTGTGTATGCATGCATGCATATGCATGAATATGCATATGTGTATGTAATAAATATGTGAGTATGTGTACGCATATGTGTATGTATGTCTATGTACATGTATGCATGTGAGAGTGTATGTAATATATGCATATGTATGTTTATGTATATGTGTATGTATGTGTGTGTACATATGTGTGTGAATGTATGTAAGCATATGTATGTGTATGTATATGTGTATGTATATGTGTATGTATATGTGTGTACATATGTGTATGAATGTATAAATGCATGTGTGTATATGTGTGTATGTATGTATGTATGCATATGCATGTGTGTATATGTGTGTGTGTATATATGCATGCATATACATGAGTATGTGTGTGTAGGTATCTCTATCTCTCTCTTTCTCTCTCTTATATCTCTCTCTCTCTTTCTTTCATTCATCTCTCTCTCTCTCTTTCTCTCTCACTCATCTCTCTTCCTCTCTCTCTCTCCTCTCTCTCTCTCTCTCCTAATAAAGAACAAAACAATCGTTTACATCTATGTGTGTGTATGTATCTCTATCTTTCCTCTTTATCTCTCTCTTTTTAATCTCTCTCTCTCTCTCTCTCTCTCCCCTCCCTCCCTCTCTCTATCTAATCTCTATCTATCTATGTCTCCCTCTCTCACTCTCTTTCACTCTTTGTCAATAGAGAAGAAAACAATCACTTACATTGATGTAATTTTTTGAACCGTTGTTGTCATATCCCAATCAACATGGTCTCTCATCAAATTCCAAAGAATCAATGCCAAAAACATCTTGTGAAACCAAAGAGAAAATATCAAATGTAAATGGCTATAGCGATGGTCAAGTGATCCTTGGTATCCCTAACATGATTTCATGCATTTCCAATGATCATACCGATGCCGGGGTGTGATCATTAGTATGGACAGCATTGATATGCCCCTCAAATGTTGTAGTGCATATGGAAGAAAATTATATGCATCATATTATTTTAAAATGCATATTTCTATGCTCTATACATTGTTAATATTAAAAAATTTAACCGATATTTTGAACTACTTATAAAACAATTTAGGTTTTGTATGCTAATTCATGTTTTTGATGAAGTTGAAAATCAAATTGTAATGTACCTTTGTTGTAAACTAGAGTGAATTGTTATGCTTGTGAAGGTTTCTTAAGCTATAATGTTATTGGTGATAAAAGGGAACTACATATTCCAATGGAAAATGTGACTACTCATGACATATAATGAAAAATGTGATGCCTTTGATCCCAAATATTTCCAAATTGCAATGATACATTTAATAAAAAATTCAACAATTGAAAGAAATTTTGTCACAGATTATAATGTCTTTATAATACCAATAAAAATAAAGAAAAGGCTTAAAGATATGAAAGAAGAAAACCCAGGATGCATTTTAATATATTGATACTCGATGCATTTAAATTATTGCTCTTGCTATTGATCATGAAAAAAATTTAGCTCTAACTTTATCAAATCGATTGAAGGTCATAAAATATTTTAAGACATTTTCTACTTATATGTTATAAGGACCTCTTAGATATATATCAAGTTAACTCATTAGTGATTGTGTATGAGATCAATTATATTGGACAATATATGAATATAGAAAAGGAAAAAAAAGTAGAATGGTATATTTTACTCACATTTTGATAGAGATGGAGAGACATTAATAGAGGAATATTAGGTGGAGAGCAAGTAGAAAAATACAAACAGAAGAAACAAACCATGGAAAGTGGAAGTCGTTCAAGGCAAAGAGGAGAACTTAGAGTAAGAGTGAGTCTAGGGACCTTTGGGTTTTCCATCCAAGTCACTATATTCATCATAGATCTTCCAGAGTTTCATGTCACCATAGTTATGAGATAATATACAATTTTGAAGTTTGTTATTCCTTAGTTTACACTATTCATCAGTTGCATTGATTCCTTCCTTAATGTCACCATAGTCTTTCCCCCAACATCAAGAGCTTATATCCTATATCTCCAAAATAAAAATTAAAATGATTATTTTGGATAGTAAAAAAAAAATTCAAAGCAAGCTGCAAAAAAATGAATCATCTTGTCCATGTGAGTGTTGAATTCTAGAAAAAGAAGCCAAATTCTATGACTTTGAGAGATGCTTTAGCAAAGCACAAGACACTAAACCTTCTGAAGGAGAGAATTCATTAGAAGAATATTGCACTACTAAAGAAGAAAACCTAGACAATGAAAGCAGCATTATTGATTCCATTGTCCCACATACCAAGCTCAACAAGATTTGACACCTAGGCTAACAAGATTTATAGCTAGAAAGTGAAGGTTGAGATCACACTTCCCCACCCATGGAAGGGTACCATGAAAGGTGCTGTTTCACATGTTAGAGCTCCATCATAGATACAAATCATTTAAGGTTGTTATAAGAAAATTAGAGATAAAACTCTGACAAGGAAACCCCTCTCAAGCATATGTTAGTCCTCCATTTCAACCTTGAGAACTTCTAGACTCTACCATAGCGAAAATTAAATGCCATTGGTTGCAGCAAAAAAAAAAGCTAAACCTTCATCTCATCTACCTCCTAAAGGTCAAGATTGGATGCTAGGGCCTTATGAAATGGCTTAAGAAGATATCTTCTTTTCTTTTTTCGGACCTCCACTTGACATCTTTGAGGTGGCAACTATGTGATAGTATGTTACAATCATAGGCGATCTTTGTCTATTGTTGATGTCATCCATGGTCCTAATCACATGTGTGTTGGGATGAGACTCGATGAACCCTTTCCTTTTTTGGTGGAACTGACTGGTTGCTCGAAATGAACAAGTTGAAAGAGTTGAAAATGTGGACGTTATAGGTTCCTTCAATGCAATGTTATCTGTTTAGGTGACTTCAGCATGGTAGGATCTGGTACTGGTCAATGGGAGCAAAGAAGTAGTATGATAGATGGTAGGAAAAAACTCACAAGGATTGCCTCAAGTCTAGTCTTGACTTGACAGAATTCTAGAACTACCAAGGATACTTGTGTTCTAACCTCTATGGAGACTCCAATCTCTAGACAACAAAACTTGATAGGTGTTATGTATCCTATGATATTATCAGCTACTTTGGTTATCCAACAGTGTCCCTTTGTATGGACATTGTGGTTTCTGACCACTTTCCTTTTAGAACAACCTTTGTTGATCCCTCATTCATAAAGAAGGCTCCATGGTTCCATGCGGACCCCTTGGTATTCAACTACCCTTCTTCCAAAAACAAATTGCTCAAGTGTGATCTCAAGCTTTTCATAATCTTGCCCCACTAACTAAATGTTGGATTAATGGACTTAAGCATACATTAACTATGCTACATAAAGCCAAAATACATACCTAGAGAATAAGAAAGGAAATAAGAGAAAGTCTCTAAAGAAGGCTCTCAAGGCTTGATGAAGAAGTTAACAAAGGAAAGGTACATCTTCAAAAGTTCTCCTAAAAGCGAAGAGTAAACTCAGACATGAAGATGAAAATCCAAGGAAAAGGGTTCTTCATTTTCTTTAAAGAGTGTTGGGAAGGAAAAATGGAAAAACCAACTAGAAAACCGTTTACAATATTGTACAAGAATCATGTCAAGCAAACCCTCATTATTTACTAAACATAAACACTTATGAGTGTAAAGCCAAGAAGGAGAATCCAGATCATATAGTACAACACGTTACTAAACTCCTTAGCATGGCATCTCCCTTTCAAATTAGAAATAGGAATTCATAGCAAATATTTCAAGATTTAGATCAAAGAAGATCGCCTTTGTTGTGGCTTATTGCATGGATCAACCACTTTCTATGGGTGAAATCAAGGGATTAGTCATCACCCTTTCCTCTGATAAGAGCCCTATCTCCTAAAAACTTTAAATACAAAAGATATGACTAAATCCCTAGTCTCTCTTGTTCCAACAACCATAACACATTATTTAGCAGAAAACCATTACTAGGACTAGTAACCTCTCTCCGAGAGTCATAGTGTGATAGTGAGTCTAGCCATTGAGTATTTGATCTCCTTATTGCCTTTGATAGAATATTCCCACTCCTATCTAGACAATCTAAGGAGAGTAATCTCTCTCTCTCTCTCTCTCTCTCTCTCTCTCTCTCTCTCTCTCTCTCTCTCTCTCTCTCTCTCTCTCTCTCTCTCTCTCTCTCTCTCTCTCTCTCTCTCTCTCTCTCCCTCCCTCCCTCCCTCCCTCTCTCTCCCTCCCTCCCTCCCTCCCTCTCTCCCTCCCCCCCTCTCTCTCTCTCTTTCTCTCTCTCTTTCTCTCTCTCTCTCTCTCTCTCTCTCTCTCTCTCTCTCTCTCTCTCTCTCTCTCTCTCTCTCCCTCTCTCTCTCTCTCCCCTCCCAATCTAATTTCATCTTAGGAAAAGAGCTCTAGCAGTGGAATCTATTCCAATTTCAGTTTTCCTTTGAAAGAGAGTTTCTTGAATACATTTGCTCTACTCATCCACATGGGTTATCCATATTTTTCCTTCCAAAATAGTGGAGAAGAAAACTTTCATATGGAAATCTAAACCTAAAATTAAATTATGTAGTACATTAACAAATCTCATTTTAGAATCTATGTAATAAAGTAAGTTTGTGAGTTAAGGATCCAATTGGTTCACACAGATCTGAAGTCGGACACCGTTTGGTCATCCATATGAATGACCAAAGATCTCGAGTCTAGACTTACTAATAAGTCATTTACTCTTATAAACAACTAATCCCCTTAGCCTCCTGGTTAAGTCTCAAGAGTGTGAAGGATGAGGTCTTGGGTTCAACCCCCATGGGGTACATGGGGAGAGTATTTTTCCCAAAGAACTCTAGAACCTTTTAGAAGCATCCACTTGAGTTAACTCTGGCTAACTAGGACACTTGGTACACATGTAGTTACATGGCTGACACTTGAATGGTTAGTATCCACCTCTCCATGCAGGCAGTCCCTTGGAGAGCTATATATAGAGGCATATGGTTGGGAGGAGAGTCATTCATTCATTCATGAGCGTTTCTTGTGGTTACGATGTTGCACTAGTATCGAGTTTATCTTCGTATTCCTGAAAGATCGAAAAAGTTCAAGATTGGTCAATGTGCCAAGTTCTCGCCTAGATATTGTGGTGCTTTTCCAATTACCAAGAAAGTTGGTTTGTGAGCTTATAAATTAAAACTTCTAGATGATAGTTGGATTCATCCAGTGTTCCATGTTAATCGACTTAGCAAGAGTGTGATAGATTCAGATAATCTGGTTGGACAACAGGTCATACTTCCACTTCTAGTAAGTGAAATAGTTCCTCATGAACCTGAAAGGATACTTCGCACCCGAGATAAACGTACAAGAAGTCACTTGTACAAAGAGTGCTTAGTAAAATGGAAGGATGGAACTAAAGAAAACTCAACATGGGAAAACGTTTCCACAATCCAATGACATTTTCCAACTTTCAAGTTTTAAGTTGGTCCCAAAAAAGAAGGTTTTCTACTTTCAAGTTTTAAGTTGGTCCCAAATAAAGAAGGTTTTCTCCTTTCAAGTTTTAAGTAGATAAACGGATCATGTCCTTCAAGATCTAGAACATGATAAGGTTTTTTACTTTCAAGTTCTAAGTAAATAACATGTTTGAATGAATGCATGCTCTTCAAGTTTTAGAACATGAGGCTCGAGGGTTGCCTAAAATATGTATAGCTCTAATTTTCGAGGACAAAAATATTTTTCGAGGGGGGAAGAATGTAATAAAGTAATTCTGTGAGTTAAGGATCCAAGTGGTTCAGACAGATCTGAAATCGGACACCGTTTGGTCATCCGTACGAATGACCAAAGATTTCGAGTCTACACTTATTGATAGGTCATTTACTCTTGTAACCAAGTAATCGACTTAGCCTAGTGGCTAAGTGTCAAGGGTATGAAGGACGAGGTCTTGGGTTCAACCCCCATGGGCTACATGGGGAGAGTATTTTGCCCAAAGAACTCTAGAGCCTTCTAGAAGCATCCACTTGATTCAACTCTGGCTAATTGGGACACTTGGCACACATGTAGTTACATGGCTGACACTTGGATGGTTAGTATCCAGCTGCCCATGCATGCAGTCCCTTGGAGAGAGCTATATATAGAGGCATATGGTTGGGAGGAGAGTCATTCATTCCAGAGCATTTCTTGTGGTTATGTTGTTGCAATCTAAACTAAAATAATTCTGTCAAACACATCCTCTCTCTAATGGAAAACATAATCTATGGATGATTAATTTTCTTTAATTCCTCCAGAGATAAGTCGTATTCTTTTGTTATGCTTATGAAGTAGATTATACTCAACTAACATCACCAAAAAAATATTCTCCTTTCTCTCTTTAAAAGAAAAAAAAGCTAAGGTGGAATCTCTTCCCACTATGACATCTCTTCAATGAATAGGAGCTAAAGCAGGATCTTTCTGCACTCATGAGATCTCTCCCCACTTTCCCCTCTCCTTAAAAGAGACTCTAGTGGATCCATTTTTTCATCCCTTTCATAAAACTAATTCGAAATCCCTAATCATATACATTTTAATAAAGGTTGAGAATAGGTCTCCCATAGACAATGAAGGCTTGTGTGCTGAAGAGTAGAGAGAATAAATTTTTTCCCAGGGTCAATTCCCTCTTCTAAAATGGATGATAAAATCCATTCAAAATAATGGAATAATGCTTTTTGAAAACTATAAAGCAAATGTGTGATATCTATGAGACATAAAATCTCCCATCACACAACTTTTTGGGAAGAACAAATCTTCCATTAACTACAATGGATAAATCCTAGTCATAATTTTTAGACATCTCTTGAGAACTCTCCTCTAATCTAATGACAAGTTCTCATATGAATGATGATCCGTCTCTCCTTGTCTCTCTCCATAAATGAAGAGTGTTCAAAAGGAAGTTTTTCCACCATCCCATACTAGTGGAACCTTCTTCTAATCCATGGCATCACACCTAGAGTAGACCCCTATGTATATTCCATATATGTAATGGAAACACATATGTAATATCTAAGAGGACTCTCATGATTCCCATGTCTTCAAATCTGGTGTAGTCTAATCAAATCAACATATGATGGGTATCTCTCACTTATCCAAACTAACTAGTTTTTAGGCACTAAGACTAATTCGAGTACCTCTCGGTATATCCTGGTATGTATATACTCCTACCTTATAAATTCCTTACTCAGCGATGTATTCTCCAAATCATACAGCTAGTGCCATGACTATGGCCTTCTTAACGATCACTCAAATGACATAAGGACCCATCGATGCTCTCTCATGAGACCCATCTTTATGATGCCTTCTAGTTGGTTTCCTTAGTGTTAAGCAAAAAGTGTTTCACTACTTTTCTCAAGTAGCATCCAATCTTGAAACTTATCAATCTTTGGGCATAGTTCATGATACATCATAGTCGCTTAATCAT
The DNA here is from genome assembly GCA_020310875.1 of Ceratopteris richardii. Lineage (NCBI taxonomy): Eukaryota > Viridiplantae > Streptophyta > Polypodiopsida > Polypodiales > Pteridaceae > Ceratopteris > Ceratopteris richardii. Next base: position 36,836,921 of record CM035408.1, on the reverse strand, counting down.
ATCGTAATTTATTCAAGCTTATGAAAGTTCATCAGGTTCCAGATGATCAGATACATCTCCCTTTATGTGTTGTGATAGGTTGGGCTTGCCCCCAGACATGAGTTTTTGGTCTATCACAATAGAGCCAAAAACTTAGAATTTTTTCGAAGCATCTATACCTCAGAATGGTGTTATGGAACCCTTTGCAATGGTGCAGGTGCACACTTAGAAATATGAGTTTCTTGATCTATCGTGACAGACCGAGGTAGTCGGCATGAAATTTGAAAAACGCTATGTCATACTTGTGTAGTCTATTGAGGATGATGATGGACCTAGATCTACGAGCTTATAGCAAGAAAAAACCAAAACAGAGTAGCACTTCTGCTCTCACTCTCTCTCACAAGCACACAACTGAGGGAATGCAGAGGAAAATAGTGTAATATGGAAAAAAGAAATAGATATTTTTGGTGAAGAACATGAAGTGTGGGTATGCTAGGGGAAGTAGAGAAGATGATGATGAAGTAAATATGTATGAAGATTAATGCAAAAAATAGCAAAATCTACCTAATTACCTTCCAACATCAATCTTCTAACACTCCTACCATCACACATTCGTCCTTAAGCATGCTCTTCGACAATGGTGTAAGATACCATATTGATTTCCCCCCCAAAAAAAGTGTGTAGCTAATAATGAAATTTTATGTTTAGGATGTTGTGATCATGTTTGCAAAATCTTGGTAGCAATAAGTTTATACATTCTCTCTCTAGAAGTTGTCGCATGAAATTTGTGTGCTAAATTTGAGCATGCAGATAAGGGAATTAGAAAAACTGTTGTATGAGAGAAAGGTAGAGTACTCTTAGTAGTGAAGCTTTACTTGATTGAGTTTTTTGTAGTTCTTGTGTCTTATCTCTCATTTGGTTGCATGAAGATAGTTTAATGAAGAGACTTTTCATGTTTTTTCATATCTCTCTAGAATTTTCAACTTTGTAGGGCTAAAAAGGGATATTTGGAAGCGGATTTCTATATCTCATAAACTTAAGCTTTCCTCATTGCTTTACCTCTTTAATGTTTTCTTCATTATCACCACCTAGAATCAACTCATCAATGTAAATAACCACAATTGTGATGCCATCATCACCCTGCCTTGCATATGTTGAGTAATCTACATCACACACAAAACATTTGATGGAGGTTAAATAATTTACAATTCTTGCAAGGAAAGCATGAGGGGCTTTTTTAAGCCCATACAAAGCTTTTTTCAACATGAAAACGTATTCAAGATTCTTTGCATCCTCATATCCTTGTGGTTGATTGATGTACACTTCTTTTTGCAACTCATCATGTAAGAAAGTTTTCTTTATAACCATCGCATGCAAAATCCATCCTTTTGATATCACCAATGTAACAAGTGCTCTAACAATAGCCATTATAGCTATAGGGCTGAAAGATTCGTCATAAAAAATGCCATATATATATATATCCATATCCTTTTGTAAAAAAACATGTTGTATATCTGCTTATGCTACCATTAGCATTGTGCTTCGCCTTGTAAATCCACTTGCAGCCTATAGGTTTTTTCCTTATAGTGATGGAACCATCTTCATTGATTCATTTCCAAAAAATGTAGACATATCCTCATCCATGCCTTTCTCCCAATTTGTATTTTCACTTTCATCTTCAAAACAAGAAGGTTCAACATCTTGTATTACCTTGGTCATTTAGGCACAATAACAAGTCATGTAATCATATGTTAATCATTGCACTAAACCCGCATTTTTACATATCTTTTTGGTCCTATGTCGCTTCTTCCTCATCTATCATTTGCATATGGCTTTCTTACTCTTAGAGTCTTTGCTGATGGAAATTCAAATTCCTAATCAAGGATCTTCTCTAAACTGCTTGATTCTTCATCAATGTCTTTAAAACCTATAGATGTTTTATTATTAGTGGAAATCAGTTATTCTCATCTCTAGGATCTTGGCGTTAAATTTGCTATGGTGAAATTGCCACATAATCTTCCACTCTGCTAGGTCACAGATCTAGTCCACTTAGGACTTGAGATTGTGTACTTCAGTTTTCAGCATTTCCTTTTTCATTTGAGTCAACATTAATTCCTTCTTTTGCTCCAGCATAATAGTTTACCATTTCATCTAATACCACATCTTTGCTTACCATTCCCAATGTGTGATTGGGTTGTAGCATTTATATCCTTTGCTCAAGAGAATACCCAATGAGAATACATTTTTGTATTTTTGGATCACGTTTCACTCTAAAGTCATGAGCAACATGTACATATGCAATACAACCAAAGAATTTCATATGTATAAGTTTGACTTTTTAATTGTAAACCTCTCTTAAGGTGTAAGTGGATATACAACAATGTGAACAACTTCTTCCCAATAACAATGAGCCATATTTTTCTCAGCCATAAAGGATCTTTCTATTTATGCAAAAATTTTATTTCACCATTTGTCAACGTTGTTCTATTTATTATAAAATAATTACTTTACTACTTTGTACTTGGACATCATTTTGATGTGGTTTATAAATATCACATGTAATCTATAATGACATCAATGTATGAGGATTAAAGATCATTTACTCTTATTGATATAATTTTTTGACTCCTAGCATGGAATTTTTGTGTTTCTTTTATTACTTTCAATCCCTCTAATAGAGGGATTCAGATATAGTTACTCTCATTGTAGAAAGGTTACATATATGCATACATAGTTACTCTCATTGTAGCAAGGTTACATATATGCATGCATGCTGATGCACAAAAGCAGTATGACCTACCTAGATACATTTGGATAGTCCTGGATGTCTTGTAGATATCTAATTCAATGTAGGAATCCATTTTATATTCATGCTTTGTGATGTATAAGCAGACATATGATTCATTCTTGTAGAGACTTCATGATATTTATGGGGTTAGTTGGACTTTATGAGATGTGGGTCACGTTGAATACTAGTTTTTTGGAATTTTTCCCATGGGGCGCATATTCAATATATTTTCTTTATATATGGATGTGAACATTATGTAGGAGACATGCACATGATGCATATGATGCAATGATTTGTAAATGTGATTACATTATATAAAACTCTGTTTGTGATAGTACTATAAAAATAGTATATGATCCACAATAAGATTCCTATTTCTCATTGATAGGGATGTATATGGAAACATCTTGAATTTTTATTCTTATTTTGTGTTAGACTTATCCAAGTGTAGTTTTGCATATAGTCTAGTAGCATTTCTTTCTTTTGTCATTCACTCTTCATTGCAGTGCAAAAGGTTGAAGAAATCTCCTAACTTCTTAATTCAATCTTCCAAATACTCCCTGCTCCTTTTTAAGCCATCAAAGGCATTTAAGTGTGCCTTCTTGAAATCTTGGTGACTAGCAAACTCACAACCCTTCCCACATTCATGATTACATATTTGTCTTGCTCTCAACGTGTTAGATGTTTTGACACTCGATCTCATTGTTGGGTTACACGAACAGATTTTTGGTACCCTATGTTTGCTTTCGACATCATTCTCTATGTAATTCTTTTAAAGTCTTCTAAATAAGCTCCTCTCGCTCACGAATCTTTTCTATCAAGCCTTCCATTGGGGCATAGGATAAATTACACTCTCATACCACATGCAACGATACAATAATTTCAAACAAGCAATCATAGGAGAAAAACAAAAGAGAGAAAACAAAAGAAGAAATTAGATGCACAGGGAAAGCCAATATATGATCCATAAAGAGATAGAGAGACAGAGAGAGAGAGAGAGGCTTCTGTATTATGGATCTCGATCAAATACAACATATGAACTACCTAGATAAATTCGGATAGACATGGATTTCTTGTAGAGACTTATATCTAAGTAGAAATTCATATTATATTTATGCTTTGTGATGTAGAAGGAGGCATACAATTCATTCTTGTGTAGAGTTCATGATAGTTATAGGATTATTTTGACTTTATGAGATGTGGGTCACATTGAACACTTACTTTTTGGGAATTCGGCCCATGAGGTGCATATTAAATTTTCTATATGGATGTGATCAATGATGTAAGAGACATATTGCACATAACGTATATGATGCATTGATTTCGAAATGTGTGTACATGATGGAAAACTCTGTTAGTGATAGTTAAAAAAACTTCTATGATCCACATTAGGATTTCTCTTTCTCATTGAATGCACTGTATTTGGAGACATCTTGAATTTTAATTCATATTTTATGTTAGACTAATCCCAGAGCAGCCATGCAAATAAATTTAAATATATAGAATAGCTTCATTGCAAAGACTCAACCTTGCAACCATGCAAATAAGTCACACTAATAATCCCAATCAGACTCTCACTCAAAATCTCAATCACAATCTCATTAACAATGGAAATCTTGGAGTCCCATTATGCTCTTGTTGAGTGCAGAAAAGCATCGCTTCTCTCAAGATCACAATGTTTTCTCTATGGTGAAGGACTTATGTGATCCACTACAAATAACAAGTATCTTATCTCTCATTATTGCATGCAAAAGCACGTGGTGGTACTTATCAAAAATAGAAGACAGAGCAAAGGCGATGCACATATATGTCAAAAAAACAAAGCATGTATGAACACGTATACTCTAAAACGGAACATTCAATTCACACTAGAAAATTTCACTTTTTCTTAAATGTTGCAAAAGCGAGCACTTTTTTTGGCCCTTTAACTTAAAAACCATGCAAAACATAGAAATGCTTTTGAGAGGAATAAATGAACAGCTTTTCAATCTCTACAATCATGTTTGAGATGTCCTAGATCAAAAGCTACCTCCAAATATCATATTTCAAAATAAAAAAACTTTATGGAGAGAAAACAATATTATTTTGCAATCAATTTAATTTTGGGCCTCAAACAAGATCCCTAACCTATGAGTCACAATATTTTCAAAGAGATTCTTTACAATGCATACCCAACCTTTCTCTCATACACCATTTCTCCTATATCATTCATTTTTAAGATTCCGATTTCAACTAGAAAACATGACGGAGAAATGATTTAGAGATGTATCATGAATTTAAAAGATTTAGAGAGAGATTATGATGTAGAAAAGATTTAGAGAGATATTCAAGGTTTCGTCCACATGTTCATTTTATGTACTTTACATGATGGAAAGTTTAATCATGTTGGGATTTAAGTCTTATATATGCATAGGACATATCATTTTTCATTTTTCAAATTATCAAGTAGAGGTAGAATATAATGTTAATGTCACGTGGTGCAAATTCAACTGAGATTAGAAAAGCGCACTTCTTTTTAATGTTGCAAAAATCAACACTCTTCTGTTCCATATAGGTTAAAACCATGCAGAATTCAGAAACGCTTATGAGAGGCAAAAATGTTCAAACTTCTCAATCTGCACAATCATACTAGACGTTTCTAGGATCAAAATCCACCTCCAAATTTCAAATTTCAGCCTTGAAAATGTAAAAATTCTATGGAGAGAAAAAATAGATTATTTTTCAATGAATTGAATTTTGGGCCTTAAACAAGATCCCTAACATATGATTCACAGAAGTTTTAGATATGTACTTTTATTCTACACTCTCATACAAGATTTTCCCTAATTACTTCATTTTTAACACTCCGATTCCAACTACATGATATAGAAAAGATTTAGAGAGAGGTTATGCAAAATTATCAGCCTAAAAAATTATCTACATACATAAAATAACGTCGAATTTCTATCTAAATATTATGTGCAAAAAATAAAAAATTGAGATTTAGAAATAATACATTACACTGTCAATACGATTCCTACAATATGACTAGTATCGTTGCATTTAAAAATATAGATGACAAGAGTTGTAGGTATTTTGTTCTCTATGGAAAAATCTTATATTATTTTTCATCCACAAATCTCTTCATACAAGTTTATAACTGACTTAAATTTTCTATGTTCTTGAATTTTGATGTTATAGAATGGTAAGAGGTCACTATTTTAATATGTACTTAGGATTTCATATTCTTATTAGAGATGCTAAGATTGTGTTTACATGTTCAATTTATGTACTCCACAAGATGCAAAGTTTAATCTTGTTGGGATTCAAGTCTTATATATGCATGGGGATATAGTTTTTCATTTTTCAATGATCCTTATTTTAAGTTTTATTCAAAGAAGAGTCTTGATGAGGAAATTGGATTGCCATCTATGAAGAATCTAGGACTAAGAAAGGCATATGCAGATGATAGAATAGAAAGAAGTGAACCCGGACAAAGAAGATATTGAAAGATGCCAAATTTAGCACAATGATTAGCATATGATAATTACATAACTACAACATATCAAGGGCATACCAATGTTGTCCATACCGATGGTCATGCCTCGGCGTCGGTATGACCGTTAAAAATGCTTGAGAAACCACGGATGCAATACCGACGGTATGAGCCTCGGTATAGGCATCGATAAGTTACTGGAAATTACTGTCGCTTATACCGACGTTTATATCGATGGTCATACCGACGGTCATACCGACGCTTATACTGACACATCATTTTAACCGAACCGGAGAGAAAAAGTTCGACATTTGCTCGCATTTTGAATGAATGTCTGCTTCTGTCGAGTTTACGCGTGCGAACTACATTCTGAGCATACTGTGTACACACATCTCTCTCTTTCTCTCTCTCTCTCTCCCTCTCCCTCTCTCTCTCTCTTTCTCTACACACACCTCTCTATTTCTCTAGATCTGAAATTTTGGTAAGTATTGCACATACTATAGCACCCTTTCTCTTTCTTTGTGTTTTCCCTTTTCTAATTTCTCTTGTCTTTAGTTTTGCAAGAGCTTTTTGGCGTGAGTTCTTTGGAATTCGATGAAGGACAACATTAAGTGGACTTTGATGACAACACTCCAAACAATTACATTGAGGAAAGTGATTGTTTTGTTTTTTATTGATATAGAATAAGATAGAGAGAGAGAGAGAGATGAAAGAAAGAGAGAGATCTAGAGAAACATAAAGAGAGAGAGAGAGAGAGTGATGAAAGAGAGACAGTGAAAGAGAGAGAGATGAAAGAGAGAGAGAGATATGAAATAGAAAGATAATGAGATAGAGAGAGAGATGCATACATACATACACACACATATGCATACACATACTCACATACATATTAGATACACACATGCATATCACATACACACTCACATACATATTACATACACACATGCATATACATACACATACATATTACATACTCACATGCATATGCATACACACATATATATACATACATGCATATTACATACACATGCATATTACATACACATGCATATTACATACATGCATGCATATGCATACACACACACACATATGCATACTCATACTCACATACATACATGTACACACACATATACATACATACATGTACACACACATGTATACATACACACATGCATATGCATACATACATACACACATGCATATGCATACATACATACACACATGCATATGCATACATACATACACACATATTTTCATGTACACACACACACATACATACATACACACACACATATACACACACTCACATATGTATACACACACATATGTGCATACGCACATGCATATGCACACATACATACATTCTCTCTCTTTCTCTATGTCTTCTTTTTTTTAATTTCTCTTCTCTTTTGTTTTGCAGGAGCTTTTTGGCTAATTCTTTGGGATTTGGGAAGAGACGACGTCGATTGGGCCTTGACGAGAGCGATCAAAAGAATTACATCAATGTAAGTGATTGTTTTGTTTTTTATTATAAATAGAGATAAAGAGAGAGAGAGAGAGATGTTTTAGGGTTAGGGTTTTAGGATTAGGGTTTTTGACTTTTACACATATATGAACATATATAATACATACACACATGCACACATATACACATGCATACATACATACACATACACATACACACACATCATATATACATACCCACATATGCATACACACACATGCATACACACACATGCATACACACATACACACATGTGACATATACATACACACATATGCATGTTTTAGGGTTAGGGTTTAAGGATTAGGATATTTTGCTTTTAAATATATACACACATGCATACACACATATACACATATAAATACATAATACATATACATATAGACATATATATACATGCATACACACATACACCCACTCACACACACACATATATATATACACACTCACATATGTATACACACACATGTGCATACACACATGCATATGCACACATACATACACTCTCTCTCTTTCTCTATGTCTTCTCTTTTTTAATTTCTCTTTTCTTTTGTTTTGCAGGAGCTTTTTGGCTAATCCTTTGGGATTTGGCAAGAGACGATGTCAATTGGGCTTTGATGAGAGTGATCGAAATAATTACATCAATGTAAGTGATTGTTTTGTTTCTTATTATAAATAGAGATAAAGAGGGAGAGAGAGAGAGAGAGAGAGAGAGAGAGATGGAGATAGAGAGACATGTTTTAGGGTTAGGGTTTTAGGATTGGGGTTTTTGACTTTTACACATATATGCACATAATACATACGTACATGCACACATATACACATGCACACATACATACACATACACATACACACATCATATATACATACACACATATGCATACACACATGCATACACACACATGCATACACACATACACACATGTGACATATACATACACACATATGCATGTTTTAGGGTTAGGGTTTAAGGATTAGGGTTTTTGGCTTTTAAATATATACACACATGCATACACACATATACACATACAAACACATAACACACACACACACACGCACACACACACATATATATATATATATATATATATATATATATATATATATATATATATATATATATATATATATATATATATATATATATATATATATATATATATATATATATATATATATATATATATATATATATATATATATATATATATATATATATATATGTGTGTGTGTGTGTGTGTGTGTGTGTGTGTGTGTGTGTATGAGTGTGTGAGTGTGTGTATGCGTGAGTGTGTGTATGTGTGTGTGTGTGCGTGTGTGTGAGTGTATATATATATATATATATATATATATATATATATATATATATATATATATATATATATATATATATATATATATATATATATATATATATATATATATATATATATATATATATATATATATATGTGTGTGTGTGTGTGTGTGTGTGTGTGTGTGTGTGTGTGCATGTGTGTGTATACATGTATGTGTGTATGTGAGTGTGTGTATATGTGTGTGTGAGTGTATATATATATATATATATATGTCACACTCACACTCACACACACACACACTCACATACACACACTCATATATATGTGTGTGAGTGTGTGTATGTGTGTGTGTGAGTGTGTGTGTGTGTGAGTGTGTGACATATATACATGTATGTGTGTATGTGAGTGTGTGTATGTGTGTGTGTGAGTGTGTGTGTATGTGTGTGTGTGTGTGAGAGGGAGAGATAGAGAGAGAGAGAGAGATGCATACACACATACACAGATGTGACATATACATACACACATATGCATGTTTTAGGGTTAGGGTTTTAGGATTAGGGTTTTTGGCTTTTACATATATACACACATGCATACACACATATACATATATAAACACATAATACATATATACATACACATATATACACATATATATACACATGCATACACACATATACATGTTTTAGGTATAGGTCTTCAGGATTAGGTATTTAGGTTTTTTACATAGATACACATATGCATACACACACATACACATATATATATTCACGTACACATATATATATTCATGTACACATATATATACAGAAGAATACACACATACACATGTGTTCTAGGTCTAGGTCTTTAGGATTAAGGTTTTAGGGTTTTTACACATGCATACAAATATTTACACATATAAAAAGATACAGACATAATACATATACGCATACACATGTATATACATATGCATAGACACATATGCATGTATTCTAGTTGTTGTTTATAAATATCATGTCAATGTGTCTCATTTCTTTGTACATGGTTCATGATTCATTTTGCTCATGTCTTGTGTATTTGAGAGTATGTTTTGCTTTATCAAATCATGTTTTTGTTGCCTATCATACATCTCACATGTAGTTGGGCTTTTCTTGGGCAGAATGTATTGTCTTTTGCTACACAATAGCATGGGAATGTTGCTGTAGCAAGAGACAACACACTCTGCCCAAAAAAATTTTTGCAGATATGGTCGTCGGTATAGGCAACAGTATGAGCGTCGGTATCCCCAGGCACATATCGATGCTTATACCGACTATTTTGTCCAGGGGCATACCATGGCTTATATCGTCGCATATACCATTGCATATACCGACGCTTATACCGACGCTTATACCGATGCTCATACGGATGCTTATACCGAGGCTTTGGTTTTGACGCCTACACCGACCCTTACACTGATGTCGGGGCAAAATCACGCCCGTTCATTTTCCTCGCTAGAAGCCTCGCTATACGGCCGATCTGTTGTAGTGCATGGCTTTTTATTGTGTCTACATGACCAAGGTAATATAAGATGCTAAGCCTTCTTGTTTTGAAGATGCAATTGGAAATGCAAATTGAGAAAAATCTATGGATGAGGAGATCATTGCACTTTATGGAAATGAAACATGGAATCTTGTTCCATTGCTAGAAGGGGAAAAAACCATTTGCTACAAGTGTATTTAAAAGTTAAAAGCAAAATGCTAATGGTACCATAAGAAAATATAAAGCATGATTTGTAGCAAAAGAATATGGAGCAACATATGGCATTGACTATGAGGAATCTTTTAGACTTGAAGTTAAAATGACTACTTACACGATACATTGTAAGAAGTGGTGCACATGGACCAGCCATGAGGATATGAGGATCCAAAGCATCCTAAATATGTTTGCATCTTGAAAAAGGCCTTATATGGCATAAACAAACCCCTCGTGCTTGGCATGCAAGGACTGAATATTATTTAATCTCCATTGGATGTTTTGTGTGTGATGTAGATTACTCATTATATGCAATGAAGGGTGATGATGGCATCACAATCGCGGCTATTTATGTTGATGACTTGTTTCCAGGTGGTGATAATGAAGGAAACATTAAAGACGTCAAACAACTCCTTATGTAATAATTTGACATGAAAGATCTTGTTGTGTTGCATTAATTTGTGGGCGTTGAGTTTATACATACATGAATAAGTACATGGCTTTTACAAAGGTATTATGTGTTTAGTATACCCCCAAAGTATGGTATGGCTGATTTTAAGCTAGTTTCTCTATCCTTAGATTAGAACTTAAAGTTTGATACTGCATCAATTGAAGCATTGGGAAATGCTACTATGTAAATGAAAATTGTGGGAAGTTTCATACATCTCATGTTTACAATGCCTTATGTAAGCTAAACTATGAGAAATTTGCTTATATAGTCACTAAACCACTTGGAGTAGAGAAGTTGAAAAGCTTCAAAAGATGATTGGATTAGAGGACATGACATTGAGCTTGAGGGGGAGTTTTGAGATGTCAAGCTCAACATTTGATGATCGAGGATGGCATGTACCACCTTTAATTTCTTAGACATGTATAGTGGTTATACCAATATATGTCATGGATACTTTAAGTGATCTTTACGACATTTATATATTGAGAGTGATGGCACATTTGTTTCTTTCCAGCTCGCACATTTGCGATCATAAGGGGTTTCTTTATATATTTTAAAATTTGTATTGTTGTATTAGTTCATTTTTGTATGTTCTATTTATGTAATAGAAGAATAAGGAGAAGATCATTCTTCCTTGCCTCCATCTATCAAAGCTCCTCTCTTTGTCTGTGTGAGTGTTTGAAAGCTCCCTTGCTTATCTCCTTTCTCTTGCCAATAAGGATTCTTAAAAATAATTTCTTCTTTCTCTTATTCTATGAAGCATTAACATATTTCTGTCCATTGATCGTAATATACTATGACTAATAGTATTGCACTTAAAAATATAGATGGCAAGAGTTATAGGTATTTTGTTTTCTAGGAAGAATTCTATATGCTTTTTCAAGTTCAACTCCAGGTCATACATTGACTTAGATTAACTATTTTTATGAATTTCAATGTTTTAGAATGGTAAGGGATCACACTTTTAACACTTGTCCTTAGTGCCACTTAGATATCTCAAAATCATCTTGATCGCTTCCCAATGTTTCTTGCTAGGATTAGACATATATGTGCTCACAACTCCCACTACAAATCCAATGTCTAGTCTTGTAGCTACCATAGCATACATGAGACTACCAACAAAAGACTGATAAGGAAATTTGGTCATGAATTCCTTTTCCTCATCTGATTTGGGGCAATCATCCTTGCTCAATTTTTCATATGTGGGTAAAGGTGTACTCAATGCCTTTCCACCCTGCATATTGAACTGGTGAAGTACTTTGGATATGTACTCACTTTGAGACAAGTACATGCATCTTTTACTCCTATCACGAGTAATGTGTATGCCCAGAATATGTTTGGCATCCCCCAAATCCTTCATATCAAATGTCTGACTCAAACTTCTTTTTGAGAACTGACAAATCATAAGCCGACTTCCCAGCAATCAACATATCATTGACATAAAGTATCAAGCATATCAAGCTTCCATATGAGCATCCCTTTGTGTAGAGACAATGATCCTCATTGCTTCTAGAATAGCCTTGAGATTTCATAAAAGCATCAAACTTTTGGTACCATTGTCTAAGGGACTGTTTAAGTGCATATAAGCTCTTCTTAAGCTTACAAACTAGACTTTCCTTGTCGAGAACTACATAACCCTCTCGTTGTCCCATATAGATCTCATCTATAAGATCTCCATGCAAGAAAGCAGTTTTCACATCCATTTGGACTAGATCTAAGTCCTCCATTGCAACAAATCCAAGCAACATGTGCAAGGTAGTCATCTTCACCATTGGAGAGAAGATTTCCTCAAAATCAACACCATGTTGTTGCTTAAAACAATTGGCAACAAGTCATGCTTTATACTTTGGAGAAGCACTATCTGATGTGAATTTCAGCTTATTTACCCATTTACATGGTAAAGCTTTCTTGCTCTTTGGCAAAGTTACTAAATCCCAAGTACCATTCTTGCGAATAGAATTCAACTCACTCTTCATGGCACACTCCCACATGACATGATCCTCTGTCTGCATAACCTCTTTGTAGTAAGAAGGCTCACCGACACCTATTAGCATAACAAAATCCAAACCTAGAACATATCTATTAGTTGGATGTGAGACATGCGCAGAATGTCTCAATGGTTGTTGAACAAGAACATGTGCAGACTGATTTGAATGGACATTCTCTTGAACATCCCTATGTGCAGCATTTTTATGCATGCTAATCGGAGGACTAGTATCCTCAAACACCACTCTTCTCACTTCAACCTCCTTAATGGGTTGCTTATGCATCTTAGACTCATTGAAAATGACATCACTACTTCTAATCACTGTTCGTGTTTCAGGATCGCATAAGCGATATCCAAATTGTCCTTCTCAACCATATCCAAGGAAAATGCACTTCTTTGACTTATGGTCCAACTTTTGTCTAAGATTCTCGGGTATATGAACATATGCTTCACACCCAAAAACTCAAAGATGATCATAATATGGTGGCTTCCCTGTCTACAACTCTTGTGCCACTTTCAGACCTTAGGAAATACTAGGTGAAAGGTTAATCACATGAACTATAGTCAATACTGCTTCTGCCCAAAAGCCTTGTGAGAGGTTTGCATGATACAACATAGAGACTACTCTATCTTGGATAGCTCTATTCATCCTCTCAGCTACACCATTCTGTACTAGGGTATAAGGAGTTGTAAAATCTCTACGAATCCCTCTACTGACACAAAAGGCTGAATTCATGTGAGGTATACTCACCCCGGTTATCTAAACGTAAAGCCTTAAGCTTAGTTCCTTTTTCAGTCTCAACTGAAGCAAGCCATTTTCTGAAAGTAGGGAATACCTCATTCTTCGATTTGATAGGATATACCCAAACTTTTCTAGTAGCATCATCTATGAAAGTGACAAAGTAGAGAGAACCACCTAAGGACCTAGTGTGCATAGGACCACACACATCTGTATGAACAAGATCTAAAGGCTGAATTGAAGAGTCAATGTGCGTTCTATGCAGATTTCTGGTTTGCTTTCCATATTGACAACGCTCATAAAATGAAAAATTGGAGAAAGTTAACATAGGTAAGTAGCCAAAACTAGAAAGATTTTACATTCAACTATGAGATATATGGCCCAAACAATCATGCCAAATACAAGCCATAGGCTATTCAGTAACAACTAACAAGTGTTATTTTTGTGATACAAATAAAGGATAAAGTGAGCCAACTTTGCTTCCTTTTGCAATAACCATATTGCCCTTTGATATGTGACAGGACTGAGCATAGAAGACCACCTTGTAACCAAGGTCGTCAAGTTGACCAACTGACATCAAATTGCATGATAACTGAGGTACATGGCGTACATTATGCATAGGAAATTTTGAACCATCAATGAAGTGCACAACCACATCTCCAATCCCCACAACATCACACTGGTAAGAGTCACCAAGTCTCATGGTACCAAGAGACTTTGTTTCATAATTAGAGAACCATTCTCTGTGTGGTGTCACATGGAAAGAAGCATCAAAATCTAGCAGCCATGTTTGGGAAAGAGAATCAGCCATAAGCGTCTGAGATGGCAGAGAACTATCAAGTGTCAACACATGAGCATCATCAAAAATAGCATTAATTTCTTCAATCTTCAGAGTCAAAATAAATGGTGTAGGTAATTCTTTAACATGCCCATCAACGTTATGTCCTTTACCTTTAGCATTCTTTAATGCATAACAGTATTTCTTCATGTGTCCTTTCTTATGACAATAATGGCATTCAATATCCCTCTTCCTTGATTTACTTCTACTCTTATTCCATTGACCATTATTTTCCTTGTTCTTGCTCCTGGCACGTTGCTGATTCTTTTCTTGGTAAGAATCACAAACATTATATACATCTCCACTCTGAGTGCAAACCATAGATTTTCTACAAATCTCCTCACTCAAGAATGCTCCACATATGTCCTCATAGACGAGTTTACCACCAGGTGCACTATTGCTAATAGCTGTGCAAAATGTATCCCATGATGATCGCAAGGTGCATAACAACAATACTGCTTTCATTTTGTTATCCATATCCATTTTCTGAGCCTGTAAGTGGGAGAATATAGCATCAAACTCATTTAGATGAGCAACAACACTATTTGTGTCCTTCATGCAAAGGTCGTCTAATTTTCTCATCAGATACACTTTATTTGATGCTGTCTCTTTTTCATATGTATTGCATAACGTCTTCCAAAGCTCCTCTACACTTTCATAATCTAATACTGAAAAGTAAACATTATCTGTCAGGTGCAAGTGAATGGTAGACTTGGCCATTTCATCTAACTCATCCCACTCATCTTCATCCATGTCAAGAGGCTTCTTTGAAATCTGTTTTACTGGCTTCCATTGCCTCCTTTGATTCAGCACATCTTTAATTTGATTCTTCCATAGAGCAAAGTTTGTGCCATCAAATTTTTGCATCTCAAAATGGTCTTTGCCCTGCAACTTATAGCTCCTCCTCGGAACACTAGCACTAGACCCTAATCCACCAGATGTGCCTGATACCTCTGATGCCATGATGGTAGAGAACTGAATAGAATGATAATGGAGCTAGAAGAGTCCAAACACCAACGAATAAGTGTATCAAAGTCGATCAACCACTGTATAGTTGACTAAACCAAGAATCTGGAAAACTTTTGTCAGAGTATCCTCTGCAAAATGAGCATATGACGAGTGTCAAAATATCATAAAACTGCAAGTACTGACATGTTTACTTGCATAGTGAATCACTGACTCCACTGCATATAATCAGTTACCCAATAGAAGCCAACTAGGCTTATCAAGCACCTATGAGCAACTATCATACATCTCATATACCGAGGCTGGGTATGTCTTCCACCTGAATCACCGAAGAGACCCTGATATCTCGGTGTCTCCCAATTAAGAAAACCTCACCACAACCCTCTTTTTCAAATAATCATACACACACAAATAATCACTTATATACACACAAACATAGGAACATGTTGGAACAAGTCCATGGCAAGTCTAAGTGGTGGCTTGAGTCATCAAAAGATATGTAATTTTAAAGGAAATGTCAGTTCCTTGTAGAGTTCACTTGTGAACTCACTCTTGTAAACTTTTGAGCTTCTACTTGATGTAAAAGTGAAAGCATTTAAAGTAGTTGAGTCCACATAATGAGTAGGAAAGAGAAAGCCATAAATTCGTGATTGAATGATAGGAAGATCAATCACTAAAAGTTTGGAGATTGATTTTAGGTGAGATTCAACTTCACATTTGGGCTCCAAACATCACTATATATACATGGCTTATAAGTGGCTATTTTGTTACCTCCATGAGCAGGGCTTCATGCCATATCAGAGTGTAGTTTCAAGGCACACATGTACCACCAAGTCCATTGTACTTTACAATCAATTTACATTCATTTTCATGATCATATGTGTCCATATTGTCATGCTTTTCTGAGTGTACTATTCACTACCATATCTCTCACTTTTTAAAGTGATTTTGTAGAGATGGTATCTCTAAGCATGATCCATCATTTTGAGTAATTTAAGTGGTTGAAGTTTTCAATCGCGAGATATGTGCATTTGAAGTCGCGGATATCTCTTCATACTTTACTTCTCTGTTAGCATTCCATTAGAACAGTGATTTTCCCAAAACTTGTTCTCACTATGTAGTTGATCGTTTTCCATGATTTAAAGCATGATAGAATCAGCAAATTGTCTTTTATATGCCTACAAAATTTCATTTGCATTGTGTCTAAGAATCTGGAGATATTAATATATCTTTGCTCACGGGTCTAAGAACTACTCCAGCCCCTAAAAATCGGCATGATCCTGTGACTTGCTAAACTCTTTTCTCTTCATGTGGTCCATCATTTTTTATGAAATCAATTTTGATTGTTAGCTTACTAAGTTAGTAAGAGTTCCCCAAAAAGAATTAAGTTAATTGTTGTTGTGAGCAAAGAATTATTCAAAATACTAAACAAGTGTATGAACCAAAATAGTTAGTTTTTAACCCTTGGTTCAACTTCTACCTATCTGTTTCGATTTATCTTTTTGAGAGTGATCTTCCAAGGTACATGTCGGGAATCGAACTCAAAACCTCCTGGTTAGGAATGTGATGGGCTAACCACTTGCCCCAAAAGCCATGGTTGAAGATTACTTCCTAATCCTCTCTCTTAAGGTGTCGCTCAACAATCTCCTACTAGGATTATGTGACCGTACATAGGGTGTCTATTACATCCTTTGGCAAGATAAAAGAGCCCATCATATATCTCTGGAGTTCATTTGGCTCGTGTAGTGCAAAGTTTTTGCAGTATCACTTCATCTTCATCAAGTACAAATCCATCTCTTCACAGTGGTATAAGAGCAAGGTTGGACAACATGGGAGATGGATTTGCTTCATCAATTGACAAATTGGATAGACGTAACTACTCAACCTGGTCATTAAATATGGAAGCTTATCTTCAAGGTAGGAATTTATATGGTTATATATCTAGAGATGAAGTTATGCCAAGTTTCAGGAACAAAGGTCAACCAACACAAGAAGAGCGAGAAAGATTGAGCACATGCTGCTCCAAGGATGCACTTGCAAGGTCTTATCTCCTCAACTCTATCTCAAATTTTTTGTCGCCTGACATTAGAAGTTTTAAAACATCTCAGGAAGTCTGGAATGCACTTGACTCCTTTTTTTCTTCAAGTGCAAAGGCCAGGAAGCATCAACAATGGCTGGACTTCACAACTCTCAAGAAAGATCCCAAACAAAATGTGTCTATTTTTTTCACAAAGCTCAAGGAAATACCATAATAGTTGGCAAGCATTGGAGAGGTAATAGAGGAAGAGCAAATTGTAAGGCAGGTCATCAATGGATTGAAGGCAGATGATAAGTGGAAAGAATTCACCACAACTATGGATCTATACATGGATATGCATATACTAGATTTGAATAAACTCATAGGACAACTACTTACTCAAGAGGCCAAGCTTATCAAGAATGGAGAAAGCTCCAAAGGTAATCAATCTTCTACCTTGTATCAATCAAAAAGATAACCATTCATAGCCACTTTAGAGTTAGCGTTGCCAAAGAGAGTACTAGTATACATGATAAACCTTTTACCAACTCCAATGTCTTGGAGAGACTGAAGAATAAAATCCCACTCAATACGGTCATAAGTCTTATCAAAATCAACCTTGAAGAAGTGTCAATTTTATTATCTTGAGCAAAATCAAGACCTTCCCAAATAGAAGTAATAGCATCCAAAATATATCTACCTTTGATGAATCCTTTTTGCTCAGGAAGAATGATCATGCCCATTATTGGGCTAAGTCTTCTAGCCAAGGAAGAAGCAAATATCTTATACAGAGAAGTCAGACAAGAGATAGGTCTCCAATTGTTTAAGTCATCCTTAGCCCCTTTTTTATGAACCAACTTGATGAACCCAGAACTGATAAAAGTAAAAAGAGTACCTCTTCTAATAGCCTCTTGCCACACCAAGAGAATAATGGGCACAATAAAATCAGCAAGCTCACGAAAAAATTCATTATGAATACCATCACAGTCAGGAGATTTAGAGGGTTTCAATTTACTAATGGTTTCTCTAACCTCACCGGCAGAGAGGGGCAAGTCGAGGATAGAAGCCAGGTGAAGAG
Organism: Ceratopteris richardii; assembly: GCA_020310875.1. Classification (NCBI taxonomy): domain Eukaryota; kingdom Viridiplantae; phylum Streptophyta; class Polypodiopsida; order Polypodiales; family Pteridaceae; genus Ceratopteris; species Ceratopteris richardii. Next base: position 36,818,088 of record CM035408.1, on the reverse strand, counting down.
GAATCATTTTTTCTTCTTTTAAGAGCAATAACGGCCGTGGCCCTCTAGATGTCCTCCCGTCTCTTGGGAGGCCTAGAGAAAACATTGGTTAAAACTTATCCACAGAAGTTTAATAAACTCTTTCCATAACTATAAACTCACAAATGCACAGGTGCTTTCTCACACAGAGAAGCCCGACTATTCTCAGTCATACAAAATGAGTTCTAACTCACTCTCTCATTGTCTTCATCTACGCATCAATTGATACAAACTAACTAATATAGTAATTCTCAATCTCGTGACTTTATTTATAAGACTTCTAGAACTAAAGTGAACTAACTTTACAAATATAATACACTTGTGAATTTGTCCCTTCACATAGGCATGTGGTTTTCTTCTAAAGTTTTTACCCTCAAATATATGTCGAATTAGTGATTGTTTCTCCAACACACACCACACCTCACCACACCACGCCTCACCTCACCTCACCTCACCTCACGTCACCACAGAACACCACACCTCACCACACCACACCACACCTCACCACACCTCACCTCACCTCACCTCAACACACCTCACCTCACCTCACCTCACCACACCACACCTCACCTCACCTCACCTCACCACACCTCACCTCACCTCACCACACCACACCTCACCTCACCTCACCTCACCTCACCACACCACACCACACCTCACCTCACCACACCACACCTCACCACACCACACCTCACCACACCAAACCTCACCTCACCTCACCACACCACACCACACCACACCTCACCTTACCTCACCTCACCTCACCTCACCACACCACACCACACCTCACCACACCACACCACACCTCACCACACTTCACCTCACCTCACCTCACCACACCACAGCACACCACACCATGCCTCACCTCACCTCACCTCATCTCACCACACACCACACCACACCACACCTCAGCACACCACGCCTCACCTCACCTCACCTCACTCACCACACCACACCTCACCTCACCTCACCTCACCACACCACACCACACCTCACCACACCACACCTCACCACACCTCAGCACACCACGCCACACCACACCTCACCACACCACACCTCACCTCAGCTCACCACACCACACCACACCTCACCGTACCTCACCACACCACACCACACCTCACCACACCTCACCTCACCTCACCTCACCTCACCACACCACACCTCACCTCACCTCACCTCACCACACCTCAACTCACCACACCACAACACACCACACCTCACCTCACCTCACCTCACCTCACCTCACCACACCACACCTCACCTCACCTCACCACACCACGACTCACCTCACATCAGTACACCTCACCTCACCTCACCACACCACACCACACCTCACGACACCACACCTCACCACACCACGCCTCACCTCACCTCAGCTCACCTCACCTCACCTCACCACACCACACCTCACCACACCTCACCACACCACACCTCACCACACCACACCACACCTCACCACACCACGCCTCACCTCACCTCACCTCACCTCACCACACCACACCACACCTCACCACACCACACCTCACCACACCACACTCCATAACACCATGCCTCACCTCACCTCACCTCACCTCACCTCACAACACCACACCACACCTCACCACACCACACCACACCTCACCACACCTCACCTCACCTCACCTCACCACACCACACCACACCTCAGCACACCACACCACACCTCACCACACCATGCCTCACCTCACCTCACCACACCTCACCTCACCTCACCTCACCTCACCTCACCACACCACACCACACCTCACCACACCACGCCTCACCTCACCTCACCACACCACACCACACCTCAGCACACCACGCCTCACCTCACCTCACCTCACCTCACCACACCACATCTCACCAGTTTTGGATGGATATTTTGAGGGATATTTTTCAACCAAACCCTATAGTGTTATATATCGTTGGAAAGCTCTCAACGAGTACTTTCAATTGATGCAATAATAATTTTTATAATCTTGGATCAATGTTTGACCAACAATGATTTCTCCCACCACTCCACCCGCTTCTCCTACACCCCCCACAACTTCCCATCACTCCACCCACACCACCCACCATCTCTCCTACTCAAATTGTAAGGGTCAAAAGCTACTACAAAAATTATATGAAGGATGTGCTTCTCAGGATCATTCGAATATCACGGGCAGCACAAAATGAGGATCTCAGCTTGCATGCAAAATAAGTGTAAGAGGTAAAAGTGAAAGTGGAGAAATGACTGTTGCCGCAACCATTCATGACGACTACCTATTTTTGAGGATCCAATTCAAGACTAGTGGCATATTTGATCTACCCCTCCAAATTTGGGCAATCAATCGACGCATGATCAGTGGACATGAGGAATCGACAAGGCCCTCTTGGCCTATTGGAGCCTATAAAAGCAATGGACTTGTGTTCATTTGAGGACATATACATACGTACGTAAAGAATTCCTCTATTTGCACTCTATGGCTACAAGCCTACTGTAGGAAGTCACTCTATGGTGAGGATACAGAGCGTGGGCTTCCCAGTGGAGGGCTAATAGCACTATAGTGTGAAGAGAGTGGCTTGGTTTTGTCATTCAGGGTGAGTCAGTGGTATTTTCATGCTCTTTCCCTTAGAGAAAGTCTTCATACTTTGTATTGATCAGTACCAGTTTGCATCTAGATTTGTTCATTATACGGATTGGATGAATCTCTTGTATTGATGTTGTTTCGTTTTGGATTGACATGTTAGTACAGAGCATGAGCTTTTGGAGCATTTCCTTTGCCTATGTTGTAATCATCTGTTCAAACTAAGGAGTGGTTTTGTCTTCTACTTTTGTCATTTGTCATTAATCCTCTCCCTGAGTAATTACAATATTGTGCAATTACTGCTATTGGCCTGCTCACAAAAATGTTAAAGGGTATATTTCCCTAAGGAGAACATCCCTTGAGTAGGCGAAGTACTGGAAGTGCATGTTGTATGCTCCTGCTAAAGTAGATACCCTAGTACCTCCTCTATAGTTTGGCACACACGGTGGGACACTTGCATTTGTGTGAGAGGCCCTCAACATAGTAAATAGTCCTTTTCCATTATTTTGCCCTCTTGAATCTTGCAAGTAGGTACATGACCCATATGCAAGCCAATAAGGAGCCTCTTCGTGTATGAAGGAGCCTTAAGAAATCAGCTATATCTTCGAATAGTGAACCTAGCTCCCCTCTACCTTCTTTGCATGTATGTATTGATTTGGGTGTGACACCACTGTCAAAGGAGACGCATAGGAGAACATTAGATTTGTCCTCAGATACATCAGAAGATACACCAATGCAAATGAAGGATCTCTCTCATTTACTCTCTAGACTCAATATCAAGTTCCGTACCTTCAAGGGACAAGCTTATGAGGATGTTGATGATCATGTGAGGAGGTTCATCTCCTTATGCCGTGGACGAGGTCTGCAGAATAGAGAGGATGCAATGTTGGTACTCTTCCCATCCACATTGGAAGGCCTTGCTGACAAATGGTACAATCAATATGCAGATGGCCATTTTGCTACGTGGGAGGCTCTGAAGACCGCATTCTCATAGACATTTCCACCTAGTGACTCCTCGAAAAGAGCTCTAGAACAGCTCGAGAATCTAAGGCTAAGATCAGGTGAATCCTTCCATGAACTTCACACTAGGATAAAAGCACTTGTTGCACGTCTTCCACATGCTCGAGGTGATTTCTTAGTAAAAAAATGGATAGAAAAAGCTTTGCCCAGGTCATCTCAACAGAAGCTACGAGAGTGTCTTAGATTGGATGCAACCCTCAATGATTTTGTTGCAGTAGCATCACGCATTGAGGAATCTAGGCAACATTTTGAAGGGGAGACACAACCAAATTATGCAGCAGAACTAGATCCTATTGGCCAATTGAGGAAAGAACTGGAGGCATTGAGAATGCAACAAAACCACCAAGAAGAGAAGGTCTTGCCACCTTTGTGTCGCACTGATGAGGAAGTAGCCCAACTTTGCCACGAGTTAGAAGATTTGCAAACTACTCACGATATAAGAAGGCAGATTTGGTGTACAATATGTAACAACAATGGACATTCCAATGCTAATTGTCCTAACAATGTAAACTATCAATTTTGTGGAAAGGATGGTCATGAAGCTAGAGACTGTTACTACCTCAAGGGTACATAGCAATGCGGTAACCCTCAAGATTTGGATTCATATTATGCTAGTACTTCAAATGCACCTAATGGAGAGGAAAATCGTACGACAAATCTCCACACGAAGAAGGTATGACCAATCACTCTTATGCTGTTTCATCCTCTGCAATGCCCATGATGACTAGAGCCAGACAAGCAGCAGCAATCCGTACAGAGGAAGAACAAGGATTCCAGGATAAAGAGGAGGAAAAGAAGGCTCGGTGGAAAGGCCAAGCAGAAATTGAAGGAGCTTATGAAAGGATGGCTACTTCTTTAAGGGATCAACCAACAAGTCTGCAAGAAGACACTCATGAGCTAAGCATTGAACAGATCTTGAAAGGTATTCATCACAAGGTTGTCTATACGAACTCATAAAGATGGATTCAAAAATCAGAAGTGACCTATCAAAGATTGTACACTTTCCTTACTTGAGCCAACCACCTAGCATAGATGGTTTCATGGTTGATTTTCCCCCTGCACCCTTGGCAGACTACCAAAGCTCAAGGTTATTTGTTTGTACAAAGGATGAAGCTCTCACAGGTGTGATCATAGATGGAGGCTCTGGTATCAATTTGATGCCAGATTTCACAATGGGGAAACTAAATTTGAGCCCCAATAAGGTGGCACCATTCAGAGTTACACTAGGAGATCAACATCGAGTTGCGCCTCCATGCATTATTGAAAAGGTACTGATGATAGTATAGGGTTGCCACTTTGTTCTAGATTTTGTTGTTATTGCACTTCCACAAGAGACTTCCACAAGATTTTGTTGTTAACTAAAATTGAGGTTATGTACTCCTCCACCTTTAAGTGTTCCTAACTGGTCATTGGAGTTTCATGTGCATACAGATGCCAGTCTTCATGCTCTTGGAGCAGTTCTGGCTCAACCATCATCACACAAGGTTGATAGACCTATCTCATATGCCAGTAGCTTACTCACCAAGGCAGAAAGGAACTATAGTACGACCGAAAGGGAAGGTTTGGCTATCATATTTCCTCTTCAGAAGTTTTGGCATTACCTTCTCGAGGCACATTTTACAGTAATATCTGACCATCAGCCCTTGAAGTACTTGATAAACAAGCCTAGAGTAATAGGAAGGGTTTGGAGATGGTTACTCCTATTTCAAGAATTCAACTTTGATATTCATATTAAGCTAGGAAGAGAGCACTACATGGCCGATCAAGTATCCAGGACTGCAATGAGCGAGAAGGCAACAGGTATTAATGATGAATTGGTGGATAGTAATCTCTTCTTAGTAGCAACTTAGACTGATTGGTATGATAGAGTTCTCCATTTTCTAACTACATATGTCCTCATAGACGAGTTTACCACCAGGTGCACTATTGCTAATAGCTGTGCAAAATGTATCCCATGATGATCGCAAGGTGCATAACAACAATACTGCTTTCATTTTGTTATCCATATCCATTTTCTGAGCCTGTAAGTGGGAGAATATAGCATCAAACTCATTTAGATGAGCAACAACACTATTTGTGTCCTTCATGCGAAGGTCGTTTAATTTTCTCATCAGATACACTTTATTTGATGCTGTCTCTTTTTCATATGTATTGCATAACTTCTTCCAAAGCTCCTCTACACTTTCACAATCTAATACTGAAAAGTAAACATTATCTGCCAGGTGCAAGTGAATGGTAGACTTGTCTTTTTCATCTAACTCATCCCAATCATCTTCATCCATGTCAAGAGGCTTCTTTGAAATCTGATTTACTGGCTTCCATTGCCTCCTTTGATTCAGCACATCTTTAATTTGATTCTTCCATAGAGCAAAGTTTGTGCCATCAAATTTTTGCATCTCAAAATGGTCTTTGCCCTGCAACTTATAGCTCCTCCTCGGAACACTAGCACTAGACCCTAATCCACCAGATGTGCGTGATACCTCTGATGCCATGATGGTAGAGAACTGAATAGAATGATAATGGAGCTAGAAGAGTCCAAACACCAACGAATAAGTGTATCAAAGTCGATCAACCACTGTATAGTTGACTAAACCAAGAATCTGGAAAACTTTTGTCAGAGTATCCTCTGCAAAATGAGCATATGACGTGTGTCAAAATATCATAAAACTGCAAGTACTAACATGGTTACTTGCATAGTGAATCACTGACTCCACTGCATATAATCAGTTACCCAATAGAAGCCAACTAGGCTTATCAAGCACCTATGAGCAACTATCATACATCTCATATGCCGAGGCTCGGTATGTCTTCCACCTGAATCACCGAAGAGACCCTGATATCTCGGTGTCTCTTTGTTAAGAAAACCTCACCACAACCCTCTTTTTCAAATAATCATACACACACAAATAATCACTTATATACACACAAACATAGGAACATGTTGGACCAAGTCCATGGCAAGTCTAAGTGGTGGCTTGAGTCATCAAAAGATATGTAATTTTAAAGGAAATGTCAGTTCCTTGTAGAGTTCACTTGTGAACTCACTCTTGTAAATTTTTGAGCTTCTACTTGATGTAAAAGTGAAAGCATTTAAAGTAGTTGAGTCCACATAATGAGTAGGAAAGAGAAAGCCATAAATTCGTGATTGAATGATAGGAAGATCAATCACTAAAAGTTTGGAGATTGATTTTAGGTGAGATTCAACTTCACATTTGGGCTCCAAACATCACTATATATACATGGCTTATAAGTGGCTATTTTGTTACCTCCATGAGCACGGCTTCATGCCATATCAGAGTGTAGTTTCAAGGCACACATGTACCACTAAGTCCATTGTACTTTACAATCAATTTACATTCTTTTTCATGATCATATGTGTCCATATTGTCATGCTTTTATGAGTGTACTATTCACTACCATATCTCTCACTTTTTAAAGTGATTTTGTAGAGATGGTATCTCTAAGCATGATCCATCATTTTGAGTAATTTAAGTGGTTGAAGTTTTCAATCGCGAGATATGTGCATTTGAAGTCGCCTATATCTCTTCATACTTTACTTCTCTGTTAGCATTCCATTAGAACTGTGATTTTCCCAAAACTTGTTCTCACTATGTAGTTGATCATTTTCCATGATTTAAAGCATGGTAGAATCAGCAAATTGTCTTTTATATGCCTACAAAATTTCATAAGCATTGCGTCTAAGAATCTAGAGATATTAATATATCTTTGCTCAAGGGTCTAAGAACTACTACAGCCCCTAAAAATCGGCATGATCCTGTGACTTGCTAAACTCTTTTCTCTTCATGTGGTCCATCTTTTTTTATGAAATCACTTTTGATTCTTAGCTTACTAAGTTAGTAAGAGTTCCCCAAAAAGAATTAAGTTAAATGTTGTTGTGAGCAAAGAATTATTCAAAACACTAAACAAGTGTATGAACCAAAATAGTTAGTTCTTAACCCTTGGTTCAACTTCTACCTATCTATTTCGATTTATCTTTTTGAGAGTGATCTTCCAAGGTACATGTCGGGAATCGAACTCAAAACCTCCTGGTTAGGAATGTGATGGGCTAACCACTTGCCCCAAAAGCCATGGTTGAAGATTACTTCCTAATCCTCTCTCTTAAGGTGTGGCTCAACCATCTCCTACTAGGATTATATGACCGTACATAGGGTGTCTATTACATCCTTTGGCAAGATAAAAGAGCCCATCACATATCTCTCGAGTTCATTTGGCTCGTGTAGTGCAAAGTTTTTGCAGTATCACTTCATCTCCATCAAGTACAAATCCATCTCTTCACAGTGGTATAAGAGCAAGGTTGGACAACATGGGAGATGGATTTTCTTCATCAATTGACAAATTGGATAGACGTAATTACTCAACCTGGTCATTAAATATGGAAGCTTATCTTCAAGGTAGGAATTTATATGGTTATATATCTAGAGATGAAGTTATGCCAAGTTTCAGGAACAAAGGTCAACCAACACAAGAAGAGCGAGAAAGATTGAGCACATGGTGCTCCAAGGATGCACTTGCAAGGTCTTATCTCCTCAACTCTATCTCAAATTTTTTGTCGCCTGACATTCGAAGTTTTAAAACATCTAAGGAAGTCTAGAATGCACTTGACTCCTTTTTTTCTTCAAGTGCAAAGGCCAGGAAGCATCAACAATGGCTGGACTTCACAACTCTCAAGAAAGATCCCAAACAAAATGTGTCTAATTTTGTCACAAAGCTCAAGGACATACCATAATAGTTGGCAAGCATTGGAGAGGTAATAGAGGAAGAGCAAATTGTAAGGCACGTCATCAATGGATTGAAGGCAGATGATAAGTGGAAAGAATTCACCACAACTATGGATCTATACATGGATATGCATATACTAGATTTGAATAAACTCATAGGACAACTACTTACTCAAGAGGCCAAGCTTATCAAGAATGGAGAAAGCTACAAAGGTAATCAATCTTCTGCCTTGTAAAAGAAAACAAAGGAAGAAGAAAGAAAGTGGATGATGAAGCAGGTACACATCAAGTTAATTATGTAGCTAGAGGAAGACATGGTAGAGGTAGAGGCAAAGGAGGAAGGCAGGGCAAGCAAGATCCGGAGACTCTAATTCATTCTCTATTTGTGGATTAACTAATCATACAACTGAAAATTTCTTTAGGAATTCCAAGAATTAAAGAGGCACATGATACAATAGAGGAAGTCATGGCTACTCTAGAGGAAGGAACAACAACTTCAATGACTACCACAACCACTACTAACATTCAAACTATCAAGGAGGAAATTGGGGAAGAAGAGACTTCAATAACCACACAGAAGGCTCAAATCAAGGGAACTCATTGCTAATCATGAATATGGCCATGCCACAAGGTAAATCTGATGATCATATTTTCTACATAGATTCAGGTTGCTCCAATCATGTGACAGGAAATGTGGCATTCCTATCAGGTTTAGAAGATCTAAGAAATAAGCATGAAGTGCAGATATGTGATGATACAAGGTATTTGGTGGACAAGATAGGAAATGTTAAAGAACCTGATGGAGATATCAATCTACTTAGCAAGGTACTCTATGTCCCTACCATCACAAAGAATTTGATAAGTGTAGGAAAGATTGTGGAGAAAACCCTAGAAGTTAGGTTCACAAAAGCAGGAGCATTTGTTGAACATCCAAGTCAAGGACTTAGGAGAATTGAAAAAGGTGAAAAGAGAGGTATATTGTTCACATTTGAATTACAAGACACTAGAACCATTGTTCTCTTTAACTACGGTAGTTAGATACTCATAGAGTTGAAGTATGGCACAAAAGGTTGGCACATATTGGTGAAAGATAAATCGAATTTGCAGAGACCAAAGTGTACTTGGACTCCCTAACTTGTCAAAACAACATATGATTTATAAGTGTAGTGCAATTAAATTTGGAAAGTCTCTCAGGTTACCATTCATGAAGAAAGGATACATGCATGGAGATCTTTTAGACTTGGTTGATACAGATGTATGGGGACCAAGCATGGATGCTTCAATATCTGGATCAACATATTATGTCTCCTTTGTTGATGATTGCAGTAGATGGACTATATTATATTTTATGAAACACAAAGATGAAGTCTTTTCAAGCTTCCAAAGATATTTGGATCTTGTGGAGAATCAAATAGGTAAGACATTAAAAAGGCTAAGATCAGATGGAGGGGGAGAGTACTTCTCCCATGAATTTAACTCCTTTCTTCGAGAAAGAGGAATCAAACAAGAGATCACTACAAGGTACACTCTTGAGCGAAATTGAGTGGCAGAAAGAAGGAATAGGACAATTCTTGAAGCTGCAAGTTCTATGTTAAATGAGAAGCACTTACCTAATTACTCATGGGTTGAGGCTGTATCCACACCTACTTATTTGATTAATAGGTTACCTTCAAAATCATTTGATGGCATAACACCATATGAGGCTTGGAATGGAAGAAGACCAAGCCTGGATCATTGTAAGATTTTTGGATGTATTGCTTATGCTCATGTTCCTTCATAGGTTAGAGACAAGATGGATCCCAAAGCAAAAAGGTGTGTATTCATTGGATATGACAACAATCAAAAGGGCTACAGATTATACAACCCAACAACCAAAGGATTCTTGGTGAGTAGAGACTTATTATTTGATGAGAATAGTTCTTGGTATGAAGATTCATGTAGAAAGGTCAGCTTACCTTATGATCTTGAAGAAGATTTTCCAAACTTGTTAAGGATAATCCTCCTAAAATTGAAGAGCAGGATACCTCACAAGATGATGAAGCAACTCAGTATGAAAAACTGAAAATGTGGAAGTCTACATGTAAAACAAAAATGCAAGAACTTGGACAAGAGGCAGAATCATCACATCATGGCCTAAGAAGGTCTATGAGACAGAAAAGAAAACCAGAAAGGTATGGGTTTGATAGTTCTCTAGTCACTAAACATTCAATCTATCTAGCAGAGGACATAAATCTAGAGGACCCTCAACATTTGTAGAAGCAAAGAAGAAATCATAATGGAGGCATGCAATGGAAGAAGAAATTAAAGGTCTTGAGGATAATAATAGTTGGGAGTTGGTTCCCAAGTCTCCATCAATGAAAGTAATAGGCTCAAGATTGATCTACAAATTAAAGAAGAACTCAGATGGCTCCATTAACAGGTACAAGGCAAGCCTTGTGGCAAAAGGCTTTGCACAAACTCAAGGAATTGATTATGAGGAGACCTTCTCTCCTGTGGCAAAGATGCCTACAATTAGGGTACTAGCTAGTATTGCCTCTTCCTAGAATTGGAAGATACTGCAATTGGATGTAAAAACTACATTTCTTAATGGATGGATAACAGAAGATCTATACATGGCACAAGCACCTAGTTTGGAGAATCACATATATCCTGATTATGTGTGTGAACTTAATAAAGCTTTATATGGACTCATACAAGCCCCAAGCGCTTGGAATCAGAGGCTTGTCTCATTCTTGTAGGACAAAGGATTTCAACCTAGTAAGGCAGATCCATCACTATTCATAAAAAGGAGTTATTTTGAAGTCATCTATTTGTGTGTGTATGTGGATGATATTATAATAATAGGAAATGATGCAGATGGAATTAAGAAATTCAAAGAGCAGATTGTTGGTGCAAGTCACAAGCCTACACATTTGGTTTGAACAATTCATTGAAGTCCATACACACATGGAGAAGCATAGGAACTATTGCTAGTGGTTAATTACCATTTTACTTCTTTGTAAAAGTCAGATTTGACATGGAATCTTTGTAAACACCTACCAAAAGGGATTCTTGGAAAAAGGTTAGATTTCATTGATGGAATATCTCCTAGGATATAGGAGCTTGATCATAGGGAGCCAAAAGTTTGAATTTGAATTCAAATTTTTACTCACTCATTATAAAAGTAAGCATGGAAAAAGATGCGGTTAAGACTCATCATTCCCGAGCTCATTACTGTTAATTCTGAGTGTGTGTGAGGTCTAGACTTTAGCCCACACCTATCTACACCATTTGGCAATGATCTTCAGGCCAATGGAATTGTATACAAGTGTTCATTAATACATATATCTACATTGTTCATCTATGAGTTCTCTGTCATATTACTTGAAAGTCTGTCAACTTGTGGAGTGCATATCTCAATCATTTCTTCACCCAATTCAAAGATCTATAGCTTGTTGGAACCAGCTCAAAGTTATCTACTGCTATCGAAATTTGAAGAGATTCTATTCAGCCATTTCAGAGAAAAGCTCAACGAGGTGATCACTGGTCAAAGTCTGCTACAGTCCTAAAAAATCGGGGGTAAAGGTTTACTTGCTAAAATGATTTCTCTTAGCATAGTTAATCTTGTTATATCATTCCACTTGGAATAGTTAGCTTACTAAGCTAAATAGATACCCCTAAAAGGAATTTTTTCAATTGCTACTGTGCTGGTCATACTAAGCAAAAGATCCAGCAGGTGTCAAGACAAAAATAGAAGGTTTTCTTGAGATCTTCAATTCCAAAGTTATCTGCTTCGATTCAACCTTTGCACATATCATTTCCAAAGTACATAGGTCACTTTATGGTGTCATTGGAAATCTAAAGAGGTCCAACTTATCAACTCTGAGGCATTCAAGGGCTGGTACAAAGCAAGATTTGGCAGTACCTTCTCAATCTCTTGGAGTGTCCATCCATCTTTCCCAACAGTGGTATCAGAGCAAACTAAGGTAAAATGGGAGATGGTTTTCCTTCATTTATTGATAAATTGGATAGGAACAACTATCAGGCATGGTCTCTAAGGATGAAGACATACCTATAAGGAGGGAGTCTCTATGGATACATCTCAGGAGATGAGGAATCGCCCTCATTTTAAACAAGAGGATTGCCAACAAAGGAAGAACATGAAAAGCTCAACACATGGTGTGCTAAGGATGCACTAGCAAGGTCTTATTTACTCAACTCCATCTCTGATTTTCTTTTTCCACATATTAGGAACTGTAAGACATCCCAAGAGACTTGGGAAACCTTGTCATCTTATTTCTCTTCCAACACAAGGGCTAGAAAAAATCAGTTGTGGATTGAATTCACCACATTAAGGAAGCAACCTAAGCAAGCTGTTTCAGAATTTGTGACCAAGATTAAAGATGTAGCAGATCAGTTAGCAAGCATAGGAGAAGAAATTGAAGAAGAGGAGATTGTAAGGCAAGTGATCAATGGGATCAAAGCTGATGACAAATGGGAAAGCTTCACCACTGCCATGGACATTTACATGGACATGCAAATTCCAGACCTTACCACTCTCATATGACAATTATTCACTCATGGAGATACATCCAAATGTAATAATTCCTCTCCCCTATACACTAATAAGAAGTCTAACGATAAAGGCAAGAACAAGAAGGTAGAAGATGAAGGCACTACCTCCCAAGCCAACTTTGGAGGGAGAGGTAGATCATCAAGAGGAAGAGGCAGAGGAGGTAAGAAGGTAGGGGGAGATCCTATAAGTCCTCACCATGCAACATTTGTGGTTTATCAAATCATACTACAGATGAGTGTTTGAGGAACTACAAGAATCAGAGAGGAAGAGGATATCAAAGAGGTGGATACTCACAGTCAAGAGGTAGATTCAACCATCACCAAGGCTACAACAACAACTACAACAACAACTACAATGGTAACTACCAAGGAGGATTCAAATCCAGAAAGGACTACAACAACTATACAGAAGAGCAAGATGAATCTCTTCTAATCATGAACATGACTTCAAAACCAGGTACAAATGATGACCACCTATTCCACATTGACTCAGGATGCTCAAATCATGTGGCTGGCAATGTAGCACTACTCTTTGATCTTGAGGAACCAAAAGGTAAGCATCAAGTACAAACAGGTGATGATACCAAGCACTCAGTAGTTAAAGTTGGAAATGTTAAGACTTGTGATGGAAATCAGAACTTGTTGAGTAGGGTACTCTATGTACGAACCATTACCAAAAATCTAATGAGTGTTGGACAGATTGTGGAGAAAGGTTTGCAGGTTAGATTCAATCAATTTGGAGCATTTGTGGAGGATCCTAAGCAGGGGCTCAAGAGAATAGCAAAGGAGAAAAATCAGGTAGACTTTTCACTTTTGAGCTAGAAGACACAAAGAATATTGCACTATACAGTATAATGCAGGAACTAATGTGTCATTGGAATACCCAATGTTTCCAAACAACACATGATATATAAATTTAGTGCTTCTCATTTTGGAAAGTCTAACAGGTTACCCTTCTCAAAGAAAGGCTACATGCATGAAGACTACCTAGAACTTGTCCATAGAGATGTATGGGGACCAAGCAAAGACCCCTCAATATCAGGATCAAGGTACTATGTATCTTTTATTGATGATTATAGCAGGTGGACTGTGTTGTACTTCATGAAGCACAAGGATGAAGTGTTTAATTGTTTTAGAAAATATCTTGCACTTGTTGAGAATCAGACAAGAAAGAATTTGAAGAGACTAAGGTCAGATGGAGGAGGTGAGTACTTCTCCAATGAGTTTGAAGACTTCTTGCAGGACAGAGGCATCAAAAGAGAAACCACCACAAGGTATACTCCTAAATAGAATGGGGTAGCTGAGAGAAGAAATAGGTTGATTGTTGAGAGAGCTAGGTCTATGTTGAATGAAAAACATTTACCTAATTATCTATGGGCAGAGAGTGTTTCCACTGCTACTTACCTCATAAACAGGTTACCACCTAAGTCCCTTGATGGCATGACACCCTATCAAGCATGGCATGGTAAAAGACCCTCACTAGACCATTGCAGGATATTTGGATGTGTAGCATATGTACACATTCCTTCTCAGATAAGAGGTAAGCTAGACCCTAAGGCTGAGAAGTGCATCCTTATTGGATATGATCTAAATAAAAAAGGGTATAGGTTTTACAACCCTTCCAATAAGGGATTCATGGTTAGCAGAGATGTTATCTTTGATGAAAATGATTCTTGGTATGAGAATGAATGCAGGAAGTTTAAACTACCCTTTGACTTGGAAGAGGAGTTTCCAAGCCTTGCTAAGGAGGAACCTACTCAGAATGAAAACTCAACTTCAGATGATGAAGATGTTATCAACCTTGAAGAGTTCAAGGCATGGAAGTCCAAGGGCAAAGTCAAAATGAAGAAGCTTGAAGAAATACCTGAATCTTCAAATCAATCAATAAGAAGATCACAAAGAGAGAGCAAACAACCTATAAGATATGGGTATGATACATCTCTTGTTACTAAACACTCTGTTTATCTTGCCAAAGATTTGTCAATTGAAGAACCAGGATCGTATGAAGAAGCCATAACCAAGCCAGAATAGAAAGAAGCTATGGATGAAGATATTGAAGCACTCAAGGAAGTGACACATGGGAGCTAGTACCAAAGAAGGAATTCATGAAGGTAATAGGATCCAGATGGATCTACAAACTTAAAAGAAATTCTGATGGGTCAATTAATAGGTACAAAGCCAGATTGGTAGCCAAGGGTTTTGCGCAAACTCAAGGCATTGACTATGAAGAGACATTCTCTCCTGTGGCCAAGATGCCAACCATCAGAGTGTTAGTGAGTGTAGCTGCATCAAAAAATTGGAACATGTATCAATTGGATGTTAAAAATGCTTTCTTGAATGGATGGATTTCAGAGGAAGTATATATGTCACAACCTCCTGAATATGAAGACCCTAACAAGGTAACATATGTGTGCGAATTGAATAAATCCTTATATGGATTGAAGCAGGCACCTAGGGCATGGAATCATAGGTTGACTACTTACCTTCAAGACCAAGGTTCTATCATGAGCAAGGCAGACACTTCTCTATTCATTAAGAGAAGTAATTCAGAGGTAATATACCTATGTGTTTATGTTGATGACATCATACTTATAGGTAATGATGTGAATGGAATCAGGCAATTCAAGAGGGCAGATGATGATATAAAAATCTTTCATAAGAGAAGTAAAGAAAGCAAAGGATAAGGTGGAAAATTTGCTAATAAAATGGCAGGTCTTAAAGTTTTAAGTTTGATAAATGAGTGCTAGAGTTATTAATATTAGATACTTCAGAGAAGATGCTAAGTCACAGAGTTGGATTGGGAACCTACTTGCTCGATATTATTTAGTATCCTGAAAAGAATTTTCAATAAAACAACTTCTCTTACATCTTTGAGGTCAATGGTCTTTCGATGACGGAGAGAGTGTAACCTATCAAGCATTGAAGGTCATCATTATGTGCATATGGGACAATCACTAGTTGGCCAAGGTCCATAGCTCGAGATATATCCTCACGTTGTTACTTTAGGAGGTAGAGTCAATGAGCCTGATAACCACGTGTTTCACTCAAAGAAAACGCGTTTCACTCAAAGAACTATGGAAACAATCTCACGTGTGTGTGTGTGTCTATTATTAATGTGGTTACTCTTAAATCTAATTTTAGGAATTTCGATGAGAAATTTCCATATCATTATAATCTTTTTACGTTCATCACTGTATGGGATTCCAGATTATCCTATGTTGAAGTGCATTCTCCTTAGTTGCCAGAACCCGTTGGAGATGATTTAGAGAATATAAAACCTACTTCGTTTTATTATTTGCACAGAATTTTGGTCTGTTCGATCTTCACAAGCTTTAGAAAGAAGCTTGAACTAGACAAGGTCTCCGTGCACTATAAAGCATAACTGAGGAAGAGTCTAGCGACGTTTATCTTGTATTGGGTGTGAAAACACTTC
This sequence comes from Ceratopteris richardii, assembly GCA_020310875.1. NCBI lineage: Eukaryota > Viridiplantae > Streptophyta > Polypodiopsida > Polypodiales > Pteridaceae > Ceratopteris > Ceratopteris richardii. Next base: position 36,801,757 of record CM035408.1, on the reverse strand, counting down.
CATCCAAGGCCAATGTCTTCATCTCTTACGTGATTATCTTTATGCTTCTATGGTTTCTGTTAAGTGTCTAAACAAGGATTATCATCCTTTGTACATCTTGATGCATATACCTTAGTGCATGATGTACATGAATATCATGCACAATCAAGGAACTCAATTTATGCACGACTTGTTTCATGGATTCTCTAGGATTACTACACGTTCATGAGCTTGAATTCATAAGAAAGGACAACCCTACAAGAGGTTTTATTACATATGAAAGAACAGATGTATTTGAATATCAGAAAAATCATCATGTGGAAGAACACGAATCCCACCGTCTTATATGACCGCACTACGTGAATGTACATACCATATTCTTTTCTGTAAGCCTTAAACTTAGGCTCCGCATTAAAGGCGTCAGTGATTCTGTGATATAAGATAGCATATTCGACGCGACAACACATAGTTCTCGAGTCTGCGTTGAGTTTAGTGTCGGGTATCCTACTTACGACGAAACAAGCTGAAGTTGGAGTCGTCGGAGATGCATTTCGGATGCATATATAGGAAACGTTTAGATTGTCTTTCCACTATATAATTGACACACGAGTATGCGGTCAACTACAATCTATCAATGAATCTCAGCAGTTACGGAATTGTGTTGTTAGATCTGTAATGCAGCAACAGCTTCTGCTGCTCATCGCTACATTTTCCTTGTACAGCATACTTCATCGTAGCAAGGAGTGCTTGTGCTACTTTGTGGAGAGCCAGACAAGCTCGAGCGACTACTGAGAAGATGGCGAGAGACAAACAAGTGGGGGCGGAAATGCGATCGATTCCTTCTTTTTCTTCTGTGTCGTCTTGTACTACCTTGCGGACGACTACGTCAAATGCTAGTTCTGATGACGCAGTAATGCGGATCCAACCCAAGTATGAGAATGCCGAAACAGAAGTTTGCTCTTCTATTCCTTCAATTAGTCAGCTCACTGTCTACTCGATGCTTACTGGGCGTCCTGCAGCAACTTCAAGGAGGACAATCAAAGCGAAACAGATGACTGTCTTTACGAGCAGCGATGGAAGCGAGGACAGCGAAAAATTCGAAGAAGCCATGCCGATGACTTTGTCGAGGACGAAAGAAAGCAACGACAGCAAGCCGATAACTCTAAACACAACACTCGTAAAGCCTACACTGAAGAATTCGGTGATCACCAACGAACGCAGTCATGAGAACGACAGGGGAGATGTGAAGCGGAAAGAAGAGTCTGGTGCTCGTTCTCTTTCTTACAGTGTCGCCATCCACACCTCTGTTAGACGGCCACATTCTGATCCAGGAAAAGAGCTAGCAACGCCCGCTGCTGTGTACATGAAGAGAAAAGAATATACTTATACAGGACTGGACAAAGTTTCGTCGATCTCCGATGGCCCAATCCTCGCAAGAGCTACGAGACCCGTAACTTGTCTTCCTCTTCCGCCGAAATACATAGTTGCACCTCCTATACTAATCTCCTCTTTGCTTCTTAAGGACGTAGATGGATCAGACGACACTGAAGAAGAATGCGATGAAAGAGCGAGAAAGTTTTCTGCAGCGGCAGACTGTGAGCCTATCATAGACCCCTTCTCTGTAGCTCTCGCCATTTGCAGGTCAGAAGCATTATCGATTTTCTCAGAGGAGGGCCAGAATAGGGGTACTCAAGAGATCGATTGCAGGAAACGAAACCTCGTAAAAGCAAGTAAGCGGGTCTCACTCTCAACCACTACATCGACAACAGCTCAAAACGGTGTCAGTGCTCTTTGCACAACCAACGGAAGCGTCGTAAGAACTTCTTTCAGACAATGCTTTTCATCGGTCGTGCGACCCATTATGATGCCTGCTGCCGAATCACGCGCACCTCGACTTACCACTTTCAGCTCTACTACTGCACATTCTTCTAGCCAGGTTCGCTCCTGCAAGGGGACATCCACATCATAAAAGCAAACAAAGCGATGGAGACAGTTCTTCTCTGTCAACCTCCCTCGTAGATGCGTGGAAGCTTGTTTGTACATGGGCAAGCACAACTCTGACAGCTATAAAGACCGCAAAAAACTTAAGGATAAAATGGTAGTATGTGTCCCGGTTCGCTAGCTTGGTGGTTGGGCCTCTCGCCTCTTGAGGCGGGGGCGAGGGTTCAACCCCTGGCAGCAACATGTAGGGACATTTGTATCCCAGAAATTGTTGTATGTGGCTGTTGACCACCGTTTGACCATCCTCGCGGTAGTTGTGACCGCCGTTCAACCCAGTTGTAAACCTCTGTTCTTGTGGGATAAGGGGGGTCCCATGGGTACTATGCCCTTCCTTGTACAGTTGCAATTTCAAAGTTAAAGTCCGGGGGAATAAGCCTCGGCCGAACCTCCATTTAAAAAAAAAAAATGGTAGTATGTATGCGATGACAGAAAAAAGAGCTTCTTGGGCCGTGGCTATTAGTTGATCTCGTCTGCTCTCGTGATGTTGCGCACCTCTATTTTAGGATACTTTTTTGTTAGTAACCGCTCTTTTAGCACTTTAGTTATTATCCAAAACTTTTGTAAAAAGCATATTCAGCTCTGACCATTGCTTTATGGCTTTAAACGTCAGCCATGCTTTATGGCTTTAAACATCAGCCATGCTTTATAACTAAAATAAGCTTCCGGTGTGTGTAGCTTATTCCTATATAAGAACAAGCAACGCTATACAGAATACGATGTTTTTTCTGTTTCTCAGCCTTATAGAGTTTTTAGCATTTCTATGTATCAATAATACATTCCTTCAAAGCGTATTCTCTGAGTACTGCTGAATTTTCTGAGTTTGTGTACAAAAACATTAATGCGAGGTTTTCTCTTGTCATATCTACAGAGCTTCAGATTTTATTTATATGTAGCTTTAATGCTGCTCTTCTATATTGCGTATAGAACATAACTGAGTTCATATGCTTCAAAACTATTGCACAGACTTTAGTGCTTTCTTATACTTTCGAATGAACTTCCTTTATTCTACATTGGTATCAGAGCCAGGTTGATGCATCAAAGGTGCTATACATGAGGTATATGCATAAGATGCAACACCAATAAGCTGATAATTTGCAAGTAGCTTCGTTTAGAATTACCTTCTTTTTGGATGGCTGACGGAAATAGCCAAATCAAAAAATTGAGTAAAACCAACTATTTAGCCTGGCGTTTTCGCATCTCTGCATATCTTATGGGTAGGAATTTGTATGGTCTTATTAGTGGTACGGAACCTCAACCGGACTTGCCTGATCAAAATCCGACACCACAGCAAGTCCGAGAATATCAGAGGTGGAATGAGCGTGACAGAAGGTAATCTTTGTATTGGCACAAAATATTGAGTCAAGCATGATAGGACACATACAGGACTTGAGAACAAGCAAGGAGATTTGGGAAGCATTAGAGCGACTCTTCTCAACAACCACTAAGGCACGGAGAATTCAATTGAAAAAAGAGTTAAATAATTTACGAAAGGATGTACGACAGTCAGTAAATGATTATGTGTTAAAAATTAAGCAGATCGTCGATGCACTTGCTTCAATTTCATGCATAGTTGAAGATGATGATTTAGTTGCATTTGTTTTAAATGGTTTAAAAGAAGATGAAAAATGGAAAGCATTTACAACTTCTATATTTGTGAGAGCGGAGTTGCCTGATTTTGATGAATTGGTTTCAGTTATGCTAACAGAAGAAATTAACATTAATGGTGGAGAGTCTTTGCAGAAAGGTAGTGTAGGTCATGCACTTTATGCAGGAAATCAGCGTGGTCGAAGAGGTGGCAGAAGAGGAAGTTTCAGAGGTCGTGGAGGTCGAAATGAGATAAACAACAATTATGATGCTAGCAGCTCAGATATAAATATGCGTGGTAGGGGGAGATATTTCTACCGTGGCAAAGGACATAATGGGTATCAAGGTAATTCAGGTATAACATGTTATAATTGTGGTAAGGCTGGTCATATATCTCGTGATTGTTGGCATAATCAAGGGCGAGATGGATATACAAGGCAAAATCATACACAAGGTAATTTTGTTCAGGAACAAAATCATGAAAATGTACTAATGATGAATGTGAATACGGATGCAACTCATAGCAATGATGTATGGTATGTTGACAGTGGATGTAGTAATCATATGAGTAATAATGTTGATTGGTTTGCTAATTTACATGCACCTTTTTTTAATGGCAAAGTTGAAACAGGTGACAGTTCAATGCATCATATAGCACAAGTTGGAGACGTATGCTTTGAAGATCGAAAAGGCAATAAAATCTTAAAAGGTGTTCTTCATGTACCGTTAATAAGTAAAAATCTTATTTCAGTTGGGCAGATGGTGGAGCGTGGCTATCAAGTGCGGTTCAACAAATCTGGATGTTTTGTTGAAAATCCGAAGCAGAATTATAAAGTCTTGGCAAAAGGTCAACGCCGAGGAAGACTCTTTACATTGGATGCAGCTCCTAATTTTGTTTCTTATTATTCAGTTGGTGATAATAAGATTTCTCAGATTGAATTATGGCATAAGAGAATAGGACATGTAAATATACAGAAGTTAAAAGACATGGCTAAAAGAAAGATTGTTGTTGGTTTACCCGATATCTCCAAACAAAATATGATACATTTGTGTGATGCTTGTCAATTTGGTAAGCAAGCAAGGCATCCTTTTTCTAGTGTCAAATTGCAAAGCACGGATTTATTAGAATTGGTGCATACTGATGTTTGGGGTCCTACGAAGGAAACATCTTTTGGAGATAGTAGATATTATGTTACTTTTATGGATGACTTTAGCCGAATGACTTTTGTGTATTTTCTTAAGCATAAGAGTGATGTGTTTGATTGCTTTGTCAAATTCAAAGCAATGGCCGAAAAGCAGACCGGAAAGGTAATTAAAAGATTAAGATCTGATGGAGGTAGTGAATATTTTTCAAGAATGTTTAATGATTTTCTTTGGAATGAAGGTATAAGGAGGGAAGTCACTTGCAGGTATACTCCTCAACAAAATGGAGTAGCAGAAAGACGGAATAGGATTATTGCAGAAATATCAAGAGCAATGCTGGAATGAAAAGCATATGCCATTGAAATTTTGGGCTGAAGCGGTAAATACAGCAGTATATTTGATGAATCGTATGCCAACATCTACAACGCATAATGTAACTCCTTTTGAGGTTTGGTTTAATAGAAAACCTGTTATTGATCACTTGCATGTATTTGGTTGTGTTTGTTTTGCAATGGTTCCATATGCATTGAGGACCAAACTAGAGCCAAAGTGAGAAAAATGCATTTTCGTGGGTTACGCAGATAATCAGAAAGGATATAAGTGTTATAATCCTATAAGTAAGTAAATGATTATTAGTCGTGATGTACGTTTTGATGAGTTATTGTCTTGGTATACAGATCCTATTTTGCAGGTTCAAGAAGAAATGCAAGAAGAAATCGAAGATGGTTTACATGATACTACAAGAGTGAGCTCAGAAGGTGAGAATGGTTATAATGAAGAAAAATTATCACCTACATCAAAAGAGAAAGGAAAAGGTAAAGCAAAGCTTGTTGAGATAAGTGATGATATAGAAATTGATGAAAGTTCTAAATCTGATTTGATAAAACATGAACATGAACTTAGGAGAAGTTCAAGAGAAAGAAGGCCAACACAAAGGTATATTGAGTCTTATTGTGTTTCACATTCAGCTTTTATGTCAAAAGTTATTGAAGAACAGGAACCTACATGTTTCGAAGATGCAAATTCAAACGTTAATTGGTCAAATGCAATGCAAGAAGAGGTAGATGCATTGTATGAGAACAACACATGGCAGCTTGTACCACGAGATAATAAGATGAAGGTAATTGGAAATAAGTGGGTATTTCGTATTAAAAGAAATAGTGATGGTTCCATTTGCAGGTACAAGGCAAGGTTAGTTGCAAAAGGTTTTGCACAAAAATATGGAATTGATTACGAAGAGACATTTAGCCCAGTTGCAAGAATGTCAACTATACGAACAATTTTGAGTGTTGCAGCAAGTAAATGTTCGAAGATATTTTAGCTTGATGTCAAAAATGCTTTTTTGAATGGTCAATTACAAGAACAGGTTTATATGGAGCAACCAGAAGGATTTAAAGATGAAAAATATCCAAAATTTGTTTGCAAACTAACAAAAGCATTATATGGTTTGAACCAGGCACCTAGAGCTTGGAATCATCGATTGGTAAGTTCTTTGGAAGCTCAAGGATACAAACCAAGTGCTGCAGATCCTTCTTTATATGTTAAGTTTGTAACAGATCAATGTGTGTATATTTGCATTTATGTTGATGATCTTATCATTACAGGAAGCGCTATTGATGAAATTGATGAAATTAAGAAGAAACTTGGTAAGGAGTTTAAGATTTCAGATCTGGGGATTTTACGTTATGCATTGGGAATTGAAGTTATTTATGATGAACAAGGTATATGGTTGAGCCAAAAGAAGTACATTTGTGATTTACTTCAAAAGTTTGGTTTGTCAGAATGTAAAGCAGTTGCAAATCCTTTGGAGCCTAATGTAAAATTGAGTATACATGATGGTGTTTATTTTGAAAATGTAGACATGTATAGATCGCTGATTGGATCATTATTGTATGCTATAAGTACACGACCTCATATTGGTTATGCAGTTGGAGTACTCTCACAATTCATGCACAAGCCTACAGATGTACATTAGAATGCGGCTAAGCGTGTGCTACGCTATTTGAAAGGCACTTTGAATGAAGGTTTATTTTACTCACACAATACTAATCTTGATATTAAAGCTTTTAGTGATGCAGATTGGGCAGGAAATAAAGATGATCGACGTAGCACAAGTGGCTACCTACTAAGGACGGGAAATCGACTTGTATCTTGGAGTTCTAAGAAACAACCAACAGTGGCGCTTTCATCTACAGAAGCAGAATATCGCACGCTTGCAGAATTGACATGTGAAGTAATGTGGTTCAAAAAGTTATTTGAAGATTTACATCTTCTTTATATAACTCCACAAATTTATGGTGACAATATGAGCAGTATACATTTGGCAGCTAATCCAGTTTTCCATGCACGTACCAAGCATATCGAAGTTCATTACCATTATGTTCGTGAGAAGGTAGTTTCAAAAGAGATCAACATTTCTTTTATATTTTCAAAAGATCAGCTTGCAGATATGATGACAAAAGCTCTTGATGGAACAAAGATACAAAGATTCAAACAATTGATTGGATTGTTAGAATATTCAAGCAAAGCTTGAGGGGGAGAATGTTGCGCACCTCTATTTTAGGATACTTTTTTGTTAGTAACCGCTCTTTTAGCACTTTAGTTATTATCCATAACTTTTGTAAAAAGCATATTCAGCTCTGACCATTGCTTTATGGCTTTAAACGTCACCCATGCTTTATGGCTTTAAACATCAGCCATGATTTATAACTAAAATAATCTTCTGGTGTGTGTAGCTTATTCCTATATAAGAACAAGCAACGCTATACAGAATACGATGTTTTTCTGTTTCTCAGCCTTATAGAGTTTTTAGCATTTCTATGTATCAATAATACATTCCTTCAAAGCGTATTCTCTGAGTAGTGCTGAATTTTCTGAGTTTGTGTACAGAAACATTAATGCGAGGTTTTCTCTTGTCATATCTACAGAGCTTCAGATTTTATTTATATGTAGCTTTAATGGTGCTCTTCTATATTGCGTATAGAACATAACTGAGTTCATATGCTTCAAAACTATTGCACAGACTTTAGTGCTTTCTTATACTTGCGAATGAACTTCCTTTATTCTACACGTGATTCAACCCACGGGCACATCTTGGGGCAGTTAATGTAAAGCAAATTGAGTTCGGTCTTCTGGCATAAAGTCGTGTATCCCTCGCGTAGATTTCTGGCTCATTAATTCCATTGTGTCGCACGTCATGCATGTCCAACATAGCAAGGATGTATTTGTCTCTAATTTTTCTCACGAGAAAAGCTTGATTGACGATAGGAAGTGATAGAAGCTTTGTGTTCAGGCTTGCACTGAGCCAATCAGGAGTAGTCTAAACTACAACAATCATATTAAGTGTTTTAGATTTAGATTATATTTCGGCAGGAATTTTGGTACAAAAGTGCAGGGGGCAAGAAGCGCCTCTTGATATATTTAGGTAGTGATGTGTGTGAACACTCTAGGACCACCGGGGCACTTTTTTCCCTCCTTAGGAGGTTTTTTTCCCCCGGCTTGTATATACGCCTATTGCCCTAATGGGCTACTTATCTTTGTACATTCTCTAGTAATACATTCAGTCTTGTGTGTTGTGCTCCAAGCTTCTTCTTCTTCCTTGTGCTGTTCGCGTGCTTCCGCAGACGTCTATCTCCAACAATTGGTATGAGAGCAGATCGTCGCTTCTTCTAGGGCGCCGTCGACACTCCTCCATTTGCAGTCTCAGATTCACACGAAATTTGGTGAGCATACTCAGGGTGTTTCCCTGATCAAAACGGCTTCGCTTTGTGGTGCCGAAATCGCGATCTGAGCTCGTTTCGGCCTCCGAACGCACTATCGTAGCGCTTGTGCAGGCTATTTCGTCCTTTTGTGCCAAAGGTATATACTAGTTTCTGTTCGCCAGTTTAAGCGTCTCGAAGTCTGCTACAGGTCTAACAGAACTCGTCTGGGCAGTTCTGTTCAACTTTTTGAGATACAGTCAATTTTCTGCATCAAGGTATTTTAGTCACCGGCCATGGCTAAAAGCAGTGATGTATTCCGTATGTTGGCTGTTGAGGATAAGTTGGATGGTACCAACTACCCATTATGGGCTTATATGATGCGACATGTACTGGTTGCAAAAGGATTGTGGAACATTGTGCAGGGTGTTGAAAGACGTCCTGTTACACCTATAACGACAGGTACTGCAAATACAGGTGTTGGAGCTGATGAAGATGGTGTCGAAGATGATATTCCGCAGATTCCTGTTCGTGCTACTGTTTCTGTTGCACCTACTGCAGAGCAGATTCGTTGGGATGGCAGAGATGCCCAGGCCCATGCATTGATAGCCTTGTCTGTCAAACGTGCCATTATTCCTCACATTCGCTCTTGCAGAACAGCAAAGGATGCTTGGGATACACTTACCACTTTGTACCAGGCTAGGAATGAGGCTCGTGTTGCTTACCTCCGAAAACAGTTGGAGAGTGAGCACATGAATGAAGGTGATTCTATGAACAGTTTTCTTACAAAGATCAAAGACCTGAAGGAACAATTGATTTCTGCTGATGAGGTTATACCAGATAGCTCACTTGTGTAGACCGTTCTGAATGGTCTTCCTGATTCATATCAGAGTTTTGCCTCTACTCTTCGGTTGATGATGAAAGGCAATCCGAATGCCTTGTCATTTGAGGAATTAGTCTCTGTTCTGTTGCAGGAAGATCATTCCAGGCAGAACAGGTCCATTATGCGTGTTGCAGATCAAGCTTTCCTGGCTAGTCAGAAGGGCAAAGGAAAATGGAGCTCTTCTACTAGTAAGCAAAAATCTGCAAATACTGCACAATCGAAGAACTAGGATAAAGATGAAAAGAAATCAGAAAAGCAGAAATTGTTCTGCAAGTACTGTAAAGGAAATGATCATATTATAAAGAACTGTCCAAAACTGGCTGCTAAAGAGGCAAAGAAGAAAGAGGCTGGAATGGTTGTTGCAGAGGCCTCTACACCAAAAACAGAGTTTGCAAATCTTGTGCAGGAAGAAGAATGGGCGTTTACTACTGTTTGCAGTTTTGACCCATCTTCTCATGATCAGTGCATGTCTGCAGTAGACTCAGATGTTTGGTGCTTTGACAGTGGGGCGACCAAACATATTACCTCGCAGCACAGTTTCTTCTCTTCACTCGAGCCTGCCCCTACAGGGAATACTGTCACATGCGCCAATAACTCCTCTTATCCTGTTATGGGAGTTGGTAAGATCATTCTGACTACTGCTGATGGTAGTTCTTTCACTTTGTCAGATGCTTTATTTGTGCCAGGGATCAAAAAGAACATGTTATGAGTTTCTGCATTAGCCAAGATTGGCTTGGTTGTGAAATTCGTTGATGACAGGTGTACAGTCCATGATCTCTCAAATGGCGATGTGTTGTATAAGCTCATAGACTATGAAAGATCTGTGAATGATTCGGCATGTGCAGTTCATGATTCTCAGGCTATGTCAGATGCAAAGCTTTGGCATGCACGATTTGGTCACCTGAATTTTGCTAGTTTGTTACGCCTGCAGAAATCTGAAATGGTGTCCTCTTTGCCCAAACTTGAGGCACTTGGAAAACATGTTTGTGAATGCTGTATTTTGGGCAAAATGCAGCGTTCTTCCTTTCCAAAAGATGGTTCAGTTCGGGCTACGTAGAAATTGCAGCTTGTACATAGTGATGTTTGTGGTCCTATGCAGACACCCTCTTTTGGAAATTACCTTTACTTCGTGACTTTCATTGATGATTTTTCCAGGCATGCATGGGTATATCCACTCAAAGCTAAGTCCAAAGTGTTCATGTGCTTCAAACAGTTTTTGGTTTTGGCTGAAAATCTATCAGCATGTAAAATGGGCACCCTCCATTCTGATCGAGGGGGGAATATATGTCTTCAGATTTTAATGCATTTCTGGCTGAACGTGGGATAAAACACCAGTGTACAGTGTCGTATACACCTCAACAGAATGGATTTGCTGAACAAAAGAACAGGTCACTCATGGAGATGGCGAGGTGCATGGTCAAAAGTCAGCCTTTACCACATAGTTTCTGGCTTGAGGCTGTCATGTGTGCAGCATATGTACTGAACAGGTGTCCCACTAAAGCGTTGTAGTCTATCACTCCATATGAGGCTTGGCATGATTGCAAGCCATCTGTTGCTCATCTGCGTGTTTTTGGTTGTTTGGCATATGCATTAGTGCCTGAACAACATCGCAGAAAATTGGATGATAAGGTAGTAAAATGTATTTTTGTTGGGTACAGTTCTGAAAGTAAAGGCTATCGTCTGTATCATCCACAGACTAAACACATTCTGGTTAGCCGTGATGTTGTCTTTGTGGAAGATGCTATTCAGCCATTGCTTTCATGTACTAAGGAGACATCTGTTAGCTCCAAAGACATGTATGATACTTTGATGCCTCTTTTTACAAGTGGACAGGCTAGTGCTGGTCCTAATGAGGCAACTTCTCAACCTTTGCAGGTTTCATATGATGATGCAGATCATTCCATTTCTGATGCAGATTTACATGATGCACTTGTTGATGAGAGAGCTAATATTGAGCAGGCAAAAACTATGCCAAAATGGCAGGTGCAGACTTTGCGTGATAGCAAATTAGATGCACCTTTGTCATATCGTACTCGTTCAGGCTCTCATAGTGCCTCCTTTGCATCATATTGCTATGCTATGGCTGCATCTAGTCTCTGTGATGAGAATGAGCCTGTTTCTTTTGATGAAGCACAAAATTCAGAAAATTGGATGGCTGCTATGCAATCTGAATATGATGCTATAATGAAGAATGGTACATGGTCTTTATGTGACTTGCCTCCTGGCAAGAAGGCCATTGGCACTAAGTGGGTATACAAGTTGAAGCATAAACCTGATGGTACAGTTGACAGGGATAAGGCTAGGCTTGTTGCAAAGGGTTATGCACAGGAAAGAGGCATTGATTTTGATGAGACCTTTGCACCTACATGCCGTATGACTACTGTTCGCAGCATTTGTGCACTTGCAGCCCATCATGGTTGGAATGTACATCAGTTGGACATTAAAACAGCATTTCTGAATGGTGACTTGCATGAAGAAGTGTATGTTTTTCAGCCCCGTGGCTTTGTGCAGAAAGGGCATGAAAACCAGGTTTACAGGTTAAAGAAGGCATTATATGGTTTAAAGCAAGCACCACGTGCTTGGTATGAGAAAATACATGCCTATCTGATTGCACATGGTTTTGAGAATAGTCCAACTGAAAGCACCTTATATGTTAAGCGTGCTAATGATGTGCTTCTGATCATTGTTGTCTATGTTGATGACATGCTGCTCACTGGTCCTATTGAGACACATATTGCTGATTTTAAGGCTGATTTGCATGCCTCATTTGAGATGTCTGATTTGGGGCATTTGCATCAGTATTTGGGCATTCAGTTTATGCATGTTGATGGTGGAATGGCTTTGTGTCAAACAAAATATATTGACACATTATTGCAGCGTTTTGGCCTTGAAGACTACAAGCCTATTGCCACTCCTATGGAGACGGGTTTACGATTGAGTCTTCATGATGCTGGAGATGCATTTGATGCTGTTCTCTATCAGCAAGCTGTTGGATGCTTGATTTACTTATGCATTACTCGGCCAGATATTCAGTTTGCTGTCTCACAGATGAGCAGGTTTATGCATTGCCCAGGAGTCACGCATTGGAAAGCGATTAAGCGCATCTTTTGCTACTTGAGTGGTACTCGGCTACTTGGGTTGTTTTATCCCAAGGGGGGATCACTACCGCCAGATTTGCATGCTTTTTCTGACTCAGATTGGGCTGGTTGCTATGACACTCGTGTGTCCACCAGTGGTTTTTGCTTCATGCTTGGTAGCTCATGTATATCTTGGTTGAGCAAGAAGCAGCCTACTGTGGCCACTTCCAGTTGTGAGGCTGAGTATAGGGCAGCTTTCACAGCGACTGTTGAGTGTGTGTGGCTCAGACGCCTTATGGCTGATTTGGGTGTTGGCCAATCTTCTGCCACCACCATCTTCACTGACAGTCAGAGCGCATTGGCAGTTGCGAGGAACCCTGTGTTCCATGCTCGCACTAAGCACATTGAGGTGCATTATCACTATGTCAGGGAGAGGTTCTCTGCTGGAGAGATCAGCTTGGCATATGTGCCCACGCAGGAGAACATTGCAGACCTTTTCACGAAGGCTCTGCCTAGGGAGAAGTTTGAAGCTTTCCGCAAAGCTTTGGGCTTACTTCCTTTTGTGGAGTGATTTCCACATAGCTTGGCACTTCCTTATACATGAGTGCCAGCTCCTTGTTCACCGCATCACTCCCAGGGGGGATTTGTTGATATATTTAGGTAGTGATGTGTGTGAACACTCTAGGACCGCCGGGGCACTTTTTTCCCTCTTTAGGAGGTTTTTTTCCCCCGGCTTGTATATACGCCTATTGCCCTAATGGGCTACTTATCTTTGTACATTCTCTAGTAATACATTCAGTCTTGTGTGTTGTGCTCCAAGCTTCTTCTTCTTCCTTGTGATGTTCACGTGCTTCCGCAGACGTCTATCTCCAACAGCGCCCCAATAATAACCCCCAGAGGACCTACAAAGCGTTCCTTAGAATTCAAGGAAAGTAGTATTGGAGACACACACACATAGAGACACACACACACATACACATACATGCATACATAATGCATATGCATACATACATACTAACATGCATACACTCACATATGCATACTTACATACTTACATGCATACACATGTCATTTGAACTAAGAGATATGGGTACCTAAAAAAATAATTTCAACTTGAAGGGAGGTTGGAAAGTAGGGGTACATGCGATAGTTTCGGGCTATCTTATAAATGGTAGAAGCTTTCGAGAAGATCATAAGAGGTTTCTTGAAGATCTTTCTCAGCACTCAAGTTGCTTCTTGAAGCAATCATGACCTCATATGGATGCTCACTTGTAAATATATCATGGCTCTCGCTTCACCGAGTACATAAAAGCAAATGAACATCCATGTGAATTCATGATGAAATGATAGGCTTTTAGTGTGTAGACGTATGATATGTGCCTTAGCTTTCATGAAATTTCATGTCAATTGGTGAGCTTGATGAGCTTGGCTACAAAGTGAGTTTCTATGCTTAATCCTTTCAAATTTCAAAAGAAATATGGTTATTGATAAAGGTAGCAAAGTTGGATCATTTTATCCATTGTTTGTGTTTCAAAAGGAACAACGAGTTACTTGTCACTCAAGAAGCTATGGTTTGTATATCGCATGGCTATTTGGATGACATATCTCATAGTGGAATGAAAATTCTTTCTCTTATTGGCTACTTACCTATGTTATCTTTCTATGAATTGTCTTTTTGTGACCATTTTCCATATGGAAAGAATACTAGCATTGTGCATGGAACGCATGTTAACTCTTCAATTCAACCATTAGATTGTCTTCATAAGAATGTGTGGGGTCCTATGCCCACTAGATCATTAGCTATTGATATTTACTTTGTCACTTTCATAGATGATGGTACTAGGAAAATCTCACTGTAGCGTATGAATTCTAAGGACGAGATGTTCCCTACCTTTACAAAATGGCTTGCCTCAATAAAATTGAGAAGTGAATAGAGATTAAGGCTTTACATTCAAAATAATTGTTGTGAGTAAGTTTCACATGAATTCAACCATTTTTGTCACTGTAGGGGAATAAAAAGAGAGCTTACAAGTCCTTATACCCTACTACAAAATGTTGTAGCTAAATAAATGAATAGTACTATTCAAGATAGAGTTGTTTCTATGTTGCATCATGCAAACCTTTCACAAATATCTTTGGAAAAAGCAATGTTTATTTGTTATCATGTTATTAACCTTTCACCTAGTACTAGTTTAGGCCTAAAAGGGGCACAAGATTTATGGATAGGGCAGCCACCACATTATGATCATCTTAGAGTATTTTCTTATGGTGATTATGTCCATGTTCAAAAGAACTTGAGTGAAAACATGGTCTATAATCTAGAAACTATAATTTTCTTGGATATGGAGGAGATGTGAAGTCTTTATTTCCTTACGGGATCCTAAAACATGTTCAATGATAAAAATCAATGGTGTTATTGACAATGCAATGAAAATGTAAAAGAAACTCATTATAGAGCTTGAAGTGAGTGGAGTCATTCTTGAGGATGTTGTTCCTCCTACTAGTATGCATACGAATTTGATAAAAAAGGTTGTTCATAAAAAATGTTCCATGGAAGTCTATTATTATCATGATTAACAACCATCATGATGTTCTTCAGATGTCTCACATCTACCTCATATATTTTTTTTGGGCTCCGGTTTTTTCATGTTCACAATTGTTGGTGAAGCTTCTTGTTATAGAGAAGCTATGCAGATAAATGAACGTATCAAGTATCCTTTCATGAAGAATGTACTTGATTCTATTCATAAGAATGTTACTTCAAAATAAGTAATTTTTTTCAAAGGGAAGTAAAGTTTTGCCAATCAAATGGGTATATAAGTTAAAATTCATAGCAGATAGTGCTTCTCGAGAGTATAAAGAATGGTTGGTAACAAAAGAATTCAAGCAGCAACAATGCACTGATTTTGAGGGGCTCTTCTCAACTATGATCAAGATGATAACATTGTGCATGTTTCTTGGATTAGTTGAAAAGTAAGACTCAAAGATGGTCCAAAAGGATGTGAATATTGCTTTCTTGCATGAAGATCTTACAAGGGAGATCCATATGGCACAAATACAAGGCAATGGAGCTCTAGAGAAGAGATTCTAGCATTTAAGCTCAAGAAGAGCTTGTATGGACATAAGAAATCACCTCTAGAATGATTTCAAAATTTTGATGCATTCAAAAAGTCCCAAAAGCCTTATAGTAGTAATGAATATCATTCTTTATACTCCAAATGATATTCAGATGGAAGATTGATATGCTTGATACTTTATGTTGATGATATGTTGATTTTGGGGAGGTTTATAAAGGACTTTTTTTTTCTTCAAGACATAGTTGAGTCAAAATTTTGACATGAAAGATTTGGGAGATTCCAAGCACATTTTTCTTTCATGCATATTACTTGTGATCAAATTAAGAAATTAATATAATTGTCTCAAAGTGAGTAGATAAAGATAGTACTTCACATATTTTGATATGCGTGGTGGTAAGACATTCATTACATCACTGCCTACATATACGAGCCTATGCAAAATTGATTTTCCAAAATTTGATAAGGTGAAGAAATTCATGAACAAAATTAACTATCAATGTCCTACTAGTAGTCTCATATATACTATGAGAGCTTTGATATGAGACATTGCATTAGCAATTGATTTTTAATATGATAGGGAGAAGGCATTCATGACCAAAATTAACTATCAATGTGCTATTGGTAGTCTCATATATACTATGATAGCTACAAGATGATACATTGCATTTTCATATATATATATATATATATATATATATATATATATATATATATATATATATATATATATATATATATATATATATATATATATATATATATATATATATATATATATATATAGCTACAAGATGATACATTGCATTTTCATATATATATATATATATATATATATATATATATATATATATATATATATATATATATATATATATATATATATATATATATATATATATATATATATATAGAGAGAGAGAGAGAGAGAGAGAGAGAGAGACATATATATAATTCTAACAAGAAGCATAAGGAAGTGGTGAAAATCATATTGAGATATCGAAATAACACTAAGGATATTTGTTCATGCTTGCTTAGAAGTGATGTATCCATTTTTGGATACACAAAATTTCAGTATGTTAGTGTAAACAATCAAGAGTCTCCTTTATGGTACATTTTTTACTTCATCTAGAATGTTATTCCTTAGAGGTCTCATCTTCAAGAACATACAACTATTTCAAATACAAAAGTAGAATATGTTGTCCTCAGTGAGGCATGTAAGAAAGCATTGTGGATTTCTAGACTGCAATGTGACATAGGCATACCTCACCATGTACCTTGTTTACTCTTTGCTAATTAGTTTGCATTAGCTAAGAAATCAATCTATCATGTAAAAACCAAGAACATTGAGGTGTGGTATGAATTTATTCCTAATTCCATTTCCATTGAGCAAATTCTACTTGAGAAGTTTCATACGCAAGAAAATGTAGCATATGCCTTCACAAAAGCATTTCAGTTCATCTTGAAGTATGCATATGTGTTGTATGTATATGTGCGTGCATTCATGTATGTGTGTTTATATATATGTGGGCATGCATTCATATGCATGTGATGTGTTTTCTTTCCATGTACATGTGTCAAGTATTGCATGTGAGTACCTTTCACTTCAACTCCTTAAAAGAATTTGACGTTTCAGGTATTACCTCTAACTTGATATTCTAGGTTTTGGTTCCTTCACAGGATCGTTTCATGATCTCCTGCTTTTTTCCATGGAAACTTGAAAACCTCTTGATAGAATATCCATTCTTCTTTGCTAGGGTCATCAAATGAAAACCAGTTATAATTCCAAGTTCACAAATTTCTCAAAGCTTTGACCAATTGGTTATTCAAGTACAATTGGTTATTCTTGACCACTTTTGTAGCGATAAGAGCTTTTCACTTCTTGTCTTTATATTCCTTACTAAAGCTTTAACTACCTACCCTAGGGACTTTATAGAAATCTCTCTACTGATTAAGTGTACGAATTTGCTCATGCTTTTAGATTTAACCTTTAAGAAATCCCTTTAAGGATAGTTAAACTTTATGTTGTACCTTGCAAATACTTATTTACCATTGACACAATTGTAGACTACATATGTACTTGGAATATTTAATGTGTTTAGACTTGGAACATCTTACTTGTTTCACATTTTCCATTGGGTAATGGAACTTGGGTGAAAATTTGCCAAAAGGAATTTTATTGCCAATACTTGCGCAACCTTAGAATATTTCGAATCACAAGTTCTTGGACAATCATGGACAAGCTTGATCAAATTTGGTTGATCTTGCAACAAGAATAAAGACTTAATCTTTATCGTTAAGATCTCTCTAAACTATCAAAAGCTTGTTTGCATACTTATGGGATTTTAGATATCTTTCCCCAAGTCAAGTCCAAGCATGTACTAATGCCTATTAGATTATAAAGCTAAGAAACTTTGATACACCTCTAGGTGATATCAACCATTAGACTTTAAATACCACTTCTGGTGGTGCGGAACTTCTAGGGAACTACTTGTTATCTTAAGAGTTTGAAAAATTTCATTCTCACTACTTGGGAGAATGTTATTCATCAAGGACTTGAGATTCACTCTAGGGAATCAAATAAAAGAAGAAAATGATTCATCTCAGAATCTTTTGCAATGCTAAACGAATATTTGAAAGAAATTCTTAGACTTTCAAACAATATCTAGAAGCTTTACTGATTCAATTGTGTTCATTTCTTGAGTATCAAACTAGAGGAGAAATATCACCTTTAGGATATGGTTTCCCATTCCACTATGAAAGTTTGACTTAAACTTTCATTTATGTGATATTGATTCCTATTCTTGATTTTGATACAAGATCTATTAATTTTGGTCAATATTTAGATGTTACTAGAGTACTTTAAACATATTTTGAAAATCAAAATTATGTTTAAAGTCCAAGCAGCTTTTGATGATTTATCCAATAATAATACTACTAATAGCACATAATTTTGATTTGTATAGATTGCATTCGGGCAAAAAGGGCCAAAAGGGGCCATTTGCTAACGGTGGATTAAGGAAATCGACAAATAGGGGCTTTCCATGTGTACAAGAATATAACATTCTTGTCTCTTTTAATCCTACAAAGAAAGGCTTTTTTTTAGTAGATATGCTCTAAAAGTGTCGCTCAGGCGATGGAATTTCTTGTATTCCATGTAGAGTTTTATTTTTCATACAAAAATGGATATTTTTCCCACCATACAATGCAAATCTTTACATTTTCAAAAGATAGAAGATTTTTGAAGATATGAAATATTTTTGGGTTCACAAAATTCAATGATTTTTCGAACACACGATACATCAAAGGAAAATGCCACAAATCAGCTAAGAAGCTTTTATAGAGACTTTACGATCTAGTGATCGTTGATGCCACATGGTACCTTTTGACTGGTGCACCTCATTTGACCGTTGTGAATCCCAACCTACATTACCATGAGGCATATTTTCATTCATTCACATCATTTGACCGTTGTGGATCTCAATGTGCAAGGTTACCATGTGTCCAAATTTTATTCTTCCATGTCATTTGACCGTTGGGATTCTCGAGGCCTTGCCACATGGCATGCACTCATTGGTCCATGTGGATTCTCCAATGTCTCTTTTCCTTCATAAATATCACATCCCTTAGCTTTTGCTTATTTTCTACCTTCAACAACTTTGTGTACCCATATTGAGCACTCCTACACCTAAATTTTATACATGACCCATTCAAGCAATAGCATGTGTTTGACCATCTTTGATTGCCTCTATTCCCTTGCATCGACCATCCCTTGCATCTAGACTTAGAGCCCTCAAAGAATAGATGTTGAGGAATTGCTTTAGGATGAGTATGAGGTTAAGTTATGTCCAAAGTCATTTCCCTTTCATTTATGACTCATCTTTGAGACACAACCAATTCAAACGATTATGCCCATCCAAGATTCTCTGATGAGCATAATCACTTGAATTGGTCATGTCCTAGATTCATTCATATACTTGAGTTCTTTGGTTTTCTTCTTATGCAATCCCCTTATTCCTTATCATTCATTGATATTGACCAAAGAAATGGGAAAATTAGTCTCTATTTCTTATGATTTTGGCATACGACGGATTCAAGAGATTAGGCCCATCAAAAGACCTTGAATGGGGCAAATGGCTTGAATGAGTCGTGCTCTAGTTTCTTTTCCTTACTTGAGATTTTTTTTTCTTTCCCTATGCAAGATCCTTAATGTCCTACACACAAAGGAAGCCATCTTGAACATTAGATTCCATATGAACTTTTGTATCTTACTATTTTCTTGGAATTTGGAGAAACTAATACAAGCATGGCATCCAAAATGTGTCAAAACCCTAAGATTGACTATCTATTTGCATGATTCTGATACAGACAGGTCTTGATGAGCCTATTTGTACATGAATCTAGGATAGGACCAATTCAAGTGATTATGCTCATCTTGAAATGTTGGATGGGCCTAATTGCTTGAACCATTCATGTCTGAGAATCAATACAAAAAGGCTTATCAAGACCTCTGGGTATCAAAATCTTGAATATAGAAAATCAATCTTAGGATTTTGGCATGATTCAGATGCAATGGTAGTATAAGTTTCTCCAAATTCTAAACCAATAATAAGATATAGAAGATCACATGCAATTTGAGGTTCAAGATGGCCTCCTTTGTCTATAGGACATGAAGAACCTTGCATAGGGAGAAAGAAAATCTCAAGTAATGGAATGAAACTAGGCTTGTATATGGGAAAATTGATTAAAAGGAAGTTGTTGAGGACAAAAGAACAAAAAGAATTGACTCATCTTTGAGACACAAGCAATTACGCCCATCAAGCTTTTCTGATGAGCCTTATTGCTTGAATTGGTCGTGTCCTACCCAAAGAAATGGGCAAATAAGCTTGTCCCTTGTCATTCATTGGTATTTTTAAAGAAATAGGCCAAAAATCTTTGTTTCTTCATGATTTTGGGGGATGATCAATTCAAGTAAATAGGCCCATCTAAAATCTTCCAATGAGCCTAATCTCTTGAATTGGTTGGTTTCTTGACTCATATCTTAATTTGAGTTTTTTTTTTCACTTTCTTATGCAACTTCCTTTTGCTTCATGATTCCTTTTCCCTATCACATGTAGAATTTTACTATTGTTGCTTTTCTTTTTGCAGATATTTATATCAAATGAAGACAATTTTCTTAGCATAGGGAAGAGCATAATGAAAGATTGAGTGAAAAAGGAAAAGCTTGAGACTCGAGATTCGTTCTCTGTTGAACATAATCTTTGTAGAGGAGATTTCCAAAGACAATTTGGAAAAGATCATTCAAAAGATTGAAAGAAGTCCAAAAGGGTGTCATGTAGCAGTTTGTATTGAACGCTGTAGGGTAGAGTGCCCGACTAGACATTTCAAATTCCTTGTAATTTCAAAAAAGAAAGACCCAAAGAAGAATAATGCCTTTTTGTGTCATCAGTTCTATGGTTTCAAAAATTATAAATACATACATATGCAATTTTTGGTAAGAAAAAATCCAAAACATATTCTAAATACTATTTGATACCATCTCTATACATTCAGGTTCACATTAGAATGAGATATCACTGTTCTTGTATTTAATCCAACTTTTTTTTCAAAGGATTTTTTGCACATTGGTATTTTAAGTCTATTGATAATTTTTAGCATGTGTTCCTTTGTATTTGCTTCTAAAGATCTAATCAAAGAACTCTTTGAATGGATTAATTTTTGTAACGTCTTTTCTTATGCATCTGAAGAAGCTTGTTCTCTCTTCATAATGAGACTTTTCCATCCCCAGAGTATCCCATGTGGCAAGGCTTCCTTTTTCCATAAAGAATGGACCATGCAAAAACAAGATATGCTATAAAAACATAAAGACTAATACCATGAAAATGTTTTTGAAAAAGTAATATTCGATTAAATACTCTGCTTGAAGTGCATCAAGTAGTAAGTTACATCTTTGACACTCCAAGCCTTTGTGATGGTTCCTATATGCTCTATGATTGCCCTTTTGAAATCAATCACATACATATTAGATACAACATGTTGCATATCTGCCTCATGATCTGCAAACATTCATGTGCTATATGTATTGCATGTAGTTGTTGGTTGGAGTCCCTTAGGGACTTTTTATAGACAAGTAAAATCTTTCTCATACTTTGGATGCAAGAAAAAAAATAATCTTTGGAGTTACAAGAGAATATCTTCTGGTTCCTATTTTTCTGTATGAACCATATTATATGAGCTCTAAGCATCTGCCACATAGCAAAATATCCAGACTTTTACACACTCCGAGGAGAATTTTTTTGTAACCAAGAGGTGAGAGTCCTTTGGCAGCATAGTAGGAGTTCAAAGGCTTCCAGAACTTTTGAGCATTCCTGTAGTTGATAAATAAATGAGAAAGATCTTCAAGTTGTCCACAAATGGACAGTTTCGTGCACTAATGCTAATCTTCTTTGCTCTACTTCCTGTCGATATCTCTTGATGAATAAGCAGCCATAGCAGATGGGCTTGCTTGGAGGTAGAAGCAAAGGCTTAGACAGTCCTAAGTCTATACTTCCATTGGTATCTGTTCCATTGTATCTTCCATTTAGAATTAAGCTTGTTGATATCCCATCTGCTAGAGTGATCAGCTTTTCTAAAATTTCTGAAAATGTCTCCATTAACAACATCCAAACCTATCCATTTGGGGTAGTTAAACTTGTCCAGCTTGTCAATTAGCCACCTTCTTTTGTCCATCAAAACCTTTTTGCAAGTAGAAGAGAGCCCATTAAAATCTTGAACAAAAGAAATGTCCCTTACCTAGTTGCAGTTGCAAAGAGAGCTCCAGGCATTAAACCCAACTTTTCTACATTTGTTCATCCTGATGGAAAGATTACAAGGGTTAGTAGCAGTAAACCATCCAATCCATATAGAGCTCTGCATGAGAAAGGAAATGTTGTTCTCAAAGTATATAGGGATTTTATAATTTCTCTTAACAATCATCCTGGCATTTCAAAATGAGCATAAGAGTTTACTTTAGGAGTAATTTGGATAGGAGAGGTGATGATATCCCACAAGGTGAGTTTTGTCCAACTTTTGTATCCTATAACATAAAACTCTACAACATTTCTTTTAATTAGAGCTGACCAATAATCATTAGAGTTAGTGGCCCTTAGTATCCATTTGGCAACCATTTGGATAGCCATCTTAGAGGGGCAAATTATACCCAACCCTTCTTCATCTTTTTTCATACAACAAACACTCCAAGCCACTTTACGGATCTTGCTAGTGTATTGAGTACCTCCCCATAAAAACCTTCTCGAAAGAGCAATGACTTGAGCAAGCTGCTTCTTACTAGGCATCCAACAAGCAAAAGAATAGGTTAGAACAGGCAAAATGTAAAGTTTTAAAATGAAGGCTCTTTGGGATAGGTTATGTTGAAAAGACATCCAATGAAACACTTTAGTTCTGAATTTATCAACAACCCAGTTCCATCTTTGTTCAAAGGATATCCCAAAATCGATAGGAATACCTAACAGTCTGAAAAAAACACCTTTCCTTATAATGTCACAATTGACACAAGTAGGCATCTCATTATTAGAAGCACAAGAACTAGTTTTAGAATGGTTGACCACAGATCCACCAGCAGTATAGAACAATTGAAGACAAATCATGGAATTCTCAACAAACAAGTTATCAGCCAAAGTTATCATGTTAGTATCATCAAGAAACATCTGAAGAACAATAGGGGAGGGAGCACCAGGAATAGCAAAACCTTTGATAGTACCTTGCTCCATACAATCTCTAATCAACCAACCAAGGGAGTCACTAGTAATAACAAAAAGGAGAGGAGCTTGGGGATAGCCTTGTCTAACAGACCTATACAACGGGAAGGGGTCAAAAAGATAACCATTCATAGCCACTTTAGAGTTAGTGTTGCCAAAGAGAGTACTAGTATACATGATAAACCTATTACCAACTCCAATGTCTTGGAGAGACTGAAGAATAAAATCCCACTCAATACGGTCATAAGTCTTATCAAAATCAACCTTGAAGAAGTAAGTGTCAATTTTATTATCTTGAGCAAAATCAAGACCTTCCCAAATAGAAGTAATAGCATCCAAAATATATCTACCTTTGATGAATCCTTTTTGCTCAGGAAGAATGATCATGCCCATTATTGGGCTAAGTCTTCTAGCCAAGGAAGAAACAAATATCTTATACAGAGAAGTCAGACAAGAGATAGGTCTCCAATTGTTTAAGTCATCCTTAGCCCCTTTTTTATGAACCAACTTGATGAACCCAGAATTGATAAAAGTAAAAAGAGTACCTCTTCTAATAGCCTCTTGCCACACCAAGAGAATAATGGGCACAATAAAATCAGCAAGCTCACGAAAAAATTCATTATGAATACCATCACAGTCAAGAGATTTACAGGGTTTCAATTTACTAATGGTTTCTCTAACCTCACCGACAGAGAGGGGCAAGTCCAAGATAGAAGCCAGGTGAAGAGGAATCATTTTTTTTTCTTTTAAGAGCAATAATGGCCGTGGCCCTCTGGATGTCCTCCCGTCTCTTGGGAGGCCTAATCAAAGCTTTTGGCCCCAAGCATTGATCGGTGCAATTTGGGCTTTCAGAACTACAAAGAGGGGAACCACTGGAGAGAGTCCAGTTCGCTTAGTATATGGAAAAGAGGCATTGGGGACATTTGAATTTATTATCAAAAAGGAAATGGGAGCCAAAACCATTGGAATTCAACCTGCCATTAAGAGACTGGTGGCATTAGAAGAATACAGAGAAGGAGCAATGCGAAAACTTCAGGTAACACAAGAAGAGCGCAAAAGACTCAGAACAGGTATCTTAGGAGCAATTAAGTAAAGGAAGGATCCTTGGTTTTGGTACATCAAAATACAGCAGTATCGACCAAATTGGCACACAAATGGATAGGACCATACAAAGTGGTAAAGGTATTACCTCATGGAGTAGTACATCTGGAGGATTTGTAGGGTAAGAAGATACCCCTGGTCAATATCTCCATGGTGAAGAAGTACCTGAATTAAGTTAAATTGGAAACATTTCATTCATTGTACCTACCGTATTTCATTTAGTGATTGTAGTTTATTTTGGTAATAATAAAAAATAAAATAAAATAGAATAAAATAAAAAGAGAGAGAAAAAAAACCTGGTTGCATCGGGATGGTGCAAAGACTTGATGTCGAGGTCTGTATTGCCATGCAACTCTCTCTCTCTCTCTCTCTCTCTCTCTCTCTCTCTCTCTCTCTCTCTCTCTCTCTCTCTCTCTCTCTCTCTCTCTCTCTTCGCGACCCTCGCCACCTCTCACTCCGCAACCCTCGTCACCTCCCACCCCGCAACCCCCTCAGCCCCCTCCTTCCCCCACTCTCCGCAGCCCCCGCCACCTCACCTCACCTCGCCTCACCACACCTCACCTCACCTCACCTCACCTCACCACACCACACCACACCTCACCACACCTCACCTCACCTCACCTCACCTCACCTCACCACACCTCACCTCACCACACCACACCACATCTCACCTCACCTCACTACACCACACCACGCCTCACCTCACCTCACCACACCATGCCTCACCTCACCTCACCTCACCTCACCTCACCTCACCACACCACACCACACCTCACCACACCTCACCTCACCTCACCTCACCTCACCACACCACACCACACCTCACCACACCACACCACACCTCACCACACTAGCCTCACCTCACCTCACCTCACCACACCACACCACACCTCACCACACCACACCACACTTCACCACACCTCACCTCACCTCACCTCACCTCACCACACCTCACCTCACCTTACCACACCATACCTCACCTCACCTCACCTCACCTCACCACACCACACCACACCTCACCTCACCTCACCTCACCACACCACACCTCACCTCACCACACCACACCTCACCACACCACACCTCACCTCCCCTCACCACACCACACCACACCTCACCACACCACACCACACCTCACCACGCCACGCCTCACCTCATCTCACCTCAGCTCACCTCACCACACCACACCACACCTCAACACACCACACCACACCTCACCTCACCTCACCACACCACACCACACCTCACCACACCACGCCTCACCTCACCTCACCTCACCTCACCACACCACACCACACCTCACCACACCACGCCTCACCTCACCTCACCTCACCTCATCTCACCACACCTCACCACACCACACCTCACCTCACCTCATCACACCACACCACATCTCACCACACCACACCACACCTCACCACACCACGCCTCACCTCACCTCACCTCACCTCCCCACACCACACCTCACCACACCACACCTCACCACACCTCACCACACCACACCACACCTCACCTCACCTCACCTCACCTCACCTCACCACACCTCGCCACACCACACAACACCTCACCACACCTCACCTCACCTCACCACACCACACCTCACCTCACCTCACCTCACCTCACCACACCTCACCTCACCACACCACACCACACCTCACCTCACCTCACCTCACCTCACCTCACCACACCACATCTCACCTCACCTCACCACACCTCACCTCACCACACCTCACCTCACCTCAGCACGCCACACCACACCTCACCACACCACACCACACCTCACTACACCACGCCTCAACTCACCTCGCCTCACCACACCACACCTCACCACACCACACCACACCTCACCACACCACACCTCACCTCACCTCACCTCACCTCACCTCACCACACCACACCACACCACACCACACCTCACCTCACCACACCACGCCTCACCTCACTTCTCCTCACCTCACCTCACCACACCACACCACACCTCACCACACCACGCCTCACCTCACCTCACCACACCACATTTCACCAGTTTTGGATGGATATTTTGAGAGATATTTTTCAACCAGACTCTACAGTGTTATATATCGTTGGAAAGCTCTCGATGAGTACTTTCCAATGGTGCAATAATAATTTTATAATCTTGGATCAATTTTTGACCAACAATGATTTCTCCCACCACTCCACCCACACCTCTTACACCCCCCAAAACTTCTCACCACTCCACCCACACCTCCCACACCACCCACCATCTCTCCTACTCAATGTGTAAGGGTCAAAAGCTACTACAAAAATTATATGAAGGATTTGCTTCTCAAGATCATTCGAATATCACAGGTGGCACAAAATGAGGATCTCAACTTGCATGCAAAATAAGTGTAAGAGGTAAAAGTGAAAGTGGAGAAATGACTGTTGCTGCCAACCATTCATGATGACTGCCTATTTTTGAGGATCCAATTCAAGATTTGTGGCATATTTGATCTACCTCTCCAATTTTGGGCAATCAATCTGCGTATGATCAGTGGACGTGAGGAATCGGAAAGGCCGTCTTGGCATTAGGAAAAAAGGTGAACCCTGGATGGGCCTTTTAGCTCAAAGAGTGATTAGTGATGGACCAATCAGAAGAGGGTGGTGGCCACAGTCTATACCCTATAAAATACTAGGCTGAAGGGGGAAGAGGGGACAAGATTCCTCTATGTTCAGGGTTGTCTTCTAGAGAGAGAAGAAATCTCGTAATCAGGCTGGGCCCAAAAATTCAAAATTTTTTAAAAGTTGTAAAACTCATCATAATACCATTAAATGACCTCCATATCACTTTTCAGGGTCAAAAGTGCTATTTTTGACTTCTAATTCAAAATCCGTGCATATTTGTGGACTAAAAAAGTGACTTTTTTCAAAATGACTCAAAAAACTCTATTTTCCCTCTTCAAACTCCCATTTTCATACCCAAAACCCAAAAAGTCATATTTTTCACCTCTATTCCCTCCATACCATACAACAGAAGCATTGTTTCTCCTCCTACCATTCTCCCAACTTCTGCAGCAATGACAACAACTCTTACTCCCATGGAAAGCTCCAGAGCTCGTAGGAGACCAAAGGACGAAGTTCACACAATGACGTGCCACAACATCAAAACAATGGAAGGAAGTTGGCTACCACAAGAGTTTTGCAAAGGTGCATGGGTGTACATGCAGCCATCTGGACTTGGTCCTCATCGTGTTCGAGATCGTGGAAATTTGGATCTTCATTGGAAAGGTAAGCTCTTAGGCTTCAAGCAGCAAACACATGGTGGGATGGTTGCTATTGTACAACATGTCTTCACAGTTTCAACCATGAAGTTGGAAAACTCCAATAGAATTAGATATCCAATCCATTGTGAGTATTTCTATTTTCTCAATGCTTCATGGTGTTAAATGTCTTAATTACTCATCTCATATGTTTTTCATTGCTACAGTCATATTTCCTTCTAGTTTAGTGGAAGAGCAACCACTTCATAGTCTCACAGGAACTTTCAAAGCATTACATGCAGACATTGGGGCATTAGTGTTTCCAGATGTACCTCCTGCTAAACTTATTCGTGAAAGGATCTTCTTTTACACTCACGAGTACATTGTTCCTTCCACAGATGGTGAATATGGAAGGTTGGAGATTATCAAAGTTGACTCTCTTCTTAGTTTAGAGTGGCCAAAACCTGATTTTTGGTCCATATCATCTTTCAAGCGTAAGATGGTGATGGACATACATAACTCTTTGAAATTCACACGCGTATCTAGATCAATAGGTCTTCATTGGACTCTACCAATCCATTGCTTTGTTTTCATATTTCAAGGCATTCCTTTTGTAGAAACTCCTACAATGCTCCTATGTAAAGATATTACATACGAAGCAGTAGAAGGATTGTTAGGGGAAAACTGGGGTTATGTAGAAGGATTGTCAAAAGGGGATAGATATCGTTGTAGAATTGGTGACACAGGTATAGGGTTTCGCTATTTAAAACATCGCACCTCATCGTACATCAGATTTTATTATGATCGTTGGATGTGTAAACTAGGAGAGTGGATACCTTTGCAAAGCTCGGAGGGATCTTTAGCTTCATTTGAAATTAATGTGAAGTTACCAAACAATGATATGGAGGTGGTTTTAGTTAATCAACATTGGAACTTGGCCAACTTGAGAGAGCACTTACTTATCATGGGATATGACGATCTTCATGATTTCAAATTTCGAATACGAGGGAACAAGGTAAGAGTTGTATTCCATATATACATATAGATATATATATATATATATATATATGTATATATATATATATATATATATATATATATATATATATATATATATATATATATATATATATATATATATATATATTATTCTATCACTATTGTTCATGATTTGAAGATGTTTTACTCTTTTATGAATTGTCCACAGATTGGAAAGAGATTGGAAGACAAAATCAAGGTTCTTGCAGATTGGAGCATGGATGGAACTGACATTTCATTGTCATAACTCTTTTTTGTAAAGATACTGTGAAACCTGTAAACAAACCTATTTTTGCAATGAAAAATGTTTCACATTTGCTTCAAGGATATTTTGGCCACATTCTACTTGTATCTGTAAATTCTCAAGGTTTTTCTTGAAAGAGCATTCTTATTGTTTATTTCCTTTGATGTGATCTCAAATGTCAAAGTTTTCCTTTTCAAGACTCTTATGTTTTAATTTAAGGAAAAGTCACTTCTATGAAAAAGTGGGACCCATCACTTGAAAATTCTAGAAAAGTTATAAATAGGAGTCCTCTCTCCTCATTTCTCACTTTTGCAACCACATTGAGTGTTAGAACAGTCTGCATTTGCAAGCTATGGCTTCCACCTCTGTACCTACTAAGAGTGCACGCCACAAGTTTCTAGAATTTTTGGAGGATTCAGATTACAAAGGTCAACATGACCTATATGATCTTCTCTCCAAGGTTCCTGACCTCCATGGAACCGTGCAAATGAATGCCGATGCTTTGGAGGAGCTACTTCAATATATGCAAGTTCATATATTGCGTTTCTCCATTGAAATACCACCATATGATGGAACTTGGGCTCCATGTGACCTTCTCACCTACATTCACAAAGGTGATGAGGCTTTTGCAAAACGATTGAAACGGTTCCAGGCAATTGCAGAGGAAGCAGGGCACCTTCTTGATGAAACTGTGCCACTTATAAGGAAATTGAATAGGAAACGCAAGATGGGTCCAAAATATCTTTCATTCATTGCTGCCACAATTTTCTTTGTGAATGAGGAACCAGAACCAATTCCTCATGAGATCCCTCATCTTCTTACAGGTGGTTTTGTCGAGGATAAAAAGGAACCACCTCAAGAACCCTTGAATCTCCTATTAGAGAGAGAAGCTATTGAGAAAACTTATCCTCTTGGTGTGGATGATAAGTTGAAAGAAGTGCCTAAGCCATCCACCTCTTCGGAGCCAGAAGCAACTATTCCAGAGGTGGAGATTGAAACTTTTTCAGTGGTTCTTGTCGAGGGACAAGAATATTTGTTTTTACATGATGTAGAGAAGGCATTTGGGCTACGGCTTGATGAATGCCTAAGTTTGTTTTGTAATTTGTCAGAGTGTCCTTTGGATAGTACCTCTGAGTTGTTGGAGAAAAAGTGTTTGCCATTTGGTGACTCAGTGGCCGACACAATAAAATTGGTTTGCAATGACATACTCACAAGTGAACATGAACATATCACAGAAGAACAATTTAATAATGCACAAGAAAGGATATTGGAATCAAAAATTCCCTCCTCACCAGTAATCGAGCAGAGTGGGATGTCCCACTCCAGCATTAATTTACAACTTCAAGAGAGAGGAGAAGAAGAAGATAGAGTTCAGGATGTAAGTATCTTCAATTCATGTCATTCATTCTCACAAACACATGCAGCTACTAATCATAAAACTTTGTGCAGGAGGTGATTGAAGTCGACAAGTTTGCAGCAAGGAGCGGAGGTGATCGAGTGGCTCGTGGAGGTGGCTCATCCCTTGCAAACTACATTGGGAAACTTCCCAAAGACCATTTTGTAATTATCCATAAAGAGTTCAGTCCTCAGGGCCACTTCATGACATGGTGTCTAAAGGCCTTAAGTAAATTGCTTTGTTTATCAACCATTACACAGGGGAGTAATTGTATCTTTTTAGTTAAGAAATCCCTTGTAACTACAACCTTAGGTTCCAACTTCCGTGGAAAGGTCTTAGGCCAAATAGGTATATCTCTAGGTCTAGGTGTTAGAAATGTTGATCAAATAGCAAACTCAATTTTGACTTACACCCTACCCATGGCTTTGGAGCGTCGAAAGAGAGTCATTGAGAAACTCAAAGCCAATTGATGTAAACAATTGAATTAATATCAAATTTTCACTTTGCTTTATTTACAATTGTCTCAAGTATTTTTTTTTCAGTATATTATCTAAAATTCTTTTGGACCTACATGTGATGTATTGATGTCATGTAGGGCATTGGGAGGACCTTTAGTTTCATTCTTTTGGACTCTTGATCATTGGGTAAGCCTCCCTTAAGGTCTTCTAGGGCATTGGGAGGCCAAATAAGGCACTGCCACAGAAACGCGGGAGAAGGCCCTGCAAAACGTTTGCAGGGCCTTCTCCCGCGTTTCTGTGGCAGTGCCTTATTTGGCCTCCCAATGCCCTAGAAGACCTTAATGGAGGCTTACCCAATGTTCAAGAGTCCAAAAGAATGAAACTAAAGGTCCTGACATGCCCAAGGTTACCTTACATGAGACTCAACCTTCACTAGATGGATATTTTCAAGAATGCAAATGTTCTAAGTTTCAAAATGCTCTGCTCATATGTTTCAAAGGTATAGGGAGGTCAAAATTTGTTCATATTAACTACCCCTGAACTAGCTTTACTAGTCATGATCCCTCTTTCATATTTCAAAGGCTTTGTAGGGCATTAGGAGGCCAAATAAGGCCCTGCCACAGAAACGCGGGAGAAGGCCCTGCAAACATTTTGCAGGGCCTTCTCCCGCGTTTCTGTGGCAAGGCCTTATTTGGCCTCCTAATGCCCTACAAGACCTACATGACCTTAAATAAAAAAAAAAAATCAGTACAGGGATATTATCACTAGATCAAAATGACAAGATAATAAAACAATCATTCATATATGAGAGATTATCACAAGAAAACACATGGAAATGTAAAATGACTACTTATGTTTCATTCTAAATAATGAGATTATAAATGGAATAGAGGAAAAGTGCTAATGTTTCATTGAAAATGGCAATATTTACAAAAAATCTCTTGTCCATAGAGATCAGTTACAAAACTTAGCTACGATCACCCCTAATTCTCCTAGCTAACTGTATGTCCTTCGGTTGTATAGTGACTCGCTTAGCATGGATGGCGCACAGGTTGGAATCCTCTAGCATTGATATCAAAAATGCTTCAGCTGCCTCTTGTAAAGCTTCTAAAGCTAGAGCTTGGATCCTTAACCCTGCACAATACCTTTGTAACTCTTCTTTGACCACCCTTGCAAAGGGTCTTCTAGGTATGAGAAGCTCAGCTGTCTTTTGATAGTGCCTTATCTCTGCAAATGCCTTCGTATATCTTCTTCTTCGTTGTGGTGCTCTAGCTTGTGGTGGTGGTGGTCTTCGTTGGACATTTTCTTGTGGTCTTGGTTGGGGTGGTCTACGACGAGGTTGAAAGAATTTCTTCTTCCGTTGCACGCGTCTTGAGCTTTCTCCTTGTTCAGGATGTTGTTGCTGGCTTTGCTCTCTCTCTTGATCATTGGGTATGGCCCCCTGATTTGATGGTAGTGTCTTTCCCGCTACAGTAACCCTATGATTTGTAGGTATTTCTTCGTTACCCCATGGTGGCAATCTTTGACTCTCATCACTTGATTGTGAACCTTGTTGAGACACATCCTCATGCGATTCATCAAAATCATCATCAGAAACTACCTGTCTATGAGCACGCTGCTTCACCCTTGTCTTTGTTGGTCTCTTTGGTGATGGAGGCTCATCATATGATGATGGTGGTGATTGGGGTTGATTTACGGCCTTTTCCCTGGATTGCCCATGTTCCACTTGTTCATGCAACTGTTCACTCCCAGAGGTATGGCCACCACCTGTTTCGCGATGGGATGCAGAGTGCGAGACACTACGTCGCCTTTTGTGGTGATTCATCCATGGTGGCTTCTGAGTGCCTTGCACATAGGTAGGAAAGTTAATGGGATCCTTCCTTGCAGTTTGCTTTGTTCGTGCCATCCTCTATAGTGCTAGAATGTTGAAATGAGACAATGAGTCTCCTTTTATAATGTTTCACTTAAAAAGGTTCTGTTCACACCTGAATGGACAAAAAATAGTTTAAAAATTAAAAATTACCTGAAAAAATTGCAAACAAGAGATTAGTGTGTAGCAAACCTTATGAATTATTCAGAAAATGCCATGAATGTATTAAATGACTTCACTTCCATGATGAACCCTCTCGTGTTCTTGTAGCCCGCCATTGAGCATGACGTAAAGGTCCCAATGATGACTTCCATTTTTCACTAGCTAAGTTGTGTTGATGAAATCTTGCAAGTTTTGCAACTTTCGACTCCTTGGCTCGTTCCATTGCATATGTCCTTGAAAATGCAGTACGATAAAACCAATTAAACATCTCTTCCATATAGTTTGATTGCATTGCACCACCACCATGTCGTGTGTTCTTGAAGTAAACACCTCTAGCCTTGTAATGTGACTTCTCCATTCCTTGTGTACTAAAAATCTCCAATGAACCATATCGATGCATAAAAAATGCTCCATGTGCAAATAAAATATGCTGAAATGATATAAGTACATATAACACAATCTTATCAACAAGAAAATTGAAAAAATAAGAAAACTTACAATGTAATGTGTAATATTGCTCTCTCCCCAAGATAGGATGAAACACTTTGCAAACTCCATTAATGTATCTTGAAACAACTGACGGTCATTTTTGTTGGAGCTATTAAGACTCATTAAACCTACCAACTTATCTAAGCATGACCAAACCTTCTTTCGCCTATTACTAAGGTCAATTTGAGAATCATTATCAGTGGTGATCATGCACAAGTCTTTCCATAGCTCCCTGCATTCATTTTCCTTAGGGCTTACACCTGTTCTGAAAAATTTTCTTGCCTTCTTCCCTGTCATTGACACTTGTTGCAAACTATTTTGCGATTCACCAGGTTTTTTGACAACTAGAGTTACATTACCACCATGACAACCAATCGAATTAAGCAACTCTTCCAATTTTTTGATTGCTTGTACAGATTTATCAATTGGCTTCATGGAAAATGCATATTCTATGTGGAGCTTCAATAATCTATCAAATATTCTCATGAAAGCATGCAATATGCAAAAGTGAACATTAACTAATGGAAATGGAATAATGGGATTCCAATCTTTATCTAATGTGTCACGGTTAGGTATTTCTAACATTGGACACCTTAACAAAGGTCTATCCCATTCCGTGGAAGTAGGTGCATCTATGTATTCATCTAAGCTAGATAGTACTTTTTGTTGTCCCTTTGTTACTTTGTAGCCTCGAGTACAAAATGGACATGGATAATGAGCAGATGCACCTTGCTTGCAACCTAACATGCATTTGATAGTTTTTAAATCCCCACCCAAGTGCCAATCTATCTCAAAATCACCAAAGTTTTCTATGTGGAGCTTTGCACCATGAATTTGAGAAAGTATTACTTTAGTGATCCATGGGGTCCTACTAAAAATCCATGAAAGAACATCATTGGACTCTTTAGGTACTTCAATAGCACCTAACCACCATATTTCTTTCTCGGATTGAACACTATATGTAGACTTAGAGCTAGAGTTACAACTTTCATCAGATATGGCATTTCTCATAGCTTCATTCATGAGTGTCAAACTCAATCTCTCCATTCGTCGTCCCTTTATAATTTGGCATTCATCTAACTTCAATATAAACTGTAATTTGGTATTACAATCTGCATAAATTAGCAAAATCTTTATAACATCAAAATACAATGTATATCAAGGTAACAATAGTGCACATACCTGGTATAGTAGATTTGTAAAATTGAACCATTGCCTGTTGAAGCCTCTCCAAATCCACGAATATGTTGTTGTACTTTGTGTAAGGAAATCCATTTCCAACTGCGCTTTTCAACTCTTTTTTGGATGTAGATAAATGATAAATAGACATAGGCATAATATCCTCTATATATAAGTAGTTTCCAAGAATACTAGTTATATCTTCATTGGACATTGACTTCTTTAGCGATACCTTGTAAGGAGATGGAAACATATTCTGTAAAATACCTTCTCTTTCTAATGAATGCTTCAAAAGGTTGTACAATGCACTGTATCCTTTAGTACTAATTCCTGCTTCATCACATACCATCTGCACGTCTCTAGGAGTGATAATATCTTGTAACTTTTTTGTGAAATCTTTAATCACTTTCTTCTTGATTAGGTTTCCTATCCGTGACTCCAAAATACTAACCACCTGCTTGTTGGTCAAACAAGAATTTAATAACTTGAATTGATCCTCTGTTGTTGATGATGCATTAACATCTTCAACGAATGACCTACATAACAAGAAAAAAATATATATATATATATACATATAAAAGTCTTCCAAAAAGAGAAACAAATACAAGCCAAACCTTATTGCAAAAACTCGTCGTTTGCGTGCTCCACCACCAATTGAAAGAGAGTCAAAGGATGTTAATGATCGTCTCCTACGTCGCATCCCAAGTGGAGTCTCTCTCAAGTGTTGGACAGTGTTTTTAAATGTCTCAATTGTTCTCTCCTTTTCTTCCATATGCTTTTCAAGCTCTGCAAGCTTTTCTTGTAAAGATATGATTGTGCTTTCAAAAGTGACCAACCTTGTATGATTTAGTTGATATTGTTGAATCCAATACTTAGTAATGGCAGTTGAATGTGTAGATAATCGTTGACAATAACCTAAGAGCCCAGCTTTACCGGCACCGATGAACTGAAGTAAAGTTGAGAGGTTATGGAATGTTGGATGGTAAGAAGACATTGGATCAGGAGGGTATAATGAACCATGAGTCCAAAGATCAATACTCTTTTCTCCAGCTTCACGACGCTCATTTTGAGAGTTCACATCATTGTTGCATTGTGTATTTGGAGCAAACTCTCTGGGCACACGAACATGGATACTTGTTGATGCTGGGGCATGAGGACGTCCTAATGTGAGGTTTGTAATAGGTGTCAACACCATCTTTTCCAACAATTAAACAATACTGAGAAAGAGACCAGAAATTTGTTTGGAAGAGATGCTAGAGCATGATTTTCTCAAGAAAAGTTTGTTTTCTTGGATGAGGATGGGTCACAGTGTGTTTTTCCACTGAGAATAGCCAAAAATGTTGAAATTTTGAAAAAGTCATTTTTTGGGTGAAGAGTAGTTACGGATTTGATGATGTGGCACTCTACTTTTGGAGGGATTTTAAAAATATTGCTTTTTCAAAAGAAAAATTAAAAACTAAACTCAAAAAAGGTCACTTCTGACATATATATTAAAAAATGAGCCCTTTCAAGTAAATAAACACTGAAATTGAGACTTTTAAAAAAAAATCATTTTTTTATTCCCATACATGCTCGAGTTTGATGATGTGGAAAGTAGATTCCCTTTCTCTCTCTCTAAAAGAAGAGAGAGAGGAGCCTAGTAAGCCTTAAAAAAAGCCTACTCCAGCCTACTAAAAAGTGCCCTATTAAATGCACTTTGTCCCCTTAGACAACAGCAGAATGAGGCTTAATCCCTGAAAATTAGGGATCCTTACAAGGCCCATGCAGGGTTCACCCTTTTTCCTAATGGCCTATTGGAGCCTATAAAAGCAATGGATTTGTGTTCATTTGAGGACATATACATACATATGTAGAGGGGTCCTCTCTTTGCACTCTGTGGCTACAAGCCTACTATAGGAAGTCACTCTGTGGTGAGGATACAAAGCGTGGGCTTCCCAGTGGAAGGCTAATAGCACTATAGTGTGAAGAGAGTGGCTTGGTTTTGTCATTCAGGGTGATTCAGTGGTATTTTCATGCTCTTTCCCTTAGAGCGTCTTCATACTTTGTATTGATCAGTACCAGTTTGCATCTAGATGTGTTCATTATACAGATTGGATGAATCTCTTGTATTGATGTTGTTTCGTTCTGGATTTACATGTTAGTACAGAGCATCAGCTTTTGGAGCATTTCCTTTGCCTACATTGTAATCATCTGTTTGAACTAAAGAGTGGTTTAGTCTTCTGCTTTTGTCATTTGTCATTAATCCTCTCCCTGAGTAATTATAATATTGTGCAATTACTGCTATCCGCCTGCTCACAGAAATGTTAAAGGGTATATTTCCCTAAGGAGAACCTCCCTTGAGTAGGCGAAGTACTGGAAGTGCATGTTGTATGCTCCTGCTAAAGTAGATACCCGAGTATCTCCTCTACACAAAGGTCATGGAAATTGTTAACATTCATGTAACATCTATCAAGCGTAGCAAATAAAGGTCTATTAATACTTCTATTCCTCCAAGTGTGACCGGTACAATCAGAGCAGTCTATTAAGTTCAGAGAGTTAATCATACGAAGCCACTCCTTCTTCTCCAAGCTATGCAGAATATTGTCAGGGTTACCAACTCTATCTTTTTCAAACATGACCATATTAAAATCACCCAGAAGTATAACATCATTATTCAAGTTGCTTAGCTCTCTCCAACAAACACTTCTTTCAGCATCATTGTTAGAAGCATAAATACTAACAATGGTATAGTTTATAGGATCCCTGCACTTTAAGGCCACCCACTGATTGGTATTACTATAAAGAACTTCATCAATAAAATGAGAGAGATTGGAAGCAATACCAATGGTAGCTCCACGTTTTCTTTTTATGTGCTTAGTGTAATACAAGCAGTGGGTACTAGAGACAATCTGAAGATTGGCCTAAAGCTCAAATCCACCTACCTTCAACTCTTGAAGACACACAATGTCAAGTAAAAGATTAACATCATTAATCCGATTGTTCACCACTTTACCTCTAACACGGTCAGTGATACCCTTTATATTGAAAGAAATTAAATTTAAAGAGTTCATGGAAGAAAAGAACAAAGTAGAAAACACCTTACTTTCTTAGGGTCTTGATGGGTTTAGTAATAGACCCAGACACCCGAACAACTTCTTTCCTTTTGGGTTTGGTTTTCTTAGGCGTTTGGTTGTTATCACCCATCCCCATTTCAACATCATCTAACCCAATATTATTATTTTGATAGTGTAAAATTTGATCATTATCCTGTTGAGTGAGCTGAGCAGAGAAATCATCATTTTCCTTCATGTTCGTTCCTACACAATCAACATCAGAAGGGGAAAGGTTAGAGGGATTACGAGAGCAATGATTTAGTTTTTTATTTTTCCTATTACCCACATAGGTCCATTCTCCCTCAGCCTCCTGTTGGGAGGAGACAAGAGGCTCCACACATATTTGTGATCCCATATGGGTTTGGTCACCTAGAACCTGCTTATCAACACTTTCATCATCAAAGTCAAAAGGGTTAGATACTTCCTGTAACAGGGCATCAAATTTGTTACTCCAGTTGTTGGGAATGCTTTCTTTAGCTTTAACACTAGTTTGGTACCAAAACAGGACACTTATGTGTCCTTTTTTGATAATTTTCCAAAAAAACACATACCTTCTCCAAAGAGAATTTGAGAAAATCCTTTAACACACATATTAAATATAATTCAAAGGTTAATGCAAAATTATAAAACACAATGAATCATGTTTTGTGTTCATGTAAATAGCCTCTCAACATGCTATGGTAATGAACACGATGAAAATTCTTGATCAAATGTATTTTTATCAAAAGAAAAAAATTCATCATATGAAAGAAAAAATTATACACATTCCTTGAAACATAGATCACATAGTATGAACCTCAAACTCACTTAGAAAAATCATTTCAATTCAAATTAAATCAATTGTTTTGACTTTGTACACCAAAAACAGCAACTAGTTCTAATTATGGTTCAAACAAACTTATGGGAATCGATAGAAGTGTACAAATGTGCCAACCACAAAACAAGTTATGAAGACAACAACCAAGGTATACACATATAAAACCAACTGATATGACTCTAGTCACCAAAAATAGAAAACTAAAGCCTCCATATATGACTCAAAAGAATTTATGGACATCATTCAAGGTGTACACATTCAAGTTACCAAATAGAAAATGTGTGACATAACAAACCAAAGCTTACATATATGAGGCTAAATAATTTATTGAAATCCACCAAAATTTTCACGTCTTTGGACACAACCAAGAATCTTTTGTTGTGTGGACATCAACCAAATTCTATAGATTCAA
This sequence comes from Ceratopteris richardii, assembly GCA_020310875.1. Classification (NCBI taxonomy): domain Eukaryota; kingdom Viridiplantae; phylum Streptophyta; class Polypodiopsida; order Polypodiales; family Pteridaceae; genus Ceratopteris; species Ceratopteris richardii. Next base: position 36,763,085 of record CM035408.1, on the reverse strand, counting down.
TCATGAATAGTTTGTGGACACATACTCAAAAGTCTTTGATATAATCTCTGATATCATAAAATGATAAGGATCATTTGAAAACATTTCATCATTTCCATCATGGATGCCATCTTCTTTTTGTCAAATGAAATATGTATGCTAATTATTTTGATTCTTATCACAATGACCATTGCAGATCACATATTGTTTGACGAGATTAAGAATGAAACATGGCATCAAAGCATATTTTGGAACATTTAATACTTGGTTTAGCATTTAAATAATTATTACTTTTCATCATATTTTGTTCCACCTTTGGAGCTATGTTCTTTTTGTGAACATAGAAATATATGCTTTGCCAATTCAGCATGAAAGTCAGCACCGAATGCAATGGCTACTAGTTCAAACCGGAGGCCTTCTAACTTTGAATAAAAATATGCATTCAATTAGTATGAGGGTGATCCATTGATAACTTGCCAATTCTCTGCAATCTCACTTACACACATGTTATAGTGAGCCATTCTTTAAAAGGTGCGATAAATGGCAGTGCTCTAGAGAAGACAAGTTTTGAGTCCATGTTTATGACTTATGTAAGTGTTCAACCTTCTCCGAAGATCCCTAGACACTTGCTTTACACTGCCAAAGTCCATGAATAGCTTTCCATTCCCTAAAACATATCCAATTTGTCAAAATGTTTGAATTATGCTATTCTTTTAGTTATGCTAAAAGTTGAGTTTTCAAAAATCCCCATTTTCTTCTTCATTTGATAACCCATGTGAAGTTGTAAAATGTCAAAGATTATATTTTTGTCTAAAAGTAAATGATGTGGGCTATCAAATGCAAGTGAGTATGCCATCAAAGCCTCAAGGGTGTCATCAAGAAAAATCAATCAATTTGGTGCAAAAGCAGGACACTTAAGTGTCCCAGGACACTCAAGTGTCCTAGTACAAAACTAGTGTTAAAGTAGACTTTTTTTTATTGTTAAAATCTTGCTGAAAATTCTTATCCTTGTGGCTACTCTTCTCCTCAGTTCTATCCTTTTTATTAACCAGAAGAGGAAAGTCTTTTATTAAATGCCCCTGTTCAAAACAATTAAAGCGGGCATTAGGAAGGTTCTTGTAGCTTACCTTCTATTCATGCAGCTTACATCCATCAGAATCCTTTAAAATTAAAGAAGTTTTCTCCTCTTTGGAGATATCTACTTCAACCAGAATTTGGGGATCCCATTTTGGCCTAGGACTTTTCCAATCATTTTACCTAATTGTTCTAGCCAGGGGTAAAATTCAACAGGATTTCAAACAAGGTGAAATTACCTTGCTGGTTACGTTGGACAGCAAAAGCATGAGTCCCCTCTTTAGTATTCATGTGACCAATTATGTGGGTTATCCCTTTCTGGCATTGAATACCATCATATTCTCTGCATGCAGGCTAAAAATTCTCACCGATATTACTTTTATCCTTGGGTTCATGTCCACAGTTGGATAGGGCAACTAATTCACCAATGTTTCTAGAAATGCCTCCCAAACTACTTGAGGCTACTCATTTCCGAACATCAACTTCACTTTTTGACTGAGTATGTTATATCCCATCATATAAGTTAGAGACCTTACCTAGTGAACAGTCAAGACTAAGGCCCCTTGGCATTCCGTTCTGGAGAGCTTCATGTAGAGCCATTGATGCCTCTTCACCAATTTCAGAAAGAAGAGTCAACGGCGCCCTATCACCTAAGGGGTGCCAGAGAGCCAGGGCCCTCCTGTCTAAGAGTCTACCAGACTCCTACCAGAGGAGCCTTCCCGAGGAGGAACCAGTCGTGGCAGACTCAAGACCTCCCTAGGAGAGAGAGAGAGAGAGGGCTTCTACTTCCAGAGAACCTTGGTATTATCTAGAAATGCACAAAACGTAAGCGACTCGAGGCACAGAAATGCATTGGATCGCTCCTACGAGTCTATTGCCTACACCATCGCCTGACGAAGAAGTTGCTTCGACTTACTCTATGTGATGAGAGATCTTTGCATCAGCACGGGTCTTTCACCTCCTCTCTCTCTCTCTCGATAAGAATGCCATCGAATTTCTCTGATAGCTTGTTGTTTCAATCTCTGTATGTCCTCCTCACTCTGTAGATGATGTGCAACAGTGTAGGTTGTTGAAGGATTCCTCTTCTCCTTAAAAGACTCCGTTCTTAGGCAACACATCACTCTTCTCTTGGTCTTTCTCTACTCTTGTTCATTTCTCGCGATCGACCTACAAAGTAGAGACAAAAGACAGGTGAATGGCTGCCTGGACGGACCTTATTTGGTTTCATACTTAGAGCATGATGCCCCTTTATAAAAACATCTACCAAACTTAATGGCCTGATTAAGTTGATATTTGCAAGGCATTTATTAGGAGATGGGGACTCTGTTGAGAGAAATTATGAGGGACAATGGGAATAAGCTAGATGATACCCCAAGAGTCCACAAAACAATGAATGTCCACCTCAACTTTCACTCAAAATGGAAAATGCAATGTTGTCGGATGAGATCATAGTTAAAATTTTAGCCCCTCTAGCACCAACCTGTTGATTGAATTGAGGAAAAGAGTCTTGCCTTTAATCTATGTAATGCTTTTGGGTGGGGACTAACATTGGAGATTTCTTCTTTTCAGACCCCAAAGGAAAATGGATCTATTATAATTGTCAAAGGATCCTAAAACTAAAGTAGAAAATTTCTTCACAGAAGGTGATTCTAATTGAGGAGGTGATAGGGTTCCAAATTATTTCCTTGGGGAATATTTTCATTAGAAGAGAGCATCAATGGAAATTATATGAAAAAAAGGATATTTCATGACTTCTAAAAACCCAACTAATAAATTCTCCATGGAAAGGTCCTTTTTCTTAGTCAAAAGAATAACTGAATGTTCTTCTTCTATTTTTGCATAGCTCTATTTTTGTAGGAGAACAAGACAAACTTAAAATGAAGTGGATCCCAAGAAAGGGAATCATTGTGGACATAACTGCACTTCAACATATGCAGTCCATACAAGTTCTCATACTGATGAAAATACATATGGGTAAAATGCTTGGAATCTTGAAATAGTTTCTAGTATCAATGTCCGTTTCATAATGCTAGTATAAGCATGGGTAGAAGCCTCTATATAAGCATCCGTATACATGTCGACATAAGCCTCTATATAGTCACCTATATAATCATTAGTGTAAGCCTCTATATAGGCACTTGTATATGCGTCGATATGTCCTTGGCACCACCAACTATATACACATTGATATAGCCTTGTAATAATGATGGTAGACATGTCGGTATATATGCTTGTATGTCCTTGGAAATACCAATGACCATATCTACAATTTTTTTTGGATAGAGTGCAGTGCCACTTGCTACAACAACATGACATGTATTCTAGTGGTTGTCCGACCATGTACTTGCAGGAGCAAAAACCAAAACAAGATTTGATAAAGCAAAACACATTGTTGAACATAAAAGAGGTATGAAACACCACAATAAAGGGTAATGTATAAACCGATGTGTGCCCCATCATATACAACCAAAACAGAGTCTTAAAGAGTACTCAAATACATAATAAAAAAATACATAGATAAACAATGTACAAAACTATTGCAAACCACTACCATATATAAACCATATACAAAACTATGGCTAACCATTGTGGCAAACCACTACCATATATGAGCAAAATACAAAATGAGAGGGAGAAAAACATCTATATCTTCATTCTTATAATAAAGCACATTCATAAAATCAGACAAATTGAAATGACGGTCATAAATAAAAACTAAAAAACTCTAAACCAGGTTCAAAAGCTCACCTCACAATAGACTTTCCCATGAAATAACCATACCACATCCCTCCAAGTCCTGCAACAGTGGAACCAATCCATGATGATATCTAAAAGTCTTCTCTACTCTTATCAGAGGATGAATCACTCCCAACTCCTATAACAAATATGCAAAATGTGAGATCAACAAACATGATGTGCTTACCATAAGTGAATTCATTCATCAAAATGATACTTACAAACTTATGATGTATCATGTCATAATTACCACTACCCAAATGTGATGTGGCAAGTGCCTTTAAATGTGTGGCTATTGCATCTGGGTGTTGATGATATCCGTTAGGGTTCTCCTATTGCTCATCTTGAAATCATCTCCCACTCCTCAACATCTAGCTGTATAGGCTTTGGTAAGCCTCCTTTGAAAGCATCATGAGCCTCCGATTGTCAATGCAACATCACCTCACTTGCCATTTGCTCAGACCACTCTGAGCTCACAACAAGGTGTCGAGGTGTTGGTCAATACTCATGATAGATCATCTTTGTGATATAATTCTTGTGATCCTTGTCTTGTGCACTCCACTAGACCATGACAAAGTTTCCAAACTATACTACGCACAAATATCATATCGATTGATGCATGGGTTTTCGAGCACATCCATCATTGGGGCTCCATCTCGTACACAGTACAACTTGGATTTGTCATGGTCATGAGTAACCAAAGGTGTACGTGGTGTATTGTGTGGCATACGTGCATCTAATGCACTCAATATAGGACTAGTTGTGGATGACACTACATCCATCACAACGCCTCCACAATATCCACCTCCTCCTTGAGACCCACTGCCACACATAGACCTCGAACCTGACCAAGACAAAGGAGATGGGCTATCGATCGAGCCTCCTCTAGAACCTCCTTCTCAAGAATGTTACCTTGAACATGACCTAGACAAAGGAGATGGACTAATGCCTATATGGTGTTGTGGTGTCGAATGCTAGTGCACCCATGGACAGTTAGAGCCACTAGGGCATGGCTGAGAAGATGGTTGTGGTGGACTCACAAAGCCAAGAGTACCACCAAAGGGAGTGTTGTCTGCAGATGTAGTGATGCCAAAGAGAGTGTCAATGATGGGATTAATCTTTCCAATGGGAGTGTTGTGGACGAGAGTAGGCTGGCCAAAAGGAGTGCCTTCAGTGGGAGTAGTCCCATGAGAGACCCAATACTATGACATGGGAGGTTGATAAGCAGTAGGTGCTTGAGATATGAACTCTAGAATCTAGTCCTCTATCATGGAATCTAAATTGATCAATGGTCTATCTCCCACGATGCTCTGCAATAGATAAATCAATTAATTAGCATACGAATAAGAATCCTAATACACAAAACAATAGCCTACAACAAAACATAATAGATCTAGAAAAGCATTAGACTAAGACCATTTCATTGAAAGCAGAAATAAGTATGAATAATTGCTTGTTTCAAAAGTCCCCTATTTTAGCATCCTCTTGCATATCTAATGCATAGAGCATATATATCTCTACATTGGTGACTTCCATATCTCTTGGTATGGCAATCCCTTCTCGATCATCATCCTCGTAGAGCATATTGTCCATTACCTCCTCATGTACTTGGTCTTATTAAAAGGCATCTTTTATTGGATAATGATGCCTTCCTCTTTGATAAAACACGCATCTAAGATTCCACTATAGATGGAATTTCTTCCATGTACATGTCCACAAAATTTTTTTGACTATGTGGAGCGACGTTTAAAGCAAATAGTCACTATGGTTCTTTGGAATCTAGTGTAAAAAAAACTTGCTCACAGTGTTCAAAAAGTACAAATATTTCTCTTTCATCCATCCATAGCTTCATGGAGTGTAAGCAAACTAGTCTTGTTCCACTTTAATTTTGCATTTCTTCCAATGGTGATTGCTTTGAACCACTTCACATCAAACAAAAAGTAGTCAAACCTCATGAATGATAGCTTCAAGATATCTTGGATCACTCTATAATAATGGAGTTGGCCTTCTTGGGCATTTTTGTCTCTTGTACTAGCTCTAATTTTTTGGAGAAATTTTACCATCACCCAACTATCAAAAGTAGACCCATTTTTTTTTATGTGTGGGATCCAAAAGTGTCATTCTTGAGACCATAGTGCACCATATTTGTAATACTAGAGAACACATAAAATGGATTTTTTTATGATGGTCAAAATAGTGCATAATATTAATAGATTAGTAATTTGCAATGTTTGAGACCGTTACCTCCCAATCCTACCCCATTGCAAGTTCCTCCTCTTCTTCATAGATATCATTAGTCGCTATCTTTGCTTGTGAAAGGGCTGCATCCAACCATGTCCTTATTGGAAAGGCTTGACGAGGTCAAAGACTTTTTGAAGAGGCAAAGAGCAAGTGTTCCTCTATGAGTGTGTATGCATATGTGTGTATATATTTGTGTGCGTATGTATATGTCTGTTTGTATGTATACATGTATGTATGTGTGTGCATGCATGTGTATGTATAGTGTGTATGTGTGTGCATATGTATATGTGTGTATGTATGTGTGTGTGTATATGTGTGTTTATGCAATGTGTGTATATGTTTATGTGTATGTATGCATGTGTGTATATTGTATGCATATGCATGTGTGTATATATGCATGTGTGTGTATGTATGCATGTAAGTGTATGTATATGTGTATGTCTATATGTGTGTGTATGCATGTGTATATATATGTGTGTATGTGACCATATTTGTGTTTGTATATGTATATGTTTGTATGTCTATATAGGTGTATGCATGTGTGTATGTATGTATGTATATACTTATCTATGCATGTGTGTTTGTGTGTCTATGTGTGTGTGTCTCTCTCTTTCTTTCTCTCTCTCTCTCACTCTCTCTCTTCCCTCTTTCACTATGCTCTATTTCTCTCTCTTCCCTCTCTCTCTCTCTCTAAAGAGATAGAGAGAGAGAGAAAGAGAGAGAGAAAGAGAGGAAGAGAGAAGGAGTTGTAGGTTGAGAGTTGAGAAGCTTATCCATCTTTAGGAAGGAGTTCAAAACCATGGGCAACTAGATGTGCTTTATTGCCTTTAAAAGAATGGGTTGTTTATTTTCTTGATAGCTTTCCTCACTTCTTCATGTTGAGCTTGTCTCTGATGTTTGGAGGAGATGCCATTGCAAAAGATAGAGTTGTGCAGATGACGCCGTTGTTGTCGGAAGACATATTGGATGCCTAGAGAGAGATAGAAAGAAATAAATACCTATGCATATGGGAGATGGTCAATGGATTAAACCAAGAGAAGTTGATGAGAGAGAGAAAGAGGCACTCGAGAGAAGCACAAATCACTGCTTACACTTAGAAAGTGAGAGAGGAAGAGCAAGAGAGAGAGAGTAAGATGTACATTGTTGAATGACTTGTGCAAGCAAACGATGCAGAGATGGAGTATGGGTGTGTGTGTGTGTGTGTGATAGAGAGAGAGAGAGAGCGATAAAAAGAAGCAACGATCAAAGTATAGAAGGAGATGGTAGTTAAAGGGAAAGGGAAATCAAGAGATTGGAAGAACATGGTAGAAATAAAAGAGAGAGAGAGAGAGAGAGCGAGCGAGAGAGAGAGATGTCTTTGGACCATTTTGACATTCACTAAGCAAGGAGTGAACCAAATGTTCACATCTTTTATAAAAATTTCTTATGAAGGCTACTTATGACCATGATTGAATATATTAAACTACAATGATGAGCATGACTTGATGCTCTACGATGCCTTTAGTAGATGACAAATAGAAGTGACTCCATGAATTTCTTTTGCATTAGTATTCCCCCAAAACCTTGTAAATATTTCTTGGATAACCATTTCAAGAAGATTGCTTATGGGAGCAAGCCATTTATGTGTGTTGTGTATGTGTGTTTTTTTGTGGATGTGCACTTATGAAAACATGTATGGAATCGCTTGTGTCTGCTCTTGTTTGAATGTTTGTACACATATGTTTCTTGCATAGAATGTGTTGATGAAGCTGATCGGCCATCATGCATAGACTAAATAAGGTTCTTTCGCATGACTACATTATTGTTTATTTGAGAGATATATATAATTTGATTTTTGGAGAGTATATATAGAGCAAGTCATACATTAATCTATTTGAGAAAAAGAGGACAAAGAGAGAGGGATATAGAGTGAGATAGAAAGCGATAGATGGATGCTACAAATCAGAAATATGAGGAACTAAGAGAGAGAGAGAGAGAGAAAGAGAGAGAGAATTAGAGAGAGAGAGAGAAAGAGAGAGAGAGAGAGATAGAGAGAGAGAGATAGAGAGAGAGAGGGAGGGAGAGAGAGAGAGAGAGAAAAAAAAAAGGAAAAAAGTAATAGGCAAATGTGTGTTTCTTATTATTTATAAATGTGGTTATGTTTTTTCCTAATGTCAATATTCTGCAAAACATTATGAGCATTCAGAAGAATTATGAATCAATTATGAAGCTTATGAGAAGATGGATTGAGATCAAGTGTTCGCTAATGCTAAGGGCTATAGACGTTGGCGATCTCATTCATCCATAATTTCAATTGGGATGTATTTAGTTCATATGAAGAAGCAGTGTTATTACTCATTTAGACTCATTTCATTGAACAACCACTAATGGATGTAAATTCCAGCACTTCAATAAATACATCGTCTATAGAAGTTCCACTTGTTCAAACACATCAATCTCATAACATTCGTGTAGAACAGGAAACTATTTACATTTTCCTTTCCAGTTATTTATTTACAACAAAACAAAACACATGTCAATCCCAAAAGATTCCCGTAGATGAAGAAACTATCGATTTTCTTATTTCCTTATATTTGCTTCCAATGGCACAACACTAGGCCCCTAGAGCTAACAAGAAAGACAAACTCTTCCTAAAATCAGTTAAATTATATAACCATTTAGCAATTGCATCCCGTAGTTCATGCACATAGTAGCAACTCAGTCATTTTTGAATTCACTTCTCATGCCTTAAAGCAATGCATAAGCACCCCGCATGTAGCCACAAAGAGACCCTTAGAAAAGTCGATGGGAATCCACTAGTGGTCTCATTTTTATCTGCCCAACATTTTTTGTGAACCTGAGGTGAAATGTGGCACATGTTTGCTTAGGGATTTTGACTTGGATTATTTTTTATTGAGTTTTGATCTTTGCTTTTGTTGCATGTAGGAGTGCAAGAAAGGAGATGGTTAGACACTAAAAAAAAGGTTCCAGACATTGTTATAGTTGATTCTTTTCCCTACTTGTTGACGGCTTTTCCCTAGGGAACTAAGTGACTCCATGGCAAAAAGAAGCTTTTAGGAGGAGCCTCTACTTCTTTTTCCCCTACCAACAAGAAACGAAGTTTCATTTTACATGAAGCACTCTAATTTCAAATATCTAGGATTTGCCTGTTGACAAATGTAAACATATTTTTTTCACATTGCACTCTTAAACCTTTGCATCAAATCAGAAAAGAGGATATAATCATATTTCAAGTTCCCTCTTCTTGCATACACAAATAAAAAGGATTTTTTTTGTTTGCATGTGAAACCATCTCATTTACATTAAGAAACTTACCATTGTGAGCACATTATTCCATAGTTTCACTACTCCTTTTACTTGTTGATTCTCCACTTTAACCTTTGCTAATATTTTGTAATCCTTATACACATATTTTAAATACAGTAAGAAAAACTCCAAAGAAGAAACAAATTAACAAAAATAAAATCATAAGAAACTAAGAGAAATCTTATTCCTAGGGAAAAGAACTTTAGTTTAAGAATAAAAAAAGAAGAGGATTTCTTTGACAATATAGGCATCTATTTGAAAGTACGTCAGAATTGTTTGAAAGAAGTTTTGTCTCCTAGCTAATCAATATAGTGTGATTCTAAGGCACTTAAGGAACTTCTAGAACATATCATAATAGATTTAGTACATTTTAGAAGCTACCAACAAAGGAGGTTTATAGGGACATGGTCATAGAAAAACAAGGTGCATGTACAAGGCAAGCAGTTTTATGAGAGAAAGGGAAGTTCCAACAACTGGAGGAACCCACGTACAAAAATCACATTATTTCTTGTCTATTTCTATCAGAAATTGGTTCTATTTTGCTTGTCTTAGATCAACACACACATAGGTAGCATGATCTTCTCCATCACATCAAACACATATTTGCCGCCACTTCCCCATTTTTCATTAGCTTTGATTTGTCTCTAAAATACTAGGTGGCTAGGTGGAGGAGAGAATTGTTGCATCATAGGATGCATTGATGGATCCGTACTAACATGTCCAATGCCACTTGTACTAACTCCCACATCATGTAAACCCATGGAGAAACCCTTATTATTTAAGTTAGCAACCTCCTTGGAAAGATATGCTCGCATACTCATTACATTTTCCATCTTCTTGCATAGAATTTCAAGCTCAAATTCCATAGGAGTTTTAGAAGGAGTTGCACATTGGCCATGGCCATAGTCCCAGTCAAAGTCATATTTGAATGCCTTGTAGTAGGTATCTTGCTAGACTAATTAGAAATTGGCATTTCATATAGAAGAGATTGATATTACCTCATTTAAGCAATGGCCTCAGCTTCTCTTCTTACTATGTTCCAGTTGTCTATCAAAACATATCCTTTGCAAGACTCTTAAATCCCTCCTTCTACCTTGGACCTATCTTCTTGGCTTAATATTTTAAAGAAATGAATGACAAGGTTAGGATTCAGTGCATTTTTGTCCACTTTTGGTAGCTGAGTAAAACGTCTCATGCTGCAAAAAACTACATGTAAATCACCTATTCATTAGTTTTTTTTGTATTTTCTCCTATAGCTAATATTGAAGGAAAAAGGAGACGTGATGATATGCATGAAGAAGTTGAGGAGGGTGATCATAGAGTGACTAGAAGACAATCTAGAGAAGAAGAAAACAAATAATGAACCGAAGGTGGAGTTTAAGGATAAAGCAACCCTGACTGAGGAGGAAAAGACAAAAGAGATAAAAGAAGGAAAAAACCACCTAATGAGAATGATAGATCACAACATAATCAAACTAAAAAAACAAACATTAGAAAAAGAATCAAAGTATTGATAAAATTTGGATGATGAAAGAAACAAGGAGAGGAGAAGATGAAAAAAGAAAATATGGAGGACTCCAAAAGCAATTATGATATCTGAGCTCGAAAAGAAAAGTGATGTTAAGTAGAAACTAAATGATATGCTATTAAAAATCCAAGTAACAATGTCCTTGAAAAGGTGTTTTCCATAGCAAAACCTGAGTTCAGGGACAATTTTATTAGGCTAGCAAGGAGAAGAAGATTTCTTCTTCCTCAACAAGAAGATATTTAGAATGTTATTGATGAAATTGTTGCAATGAATGATGTAGTCACATTAAGTGATTCATTTTATAGAAAGCAAGAGAGTGAGGGAGAGAGAGACACACACACACACACAGACAGAGAGAGAGATAGAGAGAGAGAGAGGGAAATAGGGAGAGGAGAGAGACAAAGAGAGATAGAGAGAGAGAGAGAGAGAATGGATCATGGCAGAGAGAGAGAGAAAGCGAGATGATGAATTCGAAGATGGCAAGAATTGATGCAAAAGATGATAGGCATAGAGATTAGAGAGAGAGGGAGAGATCTAGGAAAGGATGGCGATAGAATATTCGGAAGCATAGAGAGAGAGAGAGGAAAAGAGAAGGTCTTGCAAGTGTAAAGTTGGGAAGGTTATTCATCTTTAGGAAGGAGCTCAAAACGACGGGAAACTCGCTCTGCTTCATCACCTTTAAAAGAATGGTTCCTCTATTGTATTGATCATGTGAAGATTCTCCATGTATCTAATGTTTGGAGAAGATGCCATTTTGAAAGATATCTTGGAGCAAATTCGTGACAAGCCTATGATGGCTTGAGTATCACAAAATTATGGAGTCATGAAGAAAACTATTAAAGTAATGAAGAGTTCTCTTCTAAATTCACCCTTGTAACTCTTTGAGCATTTACCTTATGTAAAAGTTGGAGAATCAAAGTGGTTGAATGCACTTGATGAGTAGAAAAAGAACTTCACGAATTCGTCATTGAGTTAGTTGAAGAATCAAGCACTAAAAGATAGCACACATGATTTAGGTGAGCTAGATTTCAAAATTCAAACTCACTATATATAAATGTGATTTAGTTGTAGGATTTGTCTCCACTTTAACAGAGCTTCTTGCCATATGAGAGTGTGATCTCAAGGTGCACATATGTATCAGTAATTTCATTGTAACTTCCACACAATACACATTTGATTTCATGATCAATTGTAACCATATCTTCATGCCTATGTGCGTGTACTGTTCTTTGTCATAATCTTCAGTTTTTCAGTCAGATTGCAGAAAGGATTTCTCTCAGCATACTCTATCGTTTTCAATACTTTAACTTGGTAATGGTAGCTTTCTAAGTCTAATTCTAGAGTTCAAGGGTTTCTTTAATTTGGATTTATGAACTCTAGGTAATGACCATTAGAGCTTCACTGGGTATTTACATCTTCTGCTTCCTGAAAAGTCAGGTTTACATAGGTGGATTGATAGATTAATTTCTCATCATACGGTCAATCATTTTAGGTGAAATAACTTCTAATAATTGTTTCTCTTCCTAACTAGATTCATCCAAAAAAGATCTTGGGTCAATTTTGATCAGCGAATGGGCTTTGAGTAAAATATTGAATGTCATCCTTCAAAAATACAAAGTCTTGCCTATTTAACTTTTAGTCAAACTCATCTATTTTGATTTATCTTTTTGAGAGTGATCTTCCAAGTTACATAGGGTTTCTAATACATTCATCGGTAGGCTAAAAGGGCCAACCACATATCTTGAGAGTTCATTTGGCTTGCAGAGTGCAACGATTTTGCAGCACCACTTCAGCTTCATCAAGTATCAAGCCATCTCCTCATAGTGGTATTAGAGTAGGGTTGGACAACATGGCAGTGGGATTTCCTTCATCAGTTTACAAATTGAATAGAGGTAGGTACTCAGCCTAGTCAAAGGACGGAATCTTATCTTCAAGGTAGGAATTTATATGGTTCTATAGTTGGAGATGAAGTAATGCCAAGTTTCACGAATAAAGGTTAACCTCCACAAGAAGAGCAAGAAAGATTAAGCATATGGTGTTCCAAGCATGCACTTGCAAGGTCTTATCTCCTCAACTCTATCTCATAATTTTTTCATTTCTTCCTCACATTAGAAGTTGTAAAACATCTCATGAAGTGTGGAATGCACTTGATGCCTTCTTCTCTTCAAGCACAAAGGCTAGAAAGAATTAACTATCATTGGACTTCACAATGCTCAAGAAATCTTCCAAGCAAAATGTGACTGATTTTGTCACAAAGATCAAATACATTGCTAATCAACTAGGAAACATTGGTGAAGTGATAGATGAAGAACAAATTATAAGTCAAGTCATCAATGGCTTGAAGGGAGATGACAAGTGGGAAGCCTTTCCACGAGCAATGGATATGTACATGGATATGCATGTACCAAATTTCAATACACTCACGGGACAACTACTTACTCAAGAGGCCAAGCTTATGAAGAATGGAGAAGGTTCCAAAGGTAATCAATCTTCTCCTTTGTATGCTGATAAAAAAAAGCCAAAGAAAACAAAGGGAAAGGAAAGAAAGTGGAAGATGAAGCAGGTACACATCAAGCTAACTATGTAGGTAGAGTAATACATGGTAGAGGTAGAGGCACAGGAGGAAGACAAGGCAGGGGGAGACCCCAAGTCTCTAATACTTGTTTTTTTTGTGGATTAAATAATCATACAATTGAGAATTGCTTTACGAACTCCAAGAATCAAGAGGTAGAGGCTACAATAGAGGAGATTATCGCTACTCAAAAGGAATGTTTAACAATTTCTATGGAAATCACAACAATTCAACCTACCAAGGAGGATACAAAGGGCATGAAGTGCAAAGAAGTGGTGATACAAGGCACCTTGTGGAGAAGATAGGAAATGTAAAAGCACCTGATCGAAATATCAGCTTACTTAGCAAGGTACTCTATGTCCATACCATCACAAAGAATTTGATAAGTGTAGGACAGATTGTGGATAAAGGCCTACAAGTTTGGTTCACAAAAGGAGGAGCATTTGTTGAAGATCCAAGACAAGGATTCAGGAGGATTCCAAAGGGTGAAAAGACAAGTAGATTATTCGTATTTGAATTACAAGAATCAAGGAACATTGCTCTTTTTAATTTATGGTTGTCAGACACTCACAAAATTGGAAGTATGGCACAAGATGTTAGCACATATTGGTGAAAGATCATTAAAGCAAATTTGCAGGGACCAAAGTGTACTTGGACTCCCTAACTTTTCAAAGAAACGCGTGATTTATAAGTGTAGTGCATGTGAATTTGGAAATTCTCAGAGGTTACCATTCATGAAGAAGGGATATATGCATGGAGATCTCTTGGACTTGGTTCATATAGATGTATGGGGACCTTCAATATGTGGATCAAGGTATTATGTCCCCTTCATTCATGATTGCAATAGATGGACTATACTATACTTTATAAAACACAAGGATGGAGTTTTTTCCATGCTTTAAAAGGTATCTAGCTCTTGTGGAGAACCAAACATGTAAAACAATAGAAAGGCTAAGGTGTAATGGAGGGGGAGAGTACTTCTCCCATGAATTTGATTCCTTCCTTTAAGAGAGGGGAATCAAAAGAGAAGTTACTACAAGGTACACTCCAGAGAAAAATCGAGTGGCAGAGAGGAGAATTAAGACAATTGTTGAAGCTACAAGGTCTATGCTAAATGAAAAACACTTACCCACTTATTTATGGGTTGAGGGTGTATTGACAGCCACCTATTTGATTAATAGGTTACCTTCAAAGTTAGTTGATGGCATGAAACCATATGAGGCTTGGGATGGAAGAAGACCAAGCTTGGATCATTGTAAGATTTTTGGATGTATTGCTTATGCTCATGTTCCTTCACAGTTAAGAAGAAAGATGCATCCAAAAGCGAAAAGATGTGTGTTTATTGGATATGAAAACAATAAAAAAGACTACATACTATACAATCCAAGCAACAAAGGATTCTTGGTGAGTAGAGATGTAGTGTTTGATGAGAATAGTTCTTGCTATGAAGACTAATGTAGAAAGATCAAGTTACCTTATGATCTTGAAGGGGATTTTCCAAAACTTGTCAAGGATAACCCTACTCAAATTGAAGAATAGGATACCTCAAAAGATGATGAAACATCTTAGAATGAAAGAATCAAAATATGGAAGTCTAAATGTAAAGCTAAAATGTAGAAGCTTGGACAAGAGGTAGAATCATCACATCATGGCATGAGAAGGTCCATGAGGGAGAAAAGAAAATGAGAGAGGTATGGTTTTGATACTTCACTAGTTACTAAACACTCAATGTATCTAGCAGAGGACATAAATCAAGAGGAACACTAAACATTTGAGGAAGCCAAGGAAAAGTTAGAGTGGAAGTATGCAATGGAAGAAGAAATTGAAGCACTTAAAGAAAATAACACTTGGGAATTAAGAGGTATAGACAAGGCTTGTGGAAAAGGGCTTTGCAAAACCTCAGGGAATTGATTATGAAGAGACCTTCTCTCCTGTGGTAAAGATGCGTACAATTAGAGTTCTACTTAGTATAGCTTCTTTCAAGAATTGGAAGATACTCCAATTGGATGTAAAAAATGCATTTCTTAATGGATGGATAACAGAAGAGTTGTATATGGTGCAACCACCTAGTTTTGAGAATCAAATACATCCTGATTATGTGTGCAAACTTAATAAAGCTCTATATGGACTCAAACAAGCCGCAAGTTCTTGAAATTATTGGCTTGTTTCATTTTTGCAAAACAAACAATCTAGAAAGATAGATCCATCACTCTTCATCAAAAAGAGTAATTCTAAAGTTATCTATTTATGTGTGTATGTGGATGATATTATACTTACAAGCAATGATGTAGATGGAATAAAGAAGATCAAGGATGAGATGAAAGAAGAGTTCTCCAAGATAAGTGACTTGGGTTCACTTACATACTTCCTAGGGTTGGAAGTAGTTAAAAAAGATCATGCTCTATTCCTTACTCAAACTACATAAAAGACTTGTTGACAAATTTCAAGATGCAAGATTGTAAGATTGCAGGAACTCCAATGGAGGTCAATTAGAAACTAAGCTCACATGAAAGTGAACACATAGAAGATATCAGAAGTTATTAAAGCCTTGTGGGCAGTTTGAACTATGCCACATTGGCAAGAGTAGATATATGTTATAGTGTGAGTGTGCTAAGTCAATTTATGCACACACCCATGAAACCTCACATAGATGCTACCAAGAAGATACTCAAATATCTCAAATGGACCATAAATGAAGGTTTATATTACCCTGATCTATCTCATCTAGGATTAAAGTTGTTCTCTGATGCAAATTTCGTTGGCTCCAATGAAGAAAGAAGGAGTACCTTAGGATACCTTAATTTTGTAGGGTCAAACCTTTTTTCATGGTCATCTAAGAGGCAACCTGTAGTTGCTCTCTCTTCTATAGAAGGTGAATACATAGGTTTTGATATAGCTAGTCAAGAAGCAATGTGGATGAAGAGACTATTTACATATCTTGGATTGGAGGTTGGAACTCCAAATATTTTTGGTGATAACATTAGTTCCATTCACTTGGCTGCCAATCCAATTTTCCATGCTAGGACTAACATATTGAAGTACATTATCACTTTGTAAGAGAGAAGATTCAGAGCAAGCAAATTCAGCTATCATATGTGTCAACTCATCAACAATGTGTAGAAATGTTGAAAAAGGCCTTGAATGGTTCTAAACTCAATAAATTCAAGTCTATGATTGGGTTACATGTAATATTAGAAAATTAAAGAACTCAAGCACATTAGGCTTGAGGGGGGCCTATTGGAGGAAATTCTTGCCAAACCTATGATGGCTTGAATATCACACAATTATGGAGTCATCAAGAAAACAATTGAAGTAATGAAGAAATCTCTTGTGAACTCACCCTTGTAACGCTTTGAGCATTTACCTTGTGTAAACATTGGAGAATCAAAGTGGTTGAATCCACTTAATGAGTAGGAAAAAAATTCCACGAATTCATTATTGAGTTAGTTAAAGAATCAATCACTAAAAGATAGGAAACGTGATTTAGGTGAGCTTGATTTCAAAATTCAAATCTTGGCTCCAATACTCACTATATATACATATGCTTTAGTTACAGGATTTGTCTCCACTTTAGTAGAGCTTCTTGCCATATCAGAGTGTGATCTCAAGGCACACATATGTACCACTATGTTCATCATAATTTCTAGACAATACACATTTGATTTCATGATAAGTTGTGGCCATATCTTCATGCCTATGTGAGTGTATTGTTCTCTCTCATAATCTTCAATTTTCAATCAAATTGCAAAAAGGATTTCTCTCAGCATACTCCATATTTCTCAATACTTTAACTTGATAATGGTAGCTCTCTAAGTCTACTTTTAGACTACAAAGTCTAATTTCATTTGAATCTATGAACTATGATTAATGGTCATCAGAGCTTCATTGTGTATTAACATCTTCTACTTCTTCTATTATTTCACATACAAAGAGATAGAGGAAGAAATGTGAAAGATGTGGGGAGTGAGAGAGAGAGAGAGAGTGAGAGAGAGAGAAGAAAAAAGAGATAAAGAGAGAGAGAGAGAGAGTGAGAGACAGAGAGAGAGAGAGACAAACACAAAGACAAAGATAATGGATCATTGGAGAGAGAGAGAGAGAGAGCACAAAGTGATGAGCTCGATGATGGTAGGAATCGATACAAAAGAACATAGGTGGATAGATTAGAGAGAGAGAGAGAGAGGAAGAGAGAAGTTATTGTAGGTGCAAATATGGGAAGGTTATCCATCTTAAGGAAGGAGTTCAAAACCATGGGCAACTCAATCTGCTTCATCACCTTTAAAAGAATGGGTCCTCTATTGTGTTGATCACTTTCCTGCTTGTCTCTGATGTTTGGACCAAATGCCATTGTGAAAGATAGAAGTGTGCAAATAGAGGGGTTGTTGCAGTAAGTCATATCGGGTGTCCAAAGAGAGAGAGAGAGAGAGATAGAGAGAGAGAAATACCCGCTCCATGTCCTCCCCTCTTGGCTATTGGTCAAGAAATATACAGATTATTGAATTCGCATATGGGAGAGGTTCAATGGATTTAAATGATGCAAAAGAAGTCAATGAGAGAGAGAGGAACTCTGCAGAAGAAGAGATCGCTACCTACACTTAGAGAGAGAGAGAGATGTACATGCTTGAATGACTTTCACAGGTTATCAATGCAAACATCAAGTATGTGTGTGTGTGTGTGAGAGAGAGAGAGAGAAAGAGAGAGAGAGAGAGAGAGAGAGAAACAAGGATCGGAGTATAGAAAGAGATGCCAATTGAAGGGAAAGAGAAATAAGGAGAATAGAAGAACATGGAAAAAATAAGGGAGAGAAATAGAGAGAGAGATGTCCTCGGACCATTTTGACATTCACTTAGCAAAGAGTGAACCAAATGTTTCGAACTTTTATAACAATTCGTTATGAAAGTTACTTATGACCATGATTGAATATATTCAACTACAAGTATGAGTGTGACTTGAAGCTCTGACATAGCTTTGGTAGAGGACAAATATAAGTGGTTCCATTAATTTCTTTCTCATTAGCATTCCTAAAATCCTAATAAATGTTTCTTAGACAACCGTTTCCAAAAGATTTCATATGTGTGCAAGCCATTTATGTGTTGTCTGCAAATGGGTGTGCATGTGTGTTTGTGGATGTGCACTTATGAAAGCATGTATGGAATTGCTTGTGTCTATTCTTTCTTGAATTTTTGTACACATGTTTTTCTTCATAGAATGTGAAGATGAAGCTAATCATCCAATATGTAAAGTGGGAATAAGGTTCTTTAACATGAGTGCATTATTTGGAGGGATAGTTTCTACACTCTTGGAGGAGGTGTGCTCTACATCTTGAGACATCACGGGGATTTCATATCAGCTAACAATCATCATCACTTGATGATTTAGTCTAAATAACAAGTCTACATCTCTCCTCACTTGTTCATTCACTAGTATCTTATCTAGGGAATATCAAAATTCAGGTTTTTTGTAAAACAGTTATAAATTGTTCATATTCTTCATATTCTCTCACACACACTCTTCATACCTCTTAGGCATAGAATCTCTTGTATCTAATTCCTATTCTTTCCTAGATTCAGGTATTGTCAATTTGTATTATATTCACACATTGTAATTTTACATTTGATTATCACTTAGTGCAGTTGAGCATTCTAACTTGTTGTACACTTTGAAAAGTTTTCTATTCTCACTCTATCTCTCACTCATAATCTTTTTTAGTATTAAGGTGTGTATGTTAAGATTCATATTTTTTTTTATATATCAAGGAAGTTCGGCAATAGCCTACTCTCTCGGACTTGAATTAAATAAAGAAAAGTACAAGAGAAGGGGACTAGTGCCCACGGGACCCCCCAAATCCCACAAAGCAGGGGAAGCTTTTACAGAGCTTAGATGACATTACAAAGAAGGTTAATTACCCTCTCATCACCCTCATGTGGGGCCCACTTGGGTTTAAGCTTGTTATCGATCAAAAGGAGTACTTGATGATGCCTAAAGGGGGGGGATTTTTTACGGTTGACAATCCTTTTGCCAAGGAGGAACAGCGATTTCTCAATTGACCACTCCTTGGGGGAGTCACCGAAGTTGAAAGCACATCTTTCCCGCCAGATTTTCCATAGGACCTCCCCTCTGATGGCGTTCCAGAGAGTCGCGGAGCAGCCGATCGCTTCTCCCAGCAGGGCTTGCTGCCAACTGAGGCGTTTTTGAAGTCTAATTCTCTTTCCAACCACCTGCCAGAGTCTGTTGGAGTTGGGGCAGGTAAAGAAGATGTGTGAAACATCTTCGATAGACCGGTGGCAGCGTTTGCACCAGGGAGGGATCCCACAAATTTTGCTAGCCTTAAGGTTGGGCCAGATTCCATGATGAAGAATTTTGCCATAAGAGGACAAACTTTTTGATTTCTATGAGGGGGTGCCAGATAGCCATGAACTTCATGTCCCACCGAAGCCGCGTCCATGATAGGCACCACTTTTTGTTGAGGTTAACCTGATAGTCGATCGTTTCTTTGATGTTCGGGATTTTTGATAGGCTATTCCCATTGTGCCATTTGAGACCAAGCGAGCTCGACATGTCGTGTCCCATGAGAAGGCGAACTTTGTGTCGGTCCCAGGCGAGACATCTGCTTTGCAAAGTGTTCCATTCTTCATGCGAAATGTTGATGCTAGGGTCAATATCCTCAAAGTTGATCCAGCGGTTGGTGTCTTGTTTCAAGAGATGTTTCCATTTTTTGAAGCCTTTGTTCCATAGCTTCTTGGCATTTTGAATGTTCCAAGATTCCACACTCCGGATGCCATGGATCAGAAACCAGATAGAGTCGTTTTGTCTGATACCGGCAGCCCACTTCCAGTCTTCACTTATTCTTGTGAAGCTTTTGACTTTATTCCAACTCTTCCAAAGGGAGCACACCAGATTAGAGCCTTTCGAGAAGACGGGGATCGGGGAAAACAGCAAGGTCAAGATGTCAAGATTAAGATTCATATGTTGATAGAACATGTAAATGTATCATTAATTGTTATTGAGGCCCACCCCACTTCCAACATTTGGTATGAGAGCATAGTTGATATACACCCTTAACAAGATGAGTGACTATAGACTTGAGAACAAATACAAGCTTGAAGGAGTGTCTAACTATCCAATGTGGAGTTTTATGAAGATGATTTTGTTAGTATCAAAAGATATATGGAATATTGTCAATGACACTTATCTAAGGCCAAGAAAAGTTAGAGAAGAGGATACTTCATCTTCTAGAAGAACCCATGTTCCTATTTATGCTTGACAAGAGGTTAGCAAAGAAGAAGGAACCACTTCATCATCAGGAGTCCATACTACTACCATATTAGTTCCTATAGAAGAGCAATCCATGTGGGATTCAAGGGATGCACTAGCACTTTCATATATTGCTATGGGTGTCAAGAGGCATATTATACATCAAATGAGATCTTGCAAAACCTCTCCTTAGGCTTGGATGGAGTTAGAGAATCTTTATCAAAGCAAAAACCCTGCTAGGAAATCTCAACTTAGGACACAACAAGCAAACACAAGGATGGAAGTTAGTGAATTAGTTCAGTCACACATTTTAAAGCTCAAAGACTCACAAGATCAATTACTCAATGTTGGAGTCAACATTTCAGATGAGGAGATGGTAAACACACTTCTAAACTTACTTCCATCTACATATCATGTTTTTTTTTTTTACTTCTTTATCTCTCTCTACAAGAGATAGAGAACTTTCATTTCAAGAGCTAGAACTCCTCTTACTTCAAGATGAAGATGAAAAAAAGGGTATGGAAGAGAATGATGAAGCCATGTTTTCAACAACAAAGGGAAAGAAAAAGAAGGAGACGAAGAAGCGGAAGAAGAGTCAACAATCCAAGAAGGAAAGTTATTCATCTAATGCTAGGTCTTCTAGTCCTTTTCTTAATGCTTCCTCTACACCAGAAGAAAAGTATTGGATTACATCTGATTCAAAAAATAGGAGTGCTCCATTACTATAAGAAATCAGGTCATTTCATCAGAGAATGTAGAGCAAGGATTTTTAATGAGAAGAAGAAAGCATTAACTAATAGTACTGAAGATAAAATCAGATGGCAGATCGCTCTTGACAAGAGTCTACTGCGCGGATATGGCGGATCTGTGAAGGCCAGCACTAGGGAGAGATTCGAGGTGTCCTGCGCGGCTATGGCGGATCTGTGAGAACGTACACAAACAAGAGTGACGAGCTGCGCGGCTATGGCGGATCGCTCTTGACAAGAGTCTGCTGCGCGGATATGGCGGAACGCCCCTGCCTCCCTGAGATGCCGCCTCTCGAAGCTGACAAAACTGAAAAATTCTAAGGGTGGGGTCGCTGCTGTGTGGCCCGGTGCTGTCCGTTGTGTGGCCCCTGATTAGTCCGCTGTGAAGGAGATCGTTAGCAGAAAATTCCAGCGGTCGCGATCGTCTCCCCAGGTGTCGCGATACCTGGGTGGAGGCTTGATCGGCGATAGCTGCTCCCGGATCCGCGTGTATCGCGATTCCGGTCGAGCGCTTGATCGGCTCCTCTCGGTCGGCGGAATTTTCGGGGGGGGGGGGGGGCGATACTTGCGGGGCGCCCGATCGCCGGTCGCTGCAACTCGATACCTGCAGGCGACCGATCGCCGCTTTCTTTGGGTATCGCCCGATCGGATCACGATACTTGCAGGTCGCTTTTTCGGGTATCGACAAGGACGCCCGATCGCCAGGGCCCGATCGCCGATTTCCTCGGATATCGCCGTCTTTTTCAAGTATCGCCGCCGCCTTTTTCAAGTATCGCCGGACGCCCGATCGCCAGGCGCCGATCGCCGCCTTCTTCGGGTATCGCCGTCCTTCTCGGGTATCGCCGGATGCCCGATCGCCAGGGCCGAGCGTGAAAAAAAGGGAAGAAAGAAAGTTAATTATACTAGCCTTTTGCACCATTTCTACATGAAACAGTCTTTCATGAAATAGGTCGATGGAGCTTAGGCCCCGGGAGCTCCAATCTTAGGGGAAAGAAAGATGCATTAAAAAAGAAAAAGAAAGAAAAAAAAAAGAAAGAAAAAAAAGAGGGAAAGAAAAAAGGAAAAGAAAAAAGAGAGAGAAAAAAAAAAAAAAAAAAAAAAAAAGAAAAAGAAAGAAAAAAGAAAAAAAAAAAAGGGGGGAAGAAGGAAGAAAAGAGACTATAGAAAAGATTTGCAAAGGAGAACTGTGCTTCCCGTTATTGTGGGACTTTGGCTTAGGAGGGGGGAGTCCTCCTTGCTTGTGGTCTGCTTTCTCTCCACGATTGGAGGGTTTTGGAAAGTAAAAGTGGTGCAAGGCCCCTTTGGCCATGGATGTGGCTTCACCCTCTCTTGTGAAAAGTAATCGGGGCCCGCCCCCCGGGGAGACCGGCACACTGGCCGCTCTGCTTGAGGGGGGATCGTGCGCCGCCCCTGAGACATCCAATTGTTGTGAATCCCCCATCGTGTCCCTCAGTAGACCTGCAGTTCTATCTGCTCAGGAGGAGCTCAAGAAAGTGTGCCTCGTCGGCCAAGTGTTTGGCCCTAGGCCCCCGCTTGAAATCGTGCGACAATGGCTTCGAAAAGAGTGGTTCCCTCGTGGGCTAATTGTCAGCAAATGCCAGTTCTTACCAGCAAACCACATGCTGCTAGTCTTTGAAAACGAAGAGATGGCGTTCCAAGCCTTAAGCGTTGGCACCTGGCAGCTAGGTCGGGCGACCCTGTGCCTATTCAGATGGTCCCCGGACTTTACCCCCGACAAATCGAAATCACTTCGGTACCCTCTTTGGGTTGAGCTCCCCAACCTCCCATACTTCTTGTACAACTTCGTGTGGGACATTGTCTCTCCTATCGGCAAGCCGTTGGCTTCACGCGAAGACATTGGTGGCCTCATCTATGAAGGTGCGAGACACTCGTTCAATGCCAGGTGGCACCCACAAATCTGCGTCGAGGCCGACCTCAGTTCGCCGCTTCCATCAACGATCAAAGTGGACATGGGCGAAGGTGAGGTTTGGGAGCAGGACATCACCTACAAAAACCTCCCCAACGCGTGCTTTCGGTGTGGTCAGCAAGGTCACAGGATTAAAGATTGCCCTCTCAGGCAAAAAAACAAGCGATTTCAAGAAGCCCCCAAAATCGCTCCAGACAACTCTGGCGACGTGACCCACTCGACCAAGGAAAGGGAAAGCAAGGGCCTCCTCAACCCGCAAGCTGACGCTGATGGCTTTACTGAAGTTAGAAGAAGAAGGAAAAGAAGTCCGAGAGCCAACGGCGAGAGAAACAACCTGCCAAATACCCCACACAGCAATTTGTATTGCAACCTTGGAAAGGAGATCAACGAGCTCGACTACCCAGGCGGGAAGCTACCCGAGGTTAGCTGCTACGACGAAGCCCAAGAGATCCCTGACAACAAAGAAACCCCCCAGGAGGGCTACACCACAAGCAAAGAAGATGGTTTCACCACTAGTAACGAAGACAACATGGATAGCGAAAGCTCCATCATCGGATCGACGATCCCGGAAACGGTGCCGAGTACGGGGCCCAATTCTCCCCAGCAAGGTGCATCCCGCAAAGGAAAGCAGCCTATGGAGCTACCCTGGAAAAGCCCTCACAAGAACCGTCTTCTAAGTCGGGATCTGATCCCAGCGAAAAAGAAAGATGAAGCCAAGAGAAGAAAGGACAAGGCTCCCTCCCGCAAAGAGGGATCAACACTAAAATGATAGTCATCTCGCTAAATGCTAGGGGGCTTACCGACCCCTCAAGAGCGACCATCATTGGTCAATGGCTCCGTGACATTAGCTTAAACCCAGACATTATATGCATTCAAGAGATTAAAATTGACGGAGAAGACCTCCAGAAGCGGCTCAGACAGGTCTCCTCGGCCCATGTGTGGATCCCGACGAAGCACCAGCGGGGGTCCGGAGGGACGGCTATAGGAGTTAAACAACTCTGGCTTGAAAAGCTTGAGAACACCATTGAAGATGTAAGTCACCGTTGGATTGCGGTTTCTTTTGGTGCTCCTCTTTGTGTTACTATGGTTTCTTTATACGCCCCTAACGGGGATTTGGAGAGACTGAACACTTGGGCTTCATTAGACTCGCTTCCCCATAACGCGTTTATATGTGGAGACTTCAACATGGTGGAGGATCCTATGGACAGATGGATGGGCAAGGGCAGGGTCATCGACAATCAGGAGAAAGAAACGTGGGACTTGACCAAACTCCACTTGGATCTGGTTGAGTTCAAAGACTCGAATGGTTTTTCTTGGTCGAATCTCCAAGCAGGCGAGGACCTGAGGAAAGCTAGACTCGACAGATGCTACATCTCTCAGAGGTTTACTCAACTGTGGGGCCACCCTACTATCACGCAACGCACTGACCTCACTATCTCTGATCACTACCCGATCGTTATCACTTTTCAACCTTCCAACAAAATCCGCAAGGCTCCGTGGTTCCATGCCAACGCTTCCACCTTCTCTCTCCCTTCTGTCCACCAAGAAATTACCGATGTGTGGAAAGTGGCGTTCGCCTCTGGCTTGGCCCCTGCCAAGTGCTGGAGAAGTGCGGTCGACAAGTCGCGTAAGATCATGATCAGAACTAAGAAGATGCTCGAGGCTGCGCGGCGGGCTCGTAGGGAAGCTCTTTACCACAGACTCTGGCGGCTCGAGGAGGAAGTGAACAAAGGGAAACATCAAGCACAGAAAGGCCTCAGAAAAATCAGAGCAGTGTTGAGATACGAGGAAGAAATACAAAGGAAAAACTTACAAATCTTCTTCAAAGAGTGGTGGGCTGGCAAAGCCGACAAACCCACCAAAGAGATGTGTAGTATCCTTAAAAGGAAACACAACAGAGAGACGATCCCCCTACTGCTTGACCCTCATGGCAATGTATGTAATTCGGAAGAAGATAATTTCGGCATCATCGAGGGGCACTTCACGAGACTCCTGGGAACCTCGAATCCCCTTTCCCTCCATAGAAGGGACTGTATGGCTGCCATTTCTAAGGTCTCCCCCCGGAGGATACCAACCAACCTCCACTCCCTGCTTCATGCCCCTATCTCGGAATCAGAAATCATTGAGGTCATTGATGCCCTCCCCCTAGGAAAAAGCCCGGGGCCCGACGGACTCACTAACGAGTTCTTTAAATCCTTCAAGCTGGTGGTTGCCACCCCTCTCCGGATGGTTTGGCAAGAAGCGCTAAAATTTGGTGCTCTTCCTTCTTGTCTAAATAATGGAATTATCAAGTTGGTTCACAAGAAGGGGGAAAAGAACAGAATCGAGAATTGGCGGCCTATTACAATGCTCCAAACAGGATACAAGATCATCGCCAAAGTCATTGCCAACAGACTTTCGTGCCACCTGAGATCTTGGCTTAGTGAGGACCAGAAAGGTTTCATCAAAGGCAGGTCTATCCTGGAAACCATTATGGATATTTGGGAAGGTATTCATTTCGCAAATGAATCCAATCAAGATGTGGTTTTCCTCAAAATCGACTTTGACAAAGCCTACGACAGGCTAGAATGGGACTATATTCTGCAATCGCTCCAAGATCTCGGGCTCAGTCAGAAATTCACCAAGATGATTGCGACCCTTCTCGGAAACGCAACGACCCAAATCAACGTCAACGGCAAACTTTCGAAGGCAATCCATCTTAGAAGATCGATTAGACAAGGGTGCCCTCTGGCCCCCCTTCTTTTTGCCATCGCCACCGAGGGGTTGAGCAGACTTGTGGCTCATCATGTGGAGGCTGGCAATATCAAAGGCCTCCGGCTGCCTCACGACCACAATCAAATCATCATGAGACTGTTTGCTGATGATATGAACGCGTTCGTCCACAATGATAATACCAGCCTGGAGACTTTCTGGAGATGTCTTGCTACCTTTTGTGATGCCTCAGGATCTAAAATCAACCACTCCAAGACCGCCTTTAGGGCTATCGTGGGACAGCATCCTGACCTTCTCACTGACCATGGCTGCCAAATCATTCCGCAGGGCCAAATCTTTCGGCTTCTAGGAATCCCCATGGGGTTTGGCGTCTCCATGGAGCAGCGATGGAACTGGGTATTGGCTAAACTCGAAAACAAGCTCAACTATTGGAGAGGTATGCAAATCAATCTCGCTGGGCGTGCGATGGTTATCAACACGTTCCTCCTCTCTTCTACAATCTATTTCCTTTCTTGTTGGAGACCGAACGAGCATGGCCTGTCCAAACTGAACAGTATTTGTAGAAATTTCCTTTGGACGGGCGACCATAACAGAAGGGGGGTGCCTAAAATCAAATGGGCCATCTGCACCAGCCACAGAGACTGCGGGGGGCTTGGTATCCTGGACATTGGGTGTATGGCTAACAAACTGGCGGCCAAATGGATGATTAGGGCTTGGTGCAATAGGGAGGCCTCGTGGGCCAAGCTGATCTTCAGAAACAAGCATGAGTTGGCCCTCACGGGGTTCCCGAACTGGAAGAACCTTGACATCATGACCCTGCTTTTCTCCCCGATCCCTGTCTTCCCGAAAGGCTCCAATCTCGTGCGCTCCCTTTGGAAGGGCTGGAATAAAGTCAAAAGCTTCACAAGAGTTAGTGAGGACTGGAAGTGGGCGGCCGGAATCAGACAAAACGACTCTATCTGGTTTCCGATTCACGGCATCCGGAGTGTGGAGTCGTGGAACATTCAAAATGCCAAGAAGCTATGGAACAAAGGATTCAAAAAATGGAAACACCTCTGGAAACATGACACCAACAACTGGATCAACTTCGAGGATATTGACCCTCGCATATGCATCTCCTACGCAGAATGGAACACCTTGCAAAGTAGATGCCTTGCTTGGGATCGCCACAAGACGCGCCTTCTCATGGGACACGATTCACCGAACTCGATTGGTCTCAAATGGCACAACGGAAATAGCCTTCTCAAAATCCCGAACATCAAAGAAACGACCGACCTCCAGACCAGCCTCAACAAGAAGTGGTGCCTGTCTTGGACGCAGCTGCGGTGGGACATGAAATTCATGAGTATCTGGCACCCCCTTATCGAGATTAAGAAGTCTGTCCTCTTATGGCAAATTCTTCATCGAGGAATTTGGACCAACCTCAAGGCTAACAAACTTTGTGGGATCCCTCCTTGGTGCAAACGCTGTCACCGTGCTATCGAAGACGTCCCACACATCTTCCTTAATTGCCCCAACTCCTACAGAATCTGGCAGACGGTTGGAATGAAAATCAGACTTCAAAAACAGCTTAATTGGAAACAAGCACTTCTGGGAGAAGCGATCCGCTGCTCTGCAACACTCTGGAACGCCATCAGAGGGGAAGTCCTGTGGAAAATTTGGCGGGAGAGGTGTGCTCTCAACTTCGGCGACTCCCCCAGGGAGTGGTCGATTGAGAAATCACTCTTCCTCTTGGGCAAAAGGATTGTCAACAGCAAGAAGTCCCCCCCCTTCAGACACCATCAAGTTCTCCAGATGATCAACAACAAGATTAAACCCAAGTGGGCCCCGCATGAGGGCGACGAGAGGGTGATTAACCTTCTCTGTAATGCAATCTAGGATTCAATCCAGCTTCCCCTGCTTTGTGGGATTTGGGGGTCCCGTGGGCACTAGTCCCCTTCTATTGTACCTTTGTTTCTTAATTTAATTCAAGTCCGGGAGAGTAGGCTATTGCCGAACTTCCTTTACATTAAAAAAAATAGTACTGAAGATCATCCAAAACCTAAAACTTCAAAGGTAGATTCATATGCATGTATATCTATTGAAGAGATAGATTTTGATTAGGTAGCATTAAATGCAATCTCAGATAATCCTTGGATTTTTTTTCTAGAGCTACTAAGCAAATGATAGGTTGCAGAAAGGTATTTACTTCCCTTTTCGACTGTTCCAGTAGAAGAGTGACCATTGCAGATGGTCATGATTTGGATGTTGTGGGTGTTGGAGAAGTGAACCTAAATTCAAGAATTTGCTCTCTATCTCTACTTTCTTGTTAGATGGTTTTAAATTTGTTTTTAAGAAAGATTCATGTCAGATCCACTCACTTGATGAGGAGCATTGTCTACTTCAAGGTGAAAATAGAAGTGGCATGTTCAAAATTTCTCATGCTAATGCTGCTAGGGCTACTACACCTACACAGAACATGAAGTTATGGCATGCTAGACTTGGTCATTGTAGTTACACAACTCTCACGCATATCAAGCATCAAGGTATGGTGGAGAATTTGCCTACTTTTGCTCTACTAGATGATGCACAGTCATGTGAAGCATGTCTTGAAGGAAATTTCTCAAACTACCTTGCAAGAAGCATGCATATATCACAACCACAAGGAATTTGTAGATCATACATTCATATTGGAATGATACAATGAGAATATGTTCTATTCAAGGTTTTAGGTACTTTGTCATGTTTATTGACAATTTTTCAAGATATTCATGGATTTATGATCTTAAAGTAAAGTCAGAGATTTTTCCTACTTTCAAGAAGCTCTTAGCTATGGTACTAAATGAAAGTCAGTCAAAGATCCAAATTTTTAAAACTGATAGAGGAGGAGAGTACATGTCTAAAGATTTTAAGTGTTTTCTTGAAGACAAACGTATCTCTCACCAATGCACTATTACTTACATGTCAAAACAAAATGATATTGCAGAGAGAAAGAATCGGATGCTTGTTGATATGATGCATAGCATGATGCCATCCAAAAAGCTTTCTCCCAAGTTCTTGTTTCATGCATAACATACAACTTATCACATTCTGAACGGTTCTTCCACAAAAGCTTTGAAGGTCATCACACCGTTTGAAGCATATTATGAGAAGAAACCCAATGTGATTTATTCCAAAGTATTTGGTTCCCCAGCTTATGTTCACATTGAGAAGAAGGATCGTGATAAGCTTGATGTAAAAACCATTAAAGCCATCTTTTCAATTGAAAGCAAAGGATACATATTTTATGTTCCAGATACAGGTGATATCCTAGTCTCATGCAATGCATATATAATAAAAATTCAAATTTATTATATGAAGGAAGAGATTTTGGATTTCATAAAAGAAGAGGGCTATGCATTTTTCAAAAGGAAATTAGATTCTTATATTCATGCAACCATACAAGGGGGTGAGGAACCTTCTCAAGCCCTAAGAGATGTAAGTGAAGATAGCGTCTCATTACCTACATCTATACCTAGTCCATCATCAATACCGCTTGAACTTCTAACTTATGAAGTTGTTTAACGTTTGAGAGTTCAAGAAGAAGGAGATACTAAAGAACTATGAATGATTCCACTACTTTTCAGGAATAGACCAAAGTGTTCATATCGAACTTGGAAGGACACCAGTATAAAGGAATACACTAGAAGAAATAGAACTCAAACAAGAAGACAACAAGGAGACTAGGTAAATTATGCACAAAATTTTGAGGTCCATACTATTTTAACTCTTATTTTAGATGAGAATAGACTAGGTAGTCTTCAAGATACACTACATAAACCTATATGGAAGAAAGCTATGCAAGAAGAGATTGATTCTATTCATAAGAATCAAACATGGAAGCTTTGTGAATTATCAAAAGCTAAGAAATTTGGTGGGGTTAAGTGGAAATTCAAAGTCAAACGAAAAGGAGATGGTACCAAAGAAATGTATAAAGCAAGATTGGTTATCAAAGGTTATGCATAAAAGAAAGGTCTTGATTATGATGAGACTTTTGCACCTTTATATAAAATGACAGTAGTCAAAATACTACTTCCTTTAGCTGCATTTTTTGGTTGGAAAGTAAACGACTTAGATATCAAAACTAGAGTTCTTAATGGTGATCTACATGAAGATGCTTTTGTTTAATAGCGAAAAGGTTTTGAGGAGACACGTAAATAGAATTTAGTGTGTAAGCCAAGCAAAGCTTTGTACGAACTAAAGCAAGCACCAAGAGCATAGTATGAGAAGACACATGTTTATCTTCTATCTATTGGTTTTGAAAACTCAGATGCAGCTCCTACTCTTTATGTTAAAGCCGAAAAGGATGTTTTGTTTATTTTTATCATATATGTTGATGATATGATCATGATAGGTCTCAAGGATTCAAACCTTTAATATTTTAAAGCAGAACTTAATCATACATTTCATGTAAATGATTTAGGTATTTTGCATTATTAAGTTGGGATTGAGTTCAAGTATAAAGAAGAGTGTATATACATGACACAACAAAAATTGTTGAGAAATTATTAGAAGGGTTTGAGATGACAAATTCTAAGCCTATGCAGACACTTTTGGATGTCAATGTGTTATTACAGTTAGAAGTAGATTTAGAGCCATTTGATGCTACATTATATAGTCAAGCAATTGCTTGATTGATATATCTATGTAATACATGTCTAGACATTGAATTTGCAATTTCTCAAGTATTGAGGTTTTATGCAGTCCAATGAAAAATCATTTGAAAGCAGTTAAGCAAATTTTTAGATATTTGAAGGGATCTTCCAATTTTGGCATTTCAAAAGTCTTAAAATTTCTTACTTAAAGGTTTTTCAATTTTTTATTGGGTAGGTGATAAAGACTCAAGAAGAAGTACAAGCGGCTATTGTTTATTTCTAGGAGTTGTTTACATTAGAATCAATTTGGTTATAGAAGATTTTGAGTTATCTTGTTGTTCATGTTCATCTTCCAGTCTAGATATTTTCATACAACTAGAGTGTTATTGCTATTTATCATGCTAGGACAAAGCATATAGAGGTTCATTAACAGTATATTTTGGAGCAGGTATCTAATTACCACATTCAGCTAGTCTACATACCTACAAGTGAGAATGTTGTAGATATTTTTACCAAAGCATTGACTAGGGAGAGTCATAGGAAGTTTTGTAGGTTATTAAACCTTGTACCATTATCACATCGGAGGGGGAATTATTCAATACAATGTCAAGATATTCCAAGATTACAACATGTATAATATATGTTTATATGCCTATTCAAGTGAAGCATCATGGCTGCATGGTATAGGTGAAGAATTCGAAGAAACAAATCCTAAACTGAGACAAGTTGAGTTCCTACAAGTAGCAACAAAGGTTACAATTTTTTTTCTTTTGGGAATCACAAAGATTAGCAATGCTATACACTCTGAATTTTCTTGCTTTATGATTGCCAATGATTGGAAACATATTGTTTCCATATTCTAGATTTCTTTTTTTCTTTTGAAGAAGGCTTCAAGGCTATTAAAGAATAGACAAAATCACTTTGTCCGTCATCATCACAAGCTAGCTGCAATTTTCTTAAGGAGCTCTCTCAAGTGCTCAATGCAAGGACAAGATCTTGGAGGCCCTCTTAAAGGGAGATTTTCTACACCCTTCGAGGAGGTGTGCTCTACATATGGAGACATCTAGAGGAGTTTGTATCAGCTAAACATCAACATCACTTACTTAGTTACTATGAGTAACAAATCTATATCTGTCCTCACGTGTTCATTCAGTAGTTTTTTATTTAGGAATAATCTGAATTCAGGATTGCTATAAACCACTTCTAAAGTGTTCATATTGTCCATATTCTCACACATAGACTTGTCATAGCTCTTAAGCACACAATCTCTTGTATCTTGTTCCTATTTTTTTCCTAGATTTAGATATTGTCAGTTTGTATCATAATCACACATTTTAATTTGACATTTGAATACCAATTAGTGTAAGTGAGCATCATAGCTTACCGTACACTTTGAAAAGTTGTCTATTCTCTCTCTATCTCTCACGCATCATCTTTTTGTGTATTAAGGCATCTATGTGAAGGTTCATCTATTGGAAGATATTCTAGACGTGATTAATTGTTATTGAGGCCTACTCCACTTCCAACATAATATTCATAGGCTATCACAAGAAAATACACACACATGCATATATATGGCTTTAAAATATGCACATAGCATTTCACAAATACATACACATGCCCATCTCATGCAAATGCTCCACATCACATAGTTAACTTAGGTAGCTACACATATATCACACATACACATGCTTTTTATCTATTCGTTTAATTTCTACTTTTTGTACTCGTAAAATCAGACCTTACGTGTTTTAATGGACTATTTATTGAGTCACATACATCTTATTTAGTACACAATTCACATACACAAGTATTCATGCACTTACCCACATACACTCATACACACATTTACACAAACACAATAAAAAATCACACATAAATGCACATTTTTTTGAAGCACACACATAAATACTTACACACATAGAAACCATCACTAATGGTAGCATACAAACATATATCCAACCATTTAAGGTACCATTCACACACACACACACCATTTACGGTATTTTTAAATGGAGTTTATTCTCATAGGGTTTAGCATAATCACATTAACACATAACCACACATACATATATATACTCACACATATGCATATAGTATATAATTATATTCACATATGTGGTTCACATATATAAACATACATAGTGCATACATATGTCATTAGTAAGAACTATGTATGGAGGGATCAAATGGAGAAAAAATGGAGGGTTCAAATGGACATAGGAAATAGGGTATCCTCATAGCCATAAAATGCTTACATGAAGGTTTCTCATGGATAGCATACATGCTCATGGAGGGTCTATAGTATCATGTACATTGACTATATCTTCCCATACATATGCATAAAATTTATGGCCTTCTTGTCTCATCATAAACAAGTTCATAACATAAACTCATATATAAAATACCCTTAATCAATGTACACAAGTAAGCTCCTTACTTATCATCCCTTCATGTTCTTTTAATATCACATCTTCCTCTTTTTCTTTGTCTACAAGCACTAAAGAAAAATATCATTCGAATCAAAAAGTCACATGGAACACATTCACATTTTGAGAGGTTTATAGATCACTAATTATTAAGAAGATTTTAATTTTTTTATTGTAAGTTAGAGTGGAGAAATCCATCTGACAGCAGTAGATGGGCACTACGGAGAAGAAAAATGAGGCACTAAGAGAGAGATGGAGAGCGAGCGTAGGAATGAAATAATAGATAAATGTGTGTTTTTTATTATTGATAAATGTACTAATTTTTCTCCTAATGTCTCTTTTTGTTAGAACATTACTAGCATTGATGAGAATTACAAATCAATTACAAAGCTTACAAGAAGGTGGAGCGAGATCAAGTGTTTGCTAGCACTGGGGGTGCAGATGCTAGAGTTCCCATTCATTTGTCATTTCCATTGGGATGTATTTAGTTCATATGCACAATTTGATTTATTTGTTGATCTAGAAGCTACATTGATTTCATATTTTTGAGCATGCTTTGTATAGGGATTTACTATAAGCATCACTATTACTCATTTAGACTCATTTTATTGAAGGACCAATAATGGATGTAGATTCTACCACTTGAGTTAATACATCTTCTACAAACGTTTCACTTGTTCAAATGCATCAATCTCATAACATTCATGTAAAACAGGACACTATTTACATTTTTATTTTCCACTTACTTGTTTCCTATAGAATGAAACACATGTACTCCCATAACATTCCTATAGATGAGGAAACTATCAATTTTTCTTATTTTCGTATATTTGTTTCCATTGCCACAACACTAGGACACTCCAAC
The DNA here is from genome assembly GCA_020310875.1 of Ceratopteris richardii. NCBI lineage: Eukaryota > Viridiplantae > Streptophyta > Polypodiopsida > Polypodiales > Pteridaceae > Ceratopteris > Ceratopteris richardii. The sequence continues at coordinate 36,729,106 of CM035408.1, read as the reverse complement.
TAACACGAAAAATGAACTCTCTTTATACTTAGCTAAATTATATACCGATTTTAGCACTTGCATCCCATAGTTCATGCACATAAAACAAACTCAATCAGTTTTGAATTCACTTCTCATGCCTTAAAGCAATGCACAAGCCCCCCGCATGTAGCCAGAAAGAGACCCATAGAAAAGCCAGACCCAATCCACCTGGTGGTTTTGTTTTGATGCCCCAACAATGTGTCCATTTTTTTTCTCTCTCTATCTCCCTCTCCCTCTCTCTCTCTCTCTCTTTTCAAACATAATTGTGTGTGTATGTGTGTGTATATTTCTATGTGTGTGTATATTTCTATGTGTGTGTGTGTATGCATGTGTGTGTATGTTTACATTTTTTTGTATGTGTGGTTTTGCATGTATATGTATAGTGTGTATGTGTGTATATACAAATGTGTGTGTATTATTGAACGTTATGTGTCTTCTAGGGCAAGCTCAAGCATATATTTGTCACTAAATAACCTCATTTGAAGTCTTTTGAACCTTAGAAAAGTCAAAGCACATGTTTGAAGGTGCAACCTAATCCAAAAGGGGGCATTGGACCACATATTAAAGACACTGCAATCAAGAGACAAAGTTACAAGCTGGCTAAAGAGATAAGGATGACATGTAAATAGACATGGAGGCCATGTGAAAGAGTCATGGAAGGCTCCCATTGCTATCTAAGCACTATCTAAGGTCATTCTAAGTGTGAGTGGATGGTAGGAGGTTGGGGTGCTACTTACACATGTGCTACTAAGCCATTTTCTATCATAGGAGTTCATATTCTCTTGTATATCTCTCCTACCCTTTCAAAAAGGTGTTGAATTTCTATAGCATCCTATTTAGACTATTTTTTCTCTCTCTAGGAAGCTCCATTTTCATATTTCTTATCCTATGGCAAAGGCAAAGGAAAGGACCAAAGAGGTAGAGGCAGAGGTGATTACAACAATCAAGGTAAGAGGGGTTAGTGCTATTCATGTGGAAAGCCAGTCCATTAGGGAAATGAATGCTTTTCAAAGAAGAATCAAGGTACCTCTCCTTGTAATGAAGTTAATGACCAAGTATTAGCCATGGGCCATGCCTATAGGGATCATTTGTAGGACAAACATGCAACGTCGTACATAGATAGTGGTTGTAGCAACAACATTTCATGTATGAGAGATATGTTCACTAATTTGTAGGTTCTTAAGGACAAAGTGTGTGTTGCGACAGGTGATTGTATCAAGATTGTTGTTAGAAATATTGGAGACATCAAATTTCAAAATACCAACAAGAGAACTACACTTAAAAAAGTATCACATGTTCTCAATATCACTAAGAATCTGATTTTAATTGGCCATATAGAAGGGTTACCAAGTCAAACTCAATGAAAAAGGATGCTTCATAGAAGATCCAAAGAATGGATTCAAGCTCATTTCCAAAGGTAAAACACAAGGGAGGATGTTCACACTTGGACTCAACAAAGATTCTAGTAAGTATATGTTCATTGCATGTGGGTCATCTAAAATTGGAGCTCTTGATCTACATCACAAAAGAATTGTCCATCTTAATGTTGAGAAGCTCAACAATATGCAAAAGGATTAAGTTTTAGAGGCCTTCCAAGATTAATTACACCTAGCTTGCATGAGGTATGTGAAATATGTTAATTCGGGAAGCAAACTAGGAAGCCTTTCAAGCCATCAAGCCATGTGGCTCCTAGGGTTTTAGATTTCGTCCACACAGATCTATGGTGACCTTCAAGAGATCCATCACATGCAAGTAATAGGTAATTTGTAACCTTTATTGATGATTTTTCTATAAATTTTTGGCTCTATTTCATCAAACCCAAGAGCGATGTGTTTGATACATTCAAAAGGTTCAAAGCACAAGTTGAGAATGAAACACGCCACAAAGTCAAAACTCTAAGATCAGATGGTGGAGGAGATTAATTCTCCAATTATTTTACCAATTTCTTACAGGATGAAGGGACAAAGAGGAAATAAACATGCAGGTATACCTCTCAATAATGGTATTTATGAAAGCAAAAATAGACACGTTGGAACGGTAGATAGATGCATTTTAAATGAAATCAATGTTCCATTTATATATTGGGCTGATGCAGCAAATACAACTTCTTACTTGATGAAAAGGATGACCACACCAAGAGTTTGTGATGCTACTCCTCATGAGGTTTATACGCAAAGGAAGCCTAACTTGTCACATCTAAGGATTTTTGGATGTGTATGCTATGTTCATGTACCTCAAGCGGTGAGGCAAGGTAAGATGGATGCTAGGGAAGAGGAGTGCATCTTTATAGGTTACTCTATGGAACAAAAGACATATAGATGTTACAATTCCATCACAAAGCAGCTTAGAGTATCAAGGGATGTGGTATTTGATAAATTTAAGCCATATTATGAACCACCTAATGCATTATAGGTTGAAGATATTGAGGAAGTAGGAAAAGTCTATGAAGAACAAATTGAAATTAGCACAAGATTGAGTGGTCCCGCCACCTTGAGTCCATCAAGGAGTCCATCACTCAAAAGAAATGAGAAATAAGGTGAACCAAGCTCAACATAAACCACAACCATTATGATAAGAGTAATGTCCTAAGGGACTTCCATTCTACTGAGGGTGAAGATGATTTTGAGGAGATAATGATTCCTAATGTGAAACAAAAGAGGGACTTGAAGAAGAATTCTAGCAAAGCTAATGAGAGGAAATCAGAGAGGGTTAAACACCCTATTCCAATGCTAACATATGATAGTTTCATTTCTAGGCATTATGCTTTTATGTCTCTAAATGTGAAGGAAAAGGAACCGTACACATATGAAGAAGCTTATCAAGACATGGTATGGATAAATGCTATGAGGGAACAGATGGATGCTCTTCATGAAAATCCTACATGACAGCTTGTACCTAGGAAAGATGGCATGAAAGTGTTCACAAATAGGTGGGTCTAAAAGATCAAAAGGAACTTTGATGGATCCATAGCCACGTATAAAGTTAGACTTGTAGCTAAGGGTTTACCAAAACACATGGGGTATATTATGAAGAGACATTTAGCTTTGTTGCAAAATGAGTATAGTTAGCAACATTGATTGCCACTATAGCTTCTTAAATGTGGATATTGTTTCAAATGTACATTAAGAATTCTTTTCAAAATGGTGATCTTGAAGACACTCTTTACATGCAACAACCCATGGGATATCAGGACATTAGAAACCCTAATTATGTATGGAGACTCAACAAAGGTTTTTATGGACTCAAGCAAGCACCAATGGCATGGAATCGAAGGCTTGTTGAGTACCTTATTAGATATGGATAGGGAGCAAGTGATGCTAATCCTTAACTTTATGTAAAAAGGTTTGATGAGGAGTCTGTGCATATGCATATATGTTCATGATTTAGTCATAACATGTGGTAATGATGAATGTATCAAGGATATCAAGGCCAAATTAGACAAAGAATTTAAAATTTCATATCTTTGTGTGCTAAAGTACTTCTTAGGCATTGAAATTATATATGACAAACAGGGTTTGTATCTTATGCAAAGTAAATAATTACTTGACTTGCCATACAGGTTTGGTATGCATGAGTGGTTCTAAGTGACTGAGACAACCAATGGATTGCAATGTCAAGTTGAGCAAAGACCAAGGTGATAAGGTCAAGTATGAGCATGTGTATAGAAGTTTGATTGGGTCTTTAAATTATGCTACCATTACTAGAGATGATCTATCTTAGTGTTGGAGTGCTCTAAAAAATTCATGCATGCACCCACACTTTATTACTACTTGAATGCAGGTAGAAGGATTTTAAAGTAAATCAAAGGTACAATCAATGAAGGCCTCTAGTATATGATTATAATTTGAAACTAAAAGGTTATACTCACTAGACTAGCTCCAAGGATAATACTACCTCAGGATTCATAGGGATACTTGGGAAGAGTTGTGTATCATGGACTTCAAAGAAAGAACCCACATTTGCATTCTCTTCCATACAAATAGAAAATAGGGCTCTTCCACTCCTATGTGAGGTGATGTGGTTTAAAAAGATCTTTAAATATTTTGATATTCAGGTTGGCATTGTTCCATTGCTTGGAGATAATATCTCAAGTATCTACCTTGCAAACTATCCAATGTTCCATGCTAGGAGCAAGCATATGGAAGTGCATTATCATTTCATAAGAGAAAAGATTGTGGATAAGGAGGTGGATATTCAACATTTCAACACCAAGGAGAAAATTGCAGACCTTCTTAAAAAGTTCTTAAATGCAAAGAGGATGGAAAAGATCAAAGGCATGATAAGTATGAAGGAGCCAACCCCCCATACTTCAAAGCAAAGAAGTTTGAGCTCGAGGGGAGTGTCAGAAGTTATGTGTTGTCGATGACAAGCTCAAGCATATGTTTTTGTCTAAATAACCTCATTTGAAGGCTTTTGAACCTTAGCAAAGTCAAAGCACATCGTTGAAAGTGCAACCTTATCCAAAACGATGCATTGAACGAGTAGAAGACACTCCAATGAAGAGATAACTTCACAAGGTAGCTCAAGAGACAAGGACGGCATGTGAAGAGACATGGATCACATATGAAGAGTCATGGAAGGCTCTCATGGCTATTCAAGCGCCATTAAATCTCATTCTAAGTGTGTGTGTGTGTGTGTTTGGATGGTAAAAAGTTGGGGTGCTTCTTATACATGTGCTATTGAGCCATTGTCTATCATAGTAGTTCATATTCTCCTGTATATATTTCCTACTCTTTCCAAAGGGTGTTGAATTCCTATGGCATATTGTTACGACTTCATTTTCTCTCTGTAAGGAGATTTATTTTCCGATTTCTTACACTTTTTGGAATTTGGAATGCTTATAAAGCAAGCTCTATATCTAGATGGGTTTTGGCTAATTCTCATTGTACTATGAATTATATCTCTTTCTTTTTATGTTCCTTTGTCCCAAAACCTAAAAGGAAAACTATTATGTTTTATCTGCCTGATTTGTTTGGTTTATAGGTCTAGAACTCTAGTCATTATAAGCTCACTAGAAAGCTCTTGGTGTCAAGTTAACGTGGATAAAAGGGTTTCTCCATTGGATTTCAGAATTCCGCATTATATTATTTTTAGTGAGTACTAGTATGAGAGGAGCTAGGTCTTGGGCATGATCCAAGCTTCTTGTTGTGCATTTCGAAGAGAAATCTTCCATCATGTATGTGTATGCGTGTGTATGCATGTTTGTATGTATTTATGCATATACACGTGCATGCATGTGTGTGTATGTATGCATTTGTCTATATGTATGAATGTGAGTGTATGTGTGTGCATGTATATGTGTATGTATGTGTATATGTGTATGTGTATGTGTGTGTATTTAGATGCATGTTTATGTGTATGCATGTGTATATTGATGTGCGTATGTGACTTTATGTGTATGTGTATGTATGTATATGTTAGTGTATGTTTGTATGACTGTATGCATATGCATATGTATGCATGTGTGTATGTATGCATGTAATTGTATGTATGTGTGTGTATATGTTTATGTGTGTGTGCATGTGTATATGTGTGTGTATATATGTATGTATGTGTATGTGTCTATGTGTGTGTATGTGTATATGTTTGTATGTGTATGTGTGTGTATGTGGATGTGTGTGTATGCATGTGTATGTGAATGTATGTCTGTGTATGTGTATGTGTGTGTATATGTGAGTGTATGTGTATATGTCAATGCATGTGTGTATCTATGTATGCATATGAATATGTATGCATGCATTTTGTATGCACGTTAGTGTATATGTGTGTGTATATATGTGTATGTGTGTGTATGTGTATGTGTATGTGTGTTTGTGTATGTATATGTGTATGTGTGTCTATGTATATATGTATGTATGTATGTATGTATGTATGTATATATATATATATATATATATATATATATATATATATATATATATATATATATATATATATATATATATATATATATGTGTGTGTGTGTGTGTGTGTGTGTGTGTGTGTGGGTGTGTGTGTGTGTATACATACATACATACATACATACATACATACATACATACATACATACATACATACATACATACATACATACATATATATATATATATATATATATATATATATATATATATATATATATATATATATATATATATATATATATATATATATATATATATACACATATACATATATATATATATATATATATAGAGAGAGAGAGAGATAGAGAGAGAGAGAGAACAATATAGTCTATGAATGAATGTAAATCACTCACATCGGTGTAACTCCAGAACACTCATCACACACACAATTGATATTGCCTCCCGTCAAAACAAAAAAACCACCACCGAAAAGCTCCTACAAAACAAAATGAAATTGAATTTAGGAAACCCTCATAACAATATGAAATACAAAGAGAGAGAGAGAGAGTGGATGATGGAGTGTATCCCTTACCAAGAAGCAAAGGGGGAAGGTAGATTGTAGGTGAGATGCAGGGGACATATGCATGCATTCGAGTGAAAAAGAGGTGAGATGGGGTCGGCTCTTGTGATCATGTTAAAAATAGGGGAGACATCTTTTAGTCGTTTATGAAATTTGACATTGGAATACTCATTGAAATAACGATGGGTATATTCATTAAAATAAGCATTGGTATTTGCATGTGTAGTACCAGCACTTATACCAACGATTATACCTATGATGATACCGGTGATTATACTAAAGCATATTCCGACGGTTGTTCTAGCATCAAGTTTTTAACATTTTTCCAACCATCTTCCAATGGTGATACTAATGTGGACAACCATCGGTATGGCAAGTGTCTGTAAGACCCTAATCTTTAGTTGTGTTGGACACAACATACAACTACAAAGAGTGCCCCAAGGTTCTATGTCTGGAAGGTGCACAATACAAAATTCGACGATGATAGACTTTTTGAGAAACTCAAAACTCACATAAACATAGGCAAACAAAGGCATTAGGAGATTCTAGTAATACTAAAGAAACTTAATAATATATCAATAGTTAGAAGAAAATCTTGCTACGTTAATCCCTTCTAATAGCTTCAGAAAACAAGAGGTAAATAATACAAAAAAGGAGAGACAGAGAGAGAGAGAGAGAAGAGAACAAAACAATCTAGAGATGAAGAGGAACAAGAACAAGAAAGGGGAGATGCACTACCACACAAGTATTCACAATATATACAATAGATCGATAATGACACAAATGTGGAATAAAAGGGACACATGAATACTCAAACAATTCAATGCTATATTTCTGAGCTAATGACATTTTGATGATTTCTCGATTTGAAGCATCAATGCCTAAATGATCTATTTGCATTGTTTTACTTTATAGCCACTTTTTCTACTCGTTATCCTTGAGATGTACTCCAAGAATCAGTATGCATACCATAATCTTCATAAATGCAAACAAACAAACAATACAATCATGCATTCCAAGTGTGAGATAGTTTGATCTAACCATAGAGTATTTATTTTTATAAAGTATATCAATGCAATCAGTTCTCCCTCAAGAACTCACACCTACACTACTAGCCTTGATAGACGTTCCACTACATTAAAAAGATCTAACCTACCTCCATATGAGCTTGGATACATTTTGATAAAACCCAAATCCACCTCCATGATAGCTTGTATATATTTTGATCCAATCAAAATCAAGCTTCATAGTAGTTTTGACAAATTTTGATCGAATCCAAATCGCAAAAAAATGATCCTTTTGACAATGTGTTTTCCTCTTAAGATCCTATTGTGTAGCTATTCACTTTGGTATTGGACTTGCATCACACGTTTTAGTGCTTCTACCATTCCTCTCTCAATCATAGTACTATGCTCATAAACGGTGGAAACTCAGCTAATGTTTCTTCTATGTAGACTTCCTTTCTCTTCGTATGCAAGAGAGTCAAATGTTTTTCTCCCATTTTCCTCTTATTTGATTTTTCTAATATAGAAAGAAAAAATTTGAGTGAATTGAATCCCCAAGGAAGAGAATCGTTGTAGTCATAGTCATATAGTACATTCAACCACCAATTGTCTATTTGTTGAAGGTAAATTATAAACATTTATATGATGGTAGAATCCATGGCAAAAATCAAAATCACATAAACACAAATAAATAGAGGGATTAGGATATGCTAATGCTAGTTAAACATATATATATATATATATATATATATATATATATATATATATATATATATATATATATATATATATATATATATATATATATAGAGAGAGAGAGAGAGAGAGAGAGAGAACAATATAGTCTATGAATGGATGTAAATCACTCACATCGGTGTAACTCCAGAACACTCATCACAAACACAATCGATATTGCCTCCCGTCAAAACAAACAAACCACCACCGAAAAGCTCCTACAAAACAAAATGAAATTGAATTTAGGCAACCCTCATAATAATATGAAATACAAAGAGAGAGAGAGTGGATGATGAAGTGTATCCCTTACCAAGAAGCAAAGGGGGAAGGTAGAGTGTAGGTGAGATGCAAGGGACGTATGCATGCATTCGAGTGAAAAAGAGGTGAGATGGGGTCGGCTCTTGTGATCATGTTAAAAATAGGGGAGACATCTTTTAGTCGTTTATGAAGTTTGACATTGGAATACTCATTGAAATAACGATGGGTATATTCATTAAAATAAGCATTGGTATTTGCATGTGTAGTACCAGCACTTATACCAACGATTATACCTATGATGATACCGGTGATTATACTAAAGCATATTCCGACGGTTGTTCTAGCATCAAGTTTTTAACATTTTTTTTTTTTAATATAAAGGAAGTTCGGCAATAGCCTACTCTCCCGGACTTGAATTAAATTAAGAAACAAAGGTACAATAGAAGGGGACTAGTGCCCACGGGACCCCCCAAATCCCACAAAGCAGGGGAAGCTTGATTGAATCCTAGGTTGCATTACAGAGAAGGTTAATCACCCTCTCATCGCCCTCATGTGGGGCCCACTTGGGTTTGAGCTTGTTGTTGATCAAAAGGAGGACTTGATGGTGCCTGAAGGGGGGGGACTTCTTACTGTTAACGATCCTTTTGCCCAGGAGGAATAGTGATTTCTCAATCGACCACTCCCTGGGGGGATCGCCGAAGTTGAGAGCACACCTCTCCCGCCAAATTTTCCACAGGACTTCCCCTTTGATGGCGTTCCAGAGTGTCGCAGAGCAGCCGGTCGCTTCTCCCAAAAGGACTTGTTTCCAACTAAGCTGTTTTTGAAGTCTGATTTTCATTCCAACCGTCTGCCAGATTCTGTAGGAGTTGGGGCAAGTAAGGAAGATGTGTGGGACATCTTCGATAGCGCGGTGGCAGCGTTTGCACCAAGGAGGGATCCCACAAAGTTTGCTAGCCTTATGGTTGGTCCAAATTCCTCGATGAAGAATTTGCCATAAGAGGACAGACTTCTTAATCTCAATAAGGGGGTGCCAGATACCCATGAATTTCATGTCCCACCGAAGCCGCGTCCAAGACAGGCACCACTTCTTGTTGAGGCTGATCTGGAGGTCAGCCGTTTCTTTGATGTTCGGGATTTTGAGTAGGCTATTTCCATTGTGCCATTTGAGACCAAGCGAGTTCGGTGTGTCGTGTCCCATGAGAAGGCGAGTCTTGTGACGATCCCAAGCGAGGCATCTGCTTTGCAAGGTGTTCCATTCTTCGTAGGAGATGTTTATGCGAGGGTCAATGTCCTCGAAGTTGATCCAGTTGTTGGTGTCATGTTTCCAGAGGTGTTTCCATTTTTTGAATCCTTTGTTCCATAGCTTCTTGGCATTTTGGATGTTCCACGACTCCACACTCCGGATGCCATGTATCGGAAACCAGATAGAGTCGTTTTGTCTGATTCCGGCCGCCCACTTCCAGTCCTCACTAATTCTTGTGAAGCTTTTGACTTTATTCCAGCCCTTCCAAAGGGAGCACACGAGATTGGAGCCTTTCGGGAAGACGGGGATCGGGGAGAAGAGCAGGGTCATGATGTCAAGATTCTTCCAGTTCGGGAACCCCGTGAGGGCCAACTCATTCTTGTTTCTGAAGATCAGCTTGGCCCACGAGGCCTCCCTATTGCACCACGCCTTAATCATCCATTTGGCTGCCAGTTTGTTAGCCATACACCCAATGTCCAGGATACCAAGCCCCCCGCTATCTCTAGGGCTAGTGCAGATGGCCCATTTGATTTTAGGCACCCCCCTTCTGTTATGATCGCCCGTCCAGAGAAAGTTTCTACAAATACTATTCAGTTTGGACAAGCCTTGCTCATTCGGTCTCCAACAAGAAAGGAAATAGATGGTAGAAGAGAGGAGGAACGTGTTGATAACCATCGCACGCCCAGCGAGACTGATTTGCATACCTCTCCAATAGTTAAGTTTGTTTTCGAGTTTAGCCAGCACCCAGTTCCATCGCTGCTCCATAGAGACGCCAAACCCCAAGGGGATTCCAAGAAGTCGAAGGATTTGGCCCTGCGGAATGATTTGACAGCCATGATCAGTGAGAAGGCCAGGATGCTGTCCCACGATAGCCCTAAAGGCTGTCTTGGAGTGGTTGATTTTGGACCCAGAGGCATCACAAAAGATAGCAAGACACCTCCAGAAAGTCTCCAGGCTGGTATTATCATTGTGGACGAACGCGTTCATATCATCAGCAAAAAGTCTCATGATGATTTGACTGTGGTCGTGAGGCAGCCGGAGGCCTTTGATATTGCCAGCCTCCACATGATGAGCCACAAGTCTGCTCAGCCCCTCAGTGGCGATGGCAAAAAGAAGGGGGGCCAGAGGGCACCCTTGTCTAATCGATCTTCTAAGATGGATCGCCTTCGAAAGTTTGCCGTTAACGTTAATTTGGGTCGTTGCGTTTCCGAGAAGGGTCGCGACCATCTTGGTGAATTTCTGACTAAGTCCGAGGTCTTTGAGCGACTGCAGAATATAGTCCCATTCTAGCCTGTCGTAGGCTTTGTCAAAGTCGATCTTGAGGAAAACCACATCTTGATTAGACTCATTTGCAAATTGAATACCTTCCCAAATATCCATAATGGTTTCCAGGATAGACCTGCCTTTGATGAAACCTTTTTGATCCTCACTAAGCCAAGATCTCAGGTGGCACGAGAGTCTGTTGGCAATGACTTTGGCGATGATCTTGTATCCTGTTTGGAGCATCGTAATAGGCCACCAGTTCTCGATTCTATTCTTTTCCCCCTTCTTGTATATCAACTTGATAATTCCATTATTTAGACAAGAAGGAAGAGCACCAAACTTTAGCGCTTCTTGCCAAACCATCCGAAGAGGGGTGGCAACCACCAGCTTAAAGGATTTAAAGAACTCGTTAGTGAGTCCGTCGGGTCCCGGGCTTTTACTGAGAGGGAGGGCATCAATGACCTCAATGATTTCTGATTCCGAGATAGGGGCATGAAGCAGGGAGTGGAGGTTGGGTGGTATCCTCCGGGGGGAAACCCTAGAAATGGCAGCCATACAATCCCTTCTATGGTGGGAAAGGGGGTTCGAGGTTCCCAGGAGACTCGTGAAGTGCCCCTCGATGATGCCAAAATTATCTTCTTCCGAATTGCAAACATTGCCATGTGGGTCTAGCAGTAGGGGGATCGACTCTCTGTTATGTTTCCTTTTAAGGATACGACACATCTCTTTGGTGGGTTTGTCGGCTTTGCCAGCCCACCACTCCTTGAAGAAGATCTGCAAGTTTTTCCTTTGTATTTCTTCCTCGTATCTCAACACTGCTCTGATTTTTCTGAGGCCTTTCTGGGCTTGTTGTTTTCCTTTGTTCACTTCCTCCTCGAGCCGCCAGAGTCTGTGGTAAAGGGCTTCCCTACGAGCCCGCCGCACAGTCTCGAGCATCTTCTTAGTTCTGATCATGATCTTACGAGACTTGTCGACCGCACTTCTCCAGCACTTGGTAGGGGCCAAGCCAGAGGCGAACGCCACTTTCGACACATCGGCAATTTCTTGGTGGACGAAAGGGAGAGAGAAGGTGGTAGCGTTGGCATGGAACCACGGAGCCTTGCGGATTTTGTTGGAAGGTTGAAAAGTGATAACGATCGGGTAGTGATCAGAGATAGTGAGGTCAGTGCGTTGCGTGATGGTAGGGTGGCCCCACTGTTGAGTAAAACTCTGAGAGATGTAGCATCTATCGAGTCTAGCTTTCCTCAGGTCCTCGCCCGCTTGGAGATTCGACCAAGAAAAGCCACTCGAGTCTTTGAACTCAATCAAATCCAAGTGGAGTTTGGTCATGTCCCACGTGTCTTTCTCCCGACTGTCGATGACCCTGCCCTTGCCCATCCATCTGTCCATAGGGTCTTCCACCATGTTGAAGTCTCCACAAATAAGCACGTTGTGGGGAAGCGAGTCTAAGGAAGCCCAAGTGTTCAGTCTCTCCAAATCCCCGTTAGGGGCGTACAAAGAAACCAAAGTAGCACAGAGAGGAGCACCAAAAGAGACAGCAATCCAACGGTGACTTACATCTTCAATGGAGTTCTCAAGCTTTTCAAACCAGAGTTGTTTAACACTGATAACCGTTCCTCCAGACCCCCGTTGGTGCTTCGTTGGGATCCACACATGGGCTGAGGAGATCTGTCTGAGCCGCTTCTGGAGGTCTTCTCCGTCAATTTTAATCTCTTGAATACATATAAAGTCTGGGTTTAAGCTAATGTCGCGAAGCCATTGACCAATGATGGTCGCTCTTGAGGGGTCGGTTAGCCCTCGAGCATTCAGCGAGATGACAATCATTTTTGCATTGATCCCTCTTTGCGGGAGGGAGCTTTGTCCTTTCTTCTCTTGACTTCGTCTTTCTTTTTCGCTGGGATCTGATCCCGACTTAGAAGTCGGTTCTTGTGGGGGCTTTTCCAGGGTAACTCCATAGGCTGTTTTCCTTTGCGGGATGCCCCTTGCTGGGGAGACTTGGGCCCCGTGCTCGGAACTGTTTCCGGGATCGTCGATCCAATGATGGAACTTTCACTATCCATGTTGTCTTCGTTACTAGTGGTGAAACCATCTTCTTTGCTTGTAGTGTAACCCTCCTGGGGGGTTTCTTTATTGTCAGGGATCTCTAGGGCTTTGTCGTAGGTGTCTATCTCAAGTAGCTTCCCACCTGGGTAGTCAAGCTCATTAATCTCCTTTTCTAGATTGCAATACAAACTGTTGTAGGGGGTAAGCGGCATGTTGTTTCTCTCACCGTTGGCCCTAGGGCTTCTTTTCCTTCTTCTTCTAACTTCAATAAAGCCATCAGCATCAGCCGCCTTGGTCGAGTGGGTCAAATCGCCAATGTTGTCTTGGGCGGTTTTGGAGGCTTCTTGAAAGCGCTTGTTTTTTTGCCTGAGAGGGCAATCTTTAATCCTGTGACCTTGCTGGCCACACCGAAAGCACGCGTTGGGAAGGTTTTTGTATGTGACGTCCTGTTCCCATACATCTCCTTCGCCCATGTCCACTTTGATCATTGAAGGAAGCGGCGAACTGAGGTCGGCCTCGACACAGATTTGGGGGTGCCACCTAGCATTGAACGAGTGTCTTGCACCTTCATAGATGAGACCACCAACGTCTTCGCGTGAAGCCAGCGGTTTGCCGATAGGAGAGACAATGTCCCACACGAAGTTGTACAAGAAGTAAGGAAGGTTAGGGAGCTCAACCCAAAGAGGGTACCGAAGCGACTTCGATTTGTCGGGAGTAAAGTCCGGGGACCATCTGAATAGGCACAGGGTCGCCCGACCTAACTGCCAGGTGCCAACGCTAAGGGCTTGGAACGCCATCTCTTCATTTTCAAAGACTAGCAGCATGTGGTTCGCTGGTAAGAACTGACATTTGCTAACAATTAGTCCTCGAGGGAACCACTCTTTTCGAAGCCATTGTCGCACAGTTTCGAGCGGGGGCCTAGGGCCAAACACTTGGCCGACGAGGCAAACTTTCTTGAGCTCCTCCTGAGCCGACAGAACTGCGGGTCTACTGAGGGAAACAATGGGGGATTCAACACTTTCGGATGCCCCAGGGGCAGCACACGACCCCCCCTCCAGCAGAGCGGCTAGGATATCGGTCTCCCTAGGGGGAGGGGCCCGATTACTTTTGACGAGAGAGGATGAAGCCACATCCATGGCCAAAAGGAGCCAGCACCCACCTTTGCTCCGTGAACTTACTTTTGCAAAGAGAGACTTCAACCCACTAGCGGGAAGACTAGGAGAGGCCAAACCTCCCCTAAACACAAAGGAAAAGAAACCCCCCAACAACCACGAAGAGAAGCAGCTTGAAAAGCCCAAAAAGCCCACCTCTTCACTTTTTCTTTTTCTTTTTTTCTTCTTTTCTTTTCTTTTCTTTTTTTTTTCTCTTTTTTTCTCTTTTTTTTTTTCTTCTTTTTTTTTTTCTCTCTTTTTCGAAGGGCTAACACTCTTTTTTTTTTTAGGGGACTTCTTAAAAATTTATTTGTTTTGCGGAGATATCTGACGTCTTCAATGCGATAGGTCACAGGGTATACTCACAGATGGTAAATTCACCTCTCAAAAGGCCACCCCGGATAAGGCTGGGGCCCACTTGGAAACGAAGGAACAAACCGGGAGCAACTGCCTAGCCCTCAGATGACGCTTGAAATTTACCAATGAATTTAATGGCTCCCGCGAAAGCATCCCGACTCCCCTGCCCCGGCGACACCTCGAACGCTTCTCCGCGATACTCGCGCAACGGCGACACCTGGCGACACCGCGACTCCTGGCGACACCTCGAACGCAACCCCTTAGAACTGCCAGCTGGTGCGCGCAAATTTAGAGTCCCCGGTGCCACGTGACCTCAACCAAATGACGGCCACGCAAGAAAGAATGAAGCACGATAACGGCCTCGGGATACTAATGTGGACAACCATCGGTATGGCAAGTGTCTGTAAGACCCTAATCTTTAGTTGTGTTGGACACAACATACAACTACAAAGAGTGCCCCAAGGTTCTATGTCTAAAAGGTGCACAATACAAAATTCGGCGATGATAGACTTTTTGAGAAACTCAAAACTCACATAAACATAGGCAAACAAAGGCATTAGGAGATTCTAGTAATACTAAAGAAACTTAATAATGTATCAATAGTTAGAGGAAAATCTTGCTACATTAATCCCTTCTAATAGCTTCAGAAAACAAGAGGTAAATAGTAAAAAAAAGGAGAGACAAAGAGAGAGAGAGAGAAGAGAACAAAACAAACTAGAGATGAAGAGGAACAAGAAGAAGAAAGGGGAGATGCACTACCACACAAGTATTCGCAATATATACAATAGATCGATAATGACACAAATGTGGAATAAAATGAACACATGAATACTCAAACAATTCAATGCTATATTTCTTAGCTAATGACATTGTGATGATTTCTCGATTTGAAGCATCAATGCCTAAATGATCTAATTGCATTGTTTTACTTTATAGCCACTTTTTCTACTCGTTATCCTTGAGATGTACTCCAAGAATCAGTATGCATACCATAATCTTCATAAATGCACACAAACAAACAATACAATCATGCATTCCAAGTGTGAGATAGTTTGATCTAACCATAGAGTATTTATTTTTGTAAAGTATATCAATGCAATCAGTTCTCCCTCAAGAACTCACACCTACACTACTAGCCTTGATAGACGTTCCACTACATTAAAAAGATCTAACCTACCTCCATGTGAGCTTGGATACGTTTTGACAAAATCCAAATCCACCTCCATGATAGCTTGTATATATTTTGATCCAATCAAAATCAAGCTTCATAGTAGTTTTGACAAATTTTGATCGAATCCAAATCGCAAAAAAATGACCCTTTTGACAATGTGTTTTCCTCTTAAGATCCTATTGTGTAGCTATTCCCTTTGGTATTGGACTTGCATCACACGTTTTAGTGCTTCTACCATTCCTCTCTCAATCATAGTACTATGCTCATAAACGGTGGAAACTCAGCTAATGTTTCTTCTATGTAGACTTCCTTTCTCTTCGTATGCAAGAGAGTCAAATGTTTTTCTCCCATTTTCCTCTTATTTGATTTTTCTAATATAGAAAGAAAAAATTTGAGTGAATTAAATCCCCAAGGAAGAGAATCGTTGTAGTCATAGTCATATAGTACATTCAACCACCAATTGTCTATTTGTTGAAGGTAAATTATAAACATTTATATGGTGGTAGAATCCATGGCAAAAATCAAAATCACATAAACACAAATAAGTAGAGGGATTAGGATATGCTAATGCTAGTTAAAAAATTGCATAAAGTACCAGTAGAGAAAAGAAACATATACCATAATCCCTTATTATAGATGCAACTAAATAGAGACGAATAGGAAAACAAGAAAAGAAATAGAAACATAAAGAGAGAGAAAGTGTGTGTGAGAGAGAGACAGACAGAGAGAGAGAGACAAGAAAAGCTAAAGAGGATGAGGAAAGATGAAATGAAATGGGGGGTGCACTACCAAACACGACTCACAATAGACACAATAGATGAATAATGAAACAGATATAATTGAGCAAAAGGGACACATGAAGACACCAAATATTTAAATGCTGGTTTCAAATGAGAAACTTCTATGCGGAAATGCTCTACTCTGAATGTTTTATTTTTTGTAGCCGCTTGTCCCGCTCCTTGTCTTTGAGACTTTATTCTAAGTATTTAGTATGCATAAAATTATCCTTCATAAATGCATCCAATGTGAAGCCTCTACTCCACTGGGAGGAAAAGCCTAGCAAAAAGTCCTACCTTCAATTCAACATAGAATCTAGGGAATTCGACTATGTCCTACCTTTCAATCACCATAGAATCTAGACACTACAACATATCAACTGAATACCGACGGTCAGTGTACCGACGTGCAGTTGTCGGCGTCGGTATACCCCTCGGGAAATTTGGGAAAGCTACATTGCTTCGGAATCATAGCCGCGTCGGCTCGGAATCACAGCGTCGATATAAGCGTCGGTATATGCGTCGGTATTTTGTTGAAACTACCGACACGTATACAGACGCATATACCGACGCTCTCTTTTTAACTGGGCCCGAACCCGAAATTCGTCATTTTCGAATGTAGAACTCCCTTCGAGCTCGTGTGCGCCAACAATAGAGCAGAACTCTGTTTGTTACCTCCCTTCCCTCTCTCTCTCTCCCTCTCTCCCTCCCTTCCCTCTCTCTCTCTCTTTGTCTCTCTCTCCCTCTCTCTCTCTCCCTCCCTCTCTCTCACTATCTCTCTCTCTCTCACTCTCTCCTCCTCTCTCTCCCTCTTTCTCTCTCTCTCTTAATACAAACCTCTATTTTTGTAGATCTGAAGTTTTGGTTTTGCTAATATGTTCTTTGTTTGGTTTTGCAGGAGAATTTCGCATCAAAGCTTTGGAAATTCGACGAAGAAGCACTTCAAGTGCAATACCTGCACATATGCATGCATGTATGCATGCATGCATATGCATACATGCATATGCATGCATGCATTCATGCATACATGCATGCACACACATGCATACATGCATGAATACACATGCATACATGCATGAATACACATGCATACATGCATGCATGCATATGCATACATGCATAAATGCACATGCATACATGCATGAATGCATATGCATACATGCATGTGCATGCATGCATATGCATACATGCATGTGCATGCATGCATATGCATACATGCATGCATACATGCATGCATGCATGCATACATGCATACATACATAAAGCCTATTCACGAAATTTGGGAATTATTCAAGTCCCATTTATAATACCAAGTGATGGAATTAACTTATAATTTCTATGTTATATTCTTCTTACAAAGATCAATTCATGAATACATCTTCTTTTTGTTAAAATGTTTTAAGCTTTCATTAGATAAAAAATAATATTAGTTGATGAGCTTATTTAAAAAAACACCAAGGAGTATGAATAAACAAAGAAAAGCATTCAACCTTGAATTTTTTTTAATATGAAGTCTATTGTTATCCAATTCAATAATAATAGGTTAATTATTTGATATATCAATAAATGCTCATATTAAAGTAAATATCCCAAAATATGATGTTATAAAAATCAATAAATTCATTTCAATTTAATTGTATAACAAATCTATACTAATACGAATTTAGAGCTTACAATTTAATATAAACAATAAATATATTCAAATTGGGGGTCACTTGTTCGGGTGGTTGGGCCTCTCGACTCTTGAGGCGGGGACGGGGGTTCAACCCCCATCAGCACATGTAAGGGACATGTTTAACATGGAAAGTTGTATCTTGTGGGATAAGGTGGGTCCCACAGATACTATGCTCTTCCTTATACAGTTGCAATTTCAAAGTTAAAGCCCGGAGGAGTAGGCCTCGACTGAACCACCATTTAAAAATAAAAAGCAACCACATGAATTTAGATCTAATTTAACAATACTTAATAATATGCAATTTGACATACTAATATTTGTTCATTTAGGTGAATGATATGAAAATTATGTCAATACTATAGATTGTTTCATATAATTTTATAATAAATCTATCATACTAACTTAGAGCTTTGAAAAACAATCGAATTCAGTAATTACTCAAATATATGCAATTTAGGCTTTCAATAATTTTTCACTTGGTTGAACAGTCCCAAAAATATGTGGTGTTTAAAAACACCAATAAAATACATGATGTTCAAATATTTTAAAATCATTGATATCATTTCTTAGTATATTGTTCAAGTACATAATATGTTTCTCTATCACAAGGTCTCTGATTTACAATTGTATTACATGTATAAGAACGCCTGTTCTTTGAGCAAATCCATCCATAAAGCCACGGAATCATTGCTTTGGATAAAAAGCTTTCCAACTCCTCCGATGATTGCCTCCACAGCTTCGGTAGAATTACATAAGTGCCTTTCATATTCCAAATCACATGATATAATGTATCATCAAAAATAATGGTATTATTTCCATCCAAATCTGGAAAAATTTTCCAAATTGTGTCCAAGTTTTTATGATGCACAAACTTATATCCGATACGGATATCAGTTTTTTGGCATGCACCCTGACCTGCTATAATATGAAATCTTTGATGGTGTTTTGGAAAACATACTGCAAGTGTTCTTTGAGCTATCGACACTCTTTCTGTGGTCCAAATCCACACTTCAAAAAGATCCATACAAAAATCCAAGAAATATAATGCATCCTTGTGAATGTAATGCGCAATTATTGTGTTCTCTTCAATAAAATTCATATGGTTTTGCAAAGATTCAAGTAATAGATCACCCCTTTCCTTATCAATTGTCTTAAGCAAAATGCCATTCATTTCCAGTATCAATACCCTTCTTTCATCTCTTGGGAATGAAGAAAATCCTTGCTTTCTTGATGAAGATTCATATATGTGTGAAGACCAGCAAGACATCAATGCCAAGCTTGGGTTTTCTTTGTAGTTCATATGCAAATCAGCATTTTGTTCTGCAAAATAAAATTGAAGTTAATTAGATTTATATTAAAATCAATTAAATTGTTTTACATTCTATATTACTTCATAATTACAGTAATTAAAGATATGTTTAATTAAGCCATTATCATTTCTCTCAATATTTAAAACTTATAGTAAATTAAAATTGATAATACATAAGAAAATATAGGAAATTTGATTTAAATGCATGATTTTATATTCATGGGGATTCCAATTTCCTTTTGTAGTTTTTCTTACAATCAATATAATTAAAAGTAGACTAAGCCTAGAAAAAACTTCATATATATGTGTGTGTGTGTGTGTGTATTTATTTGTGAAGAAAAACAATCTTTCATGAAAGAAGGAAACTAACATTAAAAAAATGGGTTATCATACATATATATATATATATATATATATATATATATATATATATATATATATATATATATATATATATATATATATATATATATATATATATATATATATATATATATATATATATATATATATATATGTGTGTGTGTGTGTGTGTGTGTGTGTGTGCACATATATACACGTGTATATATATATATATATATATATATATATATATATATATATATATATATATATATATATATATATATATATATATATGTGTGTGTGTGTGTGTGTGTGTGTGTGTGTGTGTGTGTGTTTATTTGGGAAGAAAAACAATCTTTCATGAAACAAGGAAACTAATATTAAAAAAATAGGTTATGGAAAATTTAATAATCCACCTTGCCGTCAACGTTTTTCTTTATCCTGCAAAAGAAAAATTTTATAAATATTTGAGTGTAGATATTAAAAAAAAACATAAATATTGTATGAAGAATTTCTTTACCTATTAAATTAAGGTATGCCTTTTGTAACCTTTTTATGTATGCTTTTGCTGCAACTCCACTTATGAAACGACTTTGTCGATAGCCCAACCTTGTAGCATACACTATTGCATGATTTTCTCTCATGCTTTTATTTTTGTAGCACATTTGTAACAGTTTTAGCTGCTCTTTATTTAAAAGTGGAACACCAAATGTTGAAGCTATTGTTGCTAGATCTCCCTTTTCGATTTCCTTGCCTTTCAATGGAACCTCTAGCTTTGTCGATGCTATTGTTGTATGTTCCTTTTCAATTTCGTTGCAAATCAATGGAACATCTACATTTTTCTCACTATTATTATGTACTTCATAGTCATCAAAAGAAGATACTCTCAAGTTATTTGAATGATCATTTGATTCACTCAAGATATCATGTTCTAACATAGACGATGAATTCTCCATTGCAAGTTGAAACATAGGAAATATAAGATGTTCTTTGATGATATGTGGATGTCGGATTCGATTGAGCAAAATATCATCTCTTTGGATGAAGCTCAAAATATAGGATAGAAGATCACTTGGTACTGAATGATCATGTCTTGCTTGATAAGGGGTAATGTCGCTGCAATTTTCTATTGGGATAGAACCTTTGAAGAAACTAGCATTAATGATAAGTTGATCTGGTTTATATATTTCTTCAATGTGATCCATATAATAATCTTCTTGGCTCCTCACCATAAGAAAAGAATATCTTTCGTCATCAATATTTGAATGATTTTTGACATAATCTTTCTCTGATATGTTCCATCTTATATCTTTTTTGAACAAAAGGGCATTTAGATCGAGAAGGAGAAAACTGTTGCTTATATGAAGATGATAGATATTCTCTGCATATATCAAACAATGAGGTTTATTATACACAATAACTAAAAAGAGTGCTTTAAGATAACTTATTGATATATCTTCAATAAATGAGTTATAATATGAATAAAATAATCATAATATTACACAATATACCTGGTAAAATCCAAAAAGGCCTAGCATGTTGTTTCTCCATAACATTAGATAGCTTTCTGATGTTTGAAAAGAGCTTTGCTCATGTAGAGTACTCATTTCATCCTCAAAGTGGCCAATAAGCTTTCCAATACCATCATCACTTATGAAATGTTTATTTTTGTTAACATCTATAATAAAAAGAAATCCAAAAGATGTATAATAATCAATACAATATGCAGACATATCAATACTTATTTTCTCAATTAATTGCTCTTTATGATAAAAATCTATCTATTAATTTCTCTGTGCATCTATGTCAAACAATAAGCTTTCGATTTTAAAAACTGCACAGTTCAATATTTGCATCTTAACCGTACATTTCAAAATTGTATTTAATCAAATGCATCATAATTTTAAAAACAATATGTTTCAGATTTTTTCAAACAAAGGAGTCATAAATCATGCATATCAATTTAAAAATTATAACATGTGAATTTATGCATCATTGACAATAATTTTCAAATTACTCGAATAGACAAGAGATGTCGAACTTTAACTCACAAACATATGATATTAACAATAGATAAAAAGATTTAAATATAATCGATTCACATCACTTTACTCAACAAGGTAATATATTCAAAATAAAAATCTATTGTTCAAGAAATGCAATCATCACTAGCATATAAAGAAAAGTATACTTTGAAAATTATGGTATTTATTACATTACATGGAATCAATATTTTCTCAACCTTGTTTTTTTCCTCATACATTTGAAGTACCTGCAGTATCTTCATCCATTGTAACAATATGTTCATCGGTTTCTGTATCATCCTGATTACTTTCTGATTCTTCTCCACTAGGTTGTACATCAATCTCAGCATCAACATTCTCGAACGCATTTGTATTATCTGTATCTTGATTCCTGATATCTGTATCTTGATTACTGATATCACACCATTGATGCAAAGCAGGGTCATTCTCAAAAACTGAAGAGCAAATTGATTCTAATTTTTTTTCTTCAACATCTAAACATATACCAAAACATCTGCGTTTTTTAGATAAACTTCTTTGAAGAACAACTCCTCGACAATACAACTCTACAACATAGCTGTCTTCACGAGCAAAACTATTAATGAAATCATCAATGAAATTTTTTTCTATGAATTCATCCAAACCTTTATGAGCAAAAATATTTAGATTTGCTTGATCTATTCTATCAATCATCTGATAATTATCTTCTTTGCTAATGTACATAAGCACTATTGCAAAATCCATCTCTCCTTTGATGGAAGGATTACTACTCTAAGTGGCTCCAATTTTGAAAGTCATTTTTGTAGCTGTATGTTAAACTCCTTCTACAAGCATATGGACATAGAGGAAATCAATAAAAGATACTAGAACATATTCTGTCTCGGAGTTCATCCCGTTGAGTGCAAAAATCAATCTGGAAAAGAACGTTGTTGAAATGCATTCTCGACTATGTAAACTGTACAGTTCTGAATCAAACCTAAAGAAAACAATATTGAATGGAAGAACTTGCTCTGCACAACAACTTTCCACCTTGTTCAAATCGAAACCAAATCCATAGATTGACCATGGAATAACATTTGTTGTGATCTTTATTCCCATTGCAACTCTATACAAATGACTCAACAAAGTTATGGTAGCCTTTGGTAAAGGAGGAGACTTCTTTGCCCTGTTTAATGAGTCTTTCACAAATGTTTCACTGTAACTTTTAATTTTTTCATATTGTACATCTGTGATATTGTATTTCTCACAGAGCTTTTCCCAAGTCAAAACCTCTGTTGTTAAATCAATAAAAAATGCAATTATAGCATTTTTCAAGACACGATCTGTCTTTAATCTCCATGCCATTTCTTCCATGTCAACCATGTGCTTCAATGATTTTGCCTTTTTCGATATACATAATTCGATGGTGTTGGAAAACATCTTTTTACATCAACATTAAATACTGCATCAGAACCAAAAGCATAGTATTCTTGTTTTTGAAGTAGTAAATCCATCATTTTATTTTCTTGTGGCTGCACTACTGTATCTTCTGTTTCTTCACTCCTATTATCTAAATGTCGGATTGATACACCTTCATCGTTTTGTACAGACTTTGATGATGATCCTAAATCTTTATTTGAAGAACCTTTCAACTTTCGTTTCTTAGATCTCTCAAATACATCTGAGCTTCTCTTCAAAGATTTTGACTTTTGTGTTAATCTTTTGGCTTCTTTTATAATTTTCACTAATTCTTCTATTGATTCGATCGATCCAATTGAACCTAATGATCGATCAGACTTTGAGATACTATCTTTCATATCATCCAAACACAAAGTCTCCCATGATAAGGAGAACTTATTCGCATTAATATTCTCACCACTTGGAAGCACTTTACAAGTAAAACATGGTGTGCCTTGTGCATTTACATCTGCTTTAACATGAACAATACTGCCCATATCACCATATGTAGATCCAGCATCTATCATAAATAAATGTACATCTCCTTTGAAGCTTCCTTCATGATCATAAGTATCAGCAAACCATTTCATGTCTTCTTTGTGTGTCAAATCAAAAGATTTCTGAACCTTAATCCTATTTGAAGGAACCTTCATCCCACTTGTTTTTGATAAATTTTCCAATGAAAATACATTATCGATCACATTGCTTTGAAATTCATTTGTGTTTTCCATTGCTCCTGAAAGAAAAACAAAAAACATTTTTTTTAATCACATCAACATAATAACAAACAATATGAATATAATAACATCAAATTTCTCATTCATAGTCATCAAATTTATTATCAATACTATTCTCTCTAATTATTATACTTTAGATTATAGATTATAATCATATTTACGAAGTTCGAGCCTCTTAAGTTCGTTCTCGTTGTGTTTAAATTTAAAAATATATTTGAGTTAAAAATACTATTCGTATTGCTGAAAAAGATAAGAGACTTGATTTTAAGTTCAAGTGTCACATCCTATTCTTTGTTCTTTTGCACATAAGACACAACAATCCTAAACTTGATATGATTGGAAAAGCTGAGAGGCTCGAACTTAAGTTCCAGCCTCTTTGTTCTTTTGCTCATATCATGTGATCCAACAATCCTACACTTGATATGGTTGGAAAAGCTCAGAGGCTCGAACTTAAGTTCGAGCCTCTTTGTTCTTTTGCACATAAGACACAACAATCCTAAACTTGACATGGTTGGAAAAGCTAAGGCTCATATCATGTGATCCAACAATCCTAAACTTGATATGGTTGGAAAAGCTCAGAGGCTCGAAGTTTAAGTTCGAGCCTCTTTGTTCTTTTGCATATAAGACACAAGAAATCTAAACTTGATATGGCTGGAAAAGCTCAGAGGCTCGAACTTAATGGCTGGAAAAGCTAAGGCTCATATCATGTGATCCAACAATCCTAAACTTGATATGGTTGGAAAAGCTCAGAGGCTCGAACTTAAGTTCGAGCCTCTTTGTGCTATTGCACATAACACACAACAATCCTGAACTTGATATGGTAGGAAAAGCTGAGAGGCTCGAACTTAAGTTCGAGCCTCTTTGTTCTTTTGCTCATATCACGTGACCCAACAATTCTAAACTTGATATGGTTGGAAAAGCTCAGAGGCTCGAACTTAAGTTCCAGCCTCTTTGTTCTTTTGCACATAAGTTCGAGCCTCTTTGTTCTTTTGCACATAAGTTCGAGCCTCTCTGTTCTTTTGCACATAACACACAACAATCCTGAACTTGATATGGTAGGAAAAGCTGAGAGGCTCGAACTTAAGTTCGAGCCTCTTTTTCTTTTGCTCATATCACGTGACCCAACAATTCTAAACTTGATATGGTTGGAAAAGCTCAGAGGCTCGAACTTAAGTTCGAGCCTCTTTGTTCTTTTGCACATAAGTTCGAGCCTCTCTGTTCTTTTGCACATAACACACAACAATCCTGAACTTGATATGGTAGGAAAAGCTGAGAGGCTCGAACTTAAGTTCGAGCCTCTTTGTTCTTTTGCTCATATCACGTGACCCAACAATTCTAAACTTGATATGGTTGGAAAAGCTCAAAGGCTCGAACTTAAGTTCGAGCCTCTTTGTTCTTTTGCACATAAGACACAACAATCCTAAACCTGATATGATTGGAAAAGCTGAGAGGCTCGAACTTAACTTGGTATGGCTTGAAAAGCTGAGGCTCATATCATGTGATCTAACAAATCCTGAACTTGATATGGTTGGAAAAATTGAGGCTCATATCATGTGATCCAACAAATCTTGAACTTGATGTGGTTGGAAAAGCTCAGAGGCTCAAACTTAAGTTCGAGCCTCTTTGTTCTTTTGCACATAAGACACAACAATCCTAAACTTGATATGATTGGAAAAGCTGAGAGGCTCGAACTTAAGTTCGAGCCTCTTTGTTCTTTTGCTCATATCATGTGATCCGACAATCCTACACTTGATATGGTTGGAAAAGCTCAGAGGCTCAAACAAAACTTGACATGGCTGGAAAAGTTGAGGCTTATATCATGTGATCCAACAATCCTAAACTTGATATGGTTGGAAAAGCTGAGAGGCTCGAACTTAAGTTCGAGCCTCTTTGTTCTTTTGCACATAAGACACACCAATCCTAAACTTGATATGGTTGGAAAAGCTGAGAGGCTCGAACTTAAGTTCGAGCCTCTTTGCTCTTTTGCTCATATCATGTGATCCAAAAATTCTAAAATTGATATGGTTGGAAAAGCTAAGAGGCTCGAACTTAAGTTCGAGCCTCTTTGTTCTTTTGCACATAACACACAACAATCCTAAACTTGATATGATTGGAAAAGCTCTGAGGCTCGAACTTAAGTTCGATCCTCTTTGTTCTTTTCCTCATATCATGTGACCAAACAATACTTAACTTGATATAGTTGGAAAACCTCAAAGGCTCGAACTTAATCTTTTGCACATAACACAACAATCCTAAACTTGATATGGCTGGAAAAGCTCAGAAACACGAACTTAAGTTCGAGCCTCTTTGTTCTTTTTCTCATATCATGTGACCATATCAAATTTAGGATTGTTTGGTCACATGATATGAGCGAAAGAACAACGAGGCTCGAACTTAAGTCCGAGCCTCTCAACTTTTCCAACCATATCAAGTTTAGGATTGGTGTGTCTTATGTGCAAAAGATTAAGTTCAAGCCTCT